>BCIF01000006.1:600000-1046518 GCA_001599895.1 Priceomyces haplophilus | reverse complement strand
TTAACTAAGTACTTCATTTCTTGCATATAAACATACGGTGTATGGATGTATTTTCTAGTCTCTAAATAAGTACTTTTTGACCAATACATTATTAAGTGACGTAATTGTTCAAAACTTATGTATCTATTAATTAAATGAAGCTCCCTTAACGGGACATATCACAAGGTACCAATCTATTTTGTAATCGTTGAAAACACAAAACTCTGTAAATTTCCAACAAGGTTGGGGTAAGATCACAATTTCTGTGCTCTCAAGATTTGGGCTGCGGTGTCATAGAATGTCTTGTCAGCTGGAATAACTTCGAACCCAAGAATTTCTTTGGTTTTACTGTCATCAACTGAAAATGATGTATCGAGTTTTGTGCCATTTATTGGGTCGCCAGTAGGAAGATCAAGCTCAGGAAAGTGCTTACGAAGCGAATTGTTGATTATTTGCAGGTTTGCTGTGGATCCATAAGTCAAAAGTCTCTTTCCTTTTGCTTCTTCCTTCTCAAAAGCGATTATGTGGGATCGAGCGACATCACGGACATCAACAAACTCTCCTTGCCATTCTGGAATTTTGTCATCAGGCTTCAATTTCAAATTACTAGCAAAAATCTCAGAGGTGGAATTCAAAGTGCCTTTTGCACTTTCATCAAAAGCCTGTGGACCGAAAACGTAACAGGGATTTATGGTAGTCAAGGCAAACTTAGGTTTGTTTTTCTCGATGAATTCCCAAGCTGCCTTTTCTGCAAATGTCTTTGATCCAACATATGCTGGAAATGGGCCTGACTTGGCAGCTTCTAAAGTGATTTGATTCCAGTTCTCTTCATTAACAGTACCTTTTACAAAACTTCCTTCGATACCAGGCATGTTCATGGCAACCTTTGAGGAAGTGACCACAACCCGATCAATTTGCAGACCATAGGAATGGACAGCTTTGAGAGCATTGGTGACCCCAGAAATAGCAGGTGAGATAATGTTCTCTTCCAAGTCCCCGGGAATGAATGACGCAGGTGATGCAGTGTGGATAAATGTTTTAATATCGCGGTGCTTCTTCAAAATATCATCAAAAGCACCTTCATCTTTAAGGCTTGCAACTATCTCGTACTTGAAATTATCCGAGTCCAACAATTTAGCCAATTTTTCACCCTTTTCTGAGGAACGAACAGACCCAATAACCTTGTAACCTTTGGAGAGTAGTTGTACAACAACGTGCTGCGCAATGAAACCGTTGGCTCCTGAAACAAAAACTGTAGATGTCATACTGTTGGTAATCTTTTGATACTGTATAACTAGATAGAATGGGGTCCAGATGTTGATGATAATTGATATCACTCAGCTTAAGTACCATTTGATAAAAACATAGATTACTAATGTAAATTCATGTTGATGCACGGCTGGTTGTTAAAGCCTTGTTGAATCTGAAGATCGAGTGCATACAGTGTATTTTATATATTTTCAGAGGACTGCATAGTCAAAGCTTGCATTATCGCCACTACGCTGACAAATGGTTGCGAAATCAACTAAATAGGTAGTTCGAGTGCAGGATTAGGAAAACAAAGTCAATATTTTTTTAGAAATGAATGGTTGTAGCAATATTGAAACCACCTTCATTGCGTATTTATGCTTGATCATCATGTGGCACCAAATTCATGTACCTGCGTTTTCTATTTTTAGATGACAAATTATCGACATTTGTAAATGTTGCATTCTGTTGCTTACGAATTTCGAACTGGAATTCTTGTCATCAAATCCATCCATAGTTTTGTCTTTCAATCTTTTTTTAGTTGTGTCGAGGCACTACATGGTGTGGCAAACCTCTGTTGCATTATTTTCAATCAGCAAAAATTTTGTTGCATCATCCAGACTCCATCCTAGACACTTCTTTTCAAAATCAAGGAATATTCTTTTCTGCTTTTTTCGGTCTACTCAAGATAAACTTTTAAGAGCCGGATTTGGATCTCAGACGTATGGTCAAATTTTAGATGAACAGTTTGGATCTTCATAGTTATCTTAATAATTTTCAGATGACTGCAAAACTTAACTAAATATGTACCTTCTTTATGATTCAAAATGTAAACTCTATCAAAGAAAAAGGGAAACATGAACACCCAATGAATGATTGGTTTAACAGTCTCAATGATCTAGCATTTTATAATACGTAATAGAATATGAAACAGTGATAAAAAAAAAGTGGATGTAATTGAATATTGATAAAGGGCACAGCTCACAACATGTGTTCTCAATATTTTAGCGTTGATCTTATATAGTTTTGCAACATAACGATATTGACGACTACCAGCTACTTTGTCCTTATAAAAGCAAAATAATGTTAGTTCAATGAGGCTCAATTATCTAACCCTAAAGCTTCTCTTTGCGATTTTGATTTTGGGTCAAAGTAAGGAACTTCAGCAAGAGATGTAACACGTGTCCCATGCCTTGGAGCCTTTCCTTCATAATCAAAAACAGGAAAATGCTGAGAGACTCTATTATCCCAAAGAGCAGAAGTGCCCAAGCCCTTCTTAGTTGGCTGCCAAGTGAAGCGAACTTGAATGTCTAGATTCTTTTCAAAAACGCCAAACAAATATTCCAAAATCACCTTGGACTCTTCTGGCTCCAATCCTACGATTCTCAGGGTCATTCCACGATTAACGAACAATGATTTCCATCCAGTAGCAGGGTGAGTTCTGATTATAGGGTGCTCTCTTTCAATACTCTTTCCGCCTTTCAATGGATCATCACGATCAATATACTGATGGGAAGAGAAGTAAACAGCTTTTTTCCCCTCCAAGAACTTTTGTAGAGCAGGCGATAACTTATCATATGCTGCATATCCAGATGCCCATAAAGTATCACCTCCAACTTCTGGAATTGTATCATTATGTAAATGAGTGATACCAGCAGGTTGGTGCTCATGAACTAAGTCTGTGTGCCAGCCTCCAAAAGGTTTCTTAAAGCTAGCATCAATTTTTCTCAAAAATTGTTCTGGCCAGATCACTGTGATTCCAGGTAAACCAGGTACAAAGTATTGCTGAGGGTGTTTCTCTACTGTACCCCAGTACTCACCGAGTTCATATTGCTTCTGGGGAGACAAGTCTTGATCCCTGAAAAAAACAACAACACGCTCAGAAATCAAGAGCGCCAATTCGTCTTTCTGTTTATCAGTCAACTCGCTTAACTGCAATCCAACGATTTCTGTTCCTATATGTTTGGTCAAATGCTTGACTTCCTTAGCCGCTTCAAACAATGCCTTTTTTTCTGGATCCGCGTTCTTAGCTCTCTCAATATAAGGGACATCAGAGTTTCTTATGGCGTGGGCTTCGTCTAAGAAGATTGGAATTTCCTCCGTAGGTGGTTGCAAAGGATAACCCTTGGAAAGATCGATCCCGTATTTTTCATATCTGGCCCTCGTAGGTGCAGGTAATTTCTCGACATAAGAATCAGTCGCTCCTCCTTTGTATGAGGACTTCCAGGCGTTAACAGATAAACTTGTGAGCTTCAAGACAGAGTCTTCGACTTCCAGGTTAGTTTTTGGTGATTGATAAGAGGGAGACATTATTGTTTAGTTACGAGAGATCAGGTATTCAAAATCTTACAAATTATCCTTATATTTATCTACTTGGATTAAAGCCACAGTGGCTCCGCTTACTAAAAAGTCGACTTGAGCAAGAGCAGTCGTAAACTTTTGATTTCTCTACTATGCACCCCATTTCTATCGTTCTCAAGAAGTGTAGACGACGATAATGCATACGGGCACAAACGTTGAACCACACTTGTAATCTAACCAATACAAAGATGTGATAACATGTACTCTCCGCCCAAATTTACCTCCACCACACCTAAAAGTCACGTAATACCAGTGTCAGTAAAGCTTTAATTACTCAGCATCAACGTACTTACGGTCTCATTTGCTTTGCCCGATACGACTGCTTATATTATGTTGGCCCATGAGTACACAGGAGACCATCAAACCCAAACTAGATTTCTCAGTAACGAATCCCAATTTGAGTGATGAAATTTCTTCTGTTGACACGCAAATATGTAGATTGGGAATATAAGCTTCTGATATCAGTTGTTATTGTTAGATTATCAAGTTTTTAAAATTCATGATAACATTAATTGTGTTCTTGGTGATTGGATTTCTATCATACTAGAAGGTTATGAGAAAGTTTTATTGAGGTCGATATGAATCCGATAAAAATTGGCACTTTCAGTGTGATTTTTTCCCTTTTATGAATTGCCAACTTCTTGTGGCTTGAGCCATCAAGAGAGGAGTTGGATGTTTGATATTTGCTTTGATGAGGTAGATTTTCAAATATGATGTCCATGAGCACACAGAAATGAGACGAAATTTTTTCGCAGCAAAAAAATAGATTTACGAAACTAGAAATGGATATATGGGGTTGGAAAGTTTTTTGGACTACTTTACTTCAGCCTTCTCCAACCTCCATAATTTCTGCTTTTGTAAAAAACATAGATTCAAAGTGCACACTGTTAATGTGTTGATTGGCTCGATTTTTTTTATCAAGCAAAGAAAATAACATAAGTTTACAGATTGAATCAAGAAGAAAATATAAAAAAATTATCTGTAAGTAGCTAATATATGATTCCTATTTCCTCTTCTCTGTCAAATTTTGCCATCTTTTTGACTCCATTTTCCACCATTCCTTTTCTAAAAGTGCCGCAGAAAGCTTATTCTCAAGTTCTTTTACCTTTTTGTTGAGTGATTCCACTTCTTGTCTTTGTCTCTCCCTATACCGTCGTGCAGCCAATGTATTTTTGAGCCGTTTCGAATTGGTAGAAGTCAGAATTGCCGATTCGACGTGACGCCGTTTTTTATTCTCAATCAGTACTCCGTCATAAACAGCTTCGTGAGATGATGATTGGGAAACTTCTGAATATCCCACAGAATTATCGTCACTTCGAGATAACGTACCAGAGTCATCCATCCAAACAAAATTGTTCGGCAACTCTTCCACAGAAGTGGCACTCAGGGTCTTGGAACTCGGAAACAGTAAATGGCGATCGTAGGGCAGATGGTTCAAACGAAAGGTGGATTGTTCGGCTTCAAACGATGCACCAAATTCAACTTTGTTCATATGATCAAGTTCGCTCAAAAGCTCCTCAGAAGAATGAACCAAATTTTTATGAAAGACACTTTCAAGAGACGTAAAGTTCACCACCTCATTTGAACCTCTCGCGATTTTGTTATAACTTTCTTCAAAGGTTCTTTTTTCATTTTCGCTTGATAAATCAGAGGCTAAACCTATTTGCCTGGGGGTAAACAACTCCTGCCATGACTGATTCTCTGAAATTAAACTGACTTGCTAATGCGTCGATAGACTTGGTTCTCTCGACGCAACAACTTATTAACCAAAGCGCACCTTTACGCTATACGATTATAATTTGAGTAAGAAAATTTGTGTATATTTGTGGAATTTCGAAAAACCCACGTATTAAGTACTATGTTCACCGCTCGATTGGGAATATGAGTAATAATTACTCATAAGCCAAAAACGGAAACCTTATGAATATATACAGGATCGGTAAAAATCAGGGACTCAGAGTGCATTAAGATCTCATGAATATCGAACGATGTCATACTCTTCCAAAAGCTAGGTTCATCACAGTCCAGAATCCTAAATATCTTATTAAATAACGAAGGATAAGGAGCCATGTGATTTATATATAGTATGAGCTGGCCATAATAAGTTCGACTGATTATTCATAAAAATGATGATAGAGTTACTCATAATGATTCATTTTTTCATGAGGACGCAGAAGCCGTGCGACACGTAAGAATTGAATCTCTAATACAAGAAAACAGATTATCTTTGACCTCTATAGAAAAAAGAATCATTTGCTTAAGAATAATGATCTTATTTTGTATGTGTAGTAAATGTCAACACAATGATGCCTAGCTTCCTTGAGATGAAGTAGTTATGCCGCACAAGAACCCTACAAGGTGATTCAATCTTCTCTGCTGATGATTATAGTGTGATCACTGATGGGCATGAGAAGCATTTTCAATCAATTGACACAGAAAAGAGAACAAAAATCGCAGTCTAGAAATCGGAGCATGAGCTCGATTATTCTCAAATTAAGAAAGTTAATTGACCGATTGAATCAGAAAAAGTAGGTTAAACCCGAAGAAGTGTCATTGGATTCTCTTTACGTTCTCCAAGCAAACATTCATTTTTGGTAAACAATAATATGATGCTCATGCGGGTCCCTTTACAAATGTAGTAATTACTGCAAAAATGTGCTTTTTATTTCATCAAACTTATCTATGGTAAATGATTCTTACAAATTCTCGAATGGCATATAATTCTAAAAGAGTGATGGAGCCTATTTTGCATCTCGACTATTTCAATGACAATACGAATCTCTTGGCAGTAATCAGATGTTTCACAATGATGTGTCACTGTTTTATCGTTTTTTCGAAAGCAAATGCTTTTGACGCTTACTTTATATAACGAAGATCAATCCTCAATGTATTTTGGTCACTTGGAATAGCTGTTCTACGTTCTACGATACTATCTCAACATCTGCTTCTAGTAGTTGAAGTATGGTCCTGTATATATAAAATCTACAACTAAACTTATTCTCGCGAGGCTCATGGTTGCAGCTTGATACATTTTCGATGGCCCGAAAGTATAAGTGGTATTCGTGACAAGCGGTTACTAATATTTCCATTTTGGGGCATGTAATGGATATTTCTATAGAAACTTAACTCATCATGAAAATATTGCCGTTCCATACAAGGACTTATCACAGTGGCTTTCATCCACGATAGCGGCAATATTGGCTTTTTTCCGCAACTGTGGATAATCAATCGATAAATACAGTAACAAGAAGTAGTGTCGTTAGTTGTAAAAAATCACAGTCAGTAACCTATGATGATAAGGATAGATCGGGGCTGTTCAACTCCACACTGTTGAGATTGAATTGGGACCAGCCTCATAGGTTACTCCTGAGGTTGATATTTTGTGGTAACATGTGGCTCAATGTGATTGATTTAGAAATGATAAAAAGGATCAAAAAGCTATTAGTTATTGTACGTGCTCCATATTTAGTCAGTAGTAATGTCGAGTATAAGTATCGTTGGTGGAAAGAATAACGAAAGCAAAGGTCTCGAGGCACTTGTATCAATTGATGCAGAAATATCAAACGAATCATCAGTGGGCTCGGGACTTGAGTTTGATCTTGAAAATGAGAAACGATTGAAAAGGGGTCTTCATGAGAGACACATCCTGATGCTTGCATTAGTGGGTATATTTGGGACAGGCCTCTTTCTTTCTTCAGGATCAACACTATATCTTGTGTAAGTTTGCCTAACATTTATTGTCCCGAGTCATCTTATACTAACAACTGAAGCGGAAATGTAGGGATAGTTGTGGCATATATCTTCATCGGAGTGATAGTTTGTCTAAACCAAATGGCTAATGCTGAAGTTTCTTCGTTCATGCCACTAACAGGATATTATATCAAGCATTCTGAATATCTTATTGACGAAGCACTCGGATTTGGATTAGGGTGGATAAGTGTATACTCAAACCTAATTCCATCAGAGTTATCGGCAACTGCAGTAGTGATGACGTACTGGACTGACCTTAACCCTGCTGTGTGGATAACTGTATTCGGAATTATCATAGTCTTATCAAATTCCTATTCTGTCAGATTCTATGGAGAATTTGAATACTTTTTTGGAACACTCAAAATCATGTTAATAATCGGCCTTTTTCTTGTATGTATCATAATCGACTTGGGGGGAGCAAAAGGCGTTGACAGAATAGGCTTCAGATACTGGAAGGAGACTCCATGGAACGAATACTATACTACTGGATCAACGGGCAAATTTCTTGCGTTCTGGAAATGTGTGTCTGGAGTTGTATACTCTTATGGAGGAGTACAGTTTGTCAGTATGTTTGGGGGTGAAACAAGAAACCCAAGAAGAAGCATATTCAACGCGGCAAAAAAACTTGGTATGTACATTTGAATTCTTTGCTTAAGGGTCCCATATACTAATTTTCTTTTAGCTTCCCGTGTTTTCACGTTATACATATTGATTGTCTTTGCTTTATCATTGATTTTACCCTCCAATGACCCTCAAATTGCTTCACCAACTGGTAATGCCACAGGGTCTCCATTTGTGATTGCAATAAAGAGAGCTAAAATCAAGGTGTTACCTCATGTGATTAACGCAGTTGTTTTATCATCCGCATTTTCCGCTGCAAACCTTGGAATGATGCAAGGCTCTAGACTATTATTTGCTCTAGCATCTAAAAAGCAGGCCCCAAAAATCTTTTTGAAGACCAACAAACGAGGAGTTCCATATGTTGGACTTATAACAAATGCCTTGTTTTTACCATTGGCATACATGTCAACTTCGACTGCTTCATCCACGGTGTTCCTGTGGTTTCAACAAATCGCATCTTCCAATTTGTTGATTGGGTGGATTTCAATTTCTTTGAACCATATCTTTTTGATGAGGGCAATGAAGGCACAAGGATACACAAGGGATATATTGGAGCATAAATTCAGATTTGCACCACAAGCGGCATGGATCTCATTATTTTTTTCTGTTTTGATTTTGCTTACAGCAGGCTTTTCTAATTTTCTCCATCACAACTTTGAAATATCGTCGTTCTTTAGTGCATACTTCCTGATTCCTCTCCTCTTTATCTTAACGATCTTCTGGAAAATTCTAAAGAAAACAAAATTGAAAGATGCCAGAGAAGTGGATTTGAATAAGTTCATCGTTGAAGCTCAAGAGAACCCAGAGCCGCCATTGGAGAAGCCAAAAGGCTGGAGATTGTTAATACACTACTGGGTTTGAAAGGTGAGAAATACGTAAAAAAATTGGAATTGAAGTTCACCAGAAACTCAAGGGCTGAATAAAAATTCAAGCCCATAATCAAAAGACTGAGATCATTATTCAACTGTGAGATATGATGATATATCTTTGATCATATAAGTTCATATATCTGAAAAAGATATTACATAATTTTAGTTACATCACGTGAGAGAATGATTGAGACTAAGATTTGAAGAATTGAACTATATACAAGTATCGCATCAAGAATCATCACTCAGATAGTAGAGTAGCTATTAGCTATTGCAAAATCAGCTAGTATTTGCAGAACTATTGAAAGTAGGGCTGAATGTAAAATTCTCCGATGAATACGTTACTGAATTATAAGACATGAGAATCGAGTCATCTATGGCTTCTTCAACTTCATTGAACAAATTCCAATCGTCGACAAGCTCAGGGTGATCCTTTACTTCCTCTGGAAATACGCCCGATGATAATATCTGAAACCACCATTTATCAATTTGAGTATTGTAATCTGCACGGCTTACGCTGTTATTGTTGAAAGGGCCATCGTCAACAGGGTCGTGTCTCACATTACTTGTAGCAGAATACTGAAAACCAAAATCTAGCTCGGATCCATCCGTCTGTCGGTAACCACATCTAAAGTCAGTTTTATTAGGGAATTGGAAATCTACTCCAAATTCTTTGTAGAACTCGTAATCATTACTCGGTACTTTTCCAATTTTATCCAAACAAATTTCACATAGGTATGCTAATTGATCTAATTGAGAGTCAGTAAAATCTTCAATAACATAGTTCTTGAATCTCTGATAATTGTTTATATATAAATGTTTCCCATGAACTAGTTTGAAAAGATAAGAATCTTTCTTGAACAAAGTCCAGCTGTAATAGTATCTATTCCCGATACTAGACATGCATGTTATACAATAATCCAAACATGCAGATAAGCATAAGGAAAGTTGACCCAACTTGATTGAATGTTGATTCTTACTGTTGGTGCTTCTGTCTGTGTAAATTTTCAGATAGTAATATATCAAAAAGTTCACTCTAACCAAAAATGAGAAAAGTATTTTAGAAGTTTTGAGGAGTGTCAACTGAACAGATGGATTCCAAATGAAATCGCATGGGTAATCACTAGCACCTAAGAAATCGGCAAACCGGGGAATGAGCTCGGTGCAAACTATTGATAAAATTTTTCTCAAATAAAAAAAGCCCAACGGCAGTTTCTTAACCTCATAAAATCGGTGCAATTGGAAAAGAATAATAATAAGAAACCCTCTATGGATCATGGCAACTTTTGCTCGGGATACAATTTTAAAATGATGAGTTTCAGCATTTTCTCCCACAGAAATTTTTGGCGAAGTCAATTCACCAAGAACAAACTTTTCATACCTAGAAAGGTTCTTGGATAAAGTGGATGTTTTCATTTTTCCGTTAATATCGAGGCAACTCAACAACATCTCTCTAACAAAATCAATGAAGTCAAAAGCTCCCAGATAGTGGTTATTTATGTGCATATCCAATTCACCATCGAATATATTTTCAGCACCTTTAACATTGAATGGAGGTTTTGTATCATAGTCCAGTCTTCTTAGCGTCAAATGATACCCAAATGATTGTCCTAGGGAAATATCAAAAAGAAGCACACAACTCCATATTTTTCTTTTTAGGTTATTTAATTTTAAGTCTTTTATAGTGGTCGAAGCCAGTGAGGGTTCCCGGTTTAAACCTTGGGAAATTGCCATTCTGACTATTGTTGCGTTGAAAACTTGTGCATTAGAGCCATCTCCTCGTTCTTCAGGAGCGAAAACTCTGTAAAACCTCATAAACAAAGCAAGCTGAAGGATAGAAAAACTTGCTTTGTACAAATGAAATTGATCCAAACAAAGCTGAGCTATTCCTATTGTATCAATACTTATTGGATTTGACAATAAATAACGCAACTCTTGAGCCTTCCTAGAAGGATCTTTTGACTTGAGGTTCTCTTCATTAGTCGAGCTTTTATTTCGAAACAATGACAAATATGCCAACCTTAACACTACCAACAAAATACCTGCATTCACCAAGTCTATTCGCTTTTCAATATTAAGAGAAGAAATAGGGGTTTCTTCAAAATCACGAGAGCCTATCATAGTTGAAACATCATTTTCGAAAAATTCTTGATCCAAGAATGGTGCAAAAGGATACACAAATTCAAAAAACCTATCGATCAATAGCCAGATAACTTTCTTCTTTGGTAGAATTAATTTTATCTTATCTATAAGCTCAAGATCCTTCCCGATTGTTCCATCATAATAAGTAAGGCCTAGTAGTAAGCCATGAGACACTTTGTTTTCAATTCCCTCCAATGGCTTCTTCAAAGTTTTATATTGGAAATGATTTTCCGGACCATCTCTTTGAAGCATGGCATCATTAAATTGTTTCTCCACATTTTTATCTTCACCACTAATGATTCTAGGGTTTTTGAACGGGCCAAATTTTTGTGCCGAATTTTTGTGCATATTATTACGAGAAACATGATACCATAAAATCTGTAAATGAGGAGTCCTCATCAAGACTGCCATAGGTGAAAAAGGTCCATCCAATCCAGCATTCGGAATTTCAATACCATCAACACGCAGAAACTTATCATAAAAGTTGATTTCTTCTTCCTCGTCACTGTAAGGGATTATACCAGTCCAATTGGACGATTGTTGGTTTTTTTTCTCTTCATATAACAAAGATAAGTCTGACAGATATGAACCAAGGTCTTTATCACTGCTTTTCTGATCCAGTGATGATACAGATTGGTAGTAGCTATTCAATGAATCGACCGAGGGATGGTTTATTGGTATAACCGGTTGATCAGATGACGACTTTATAGAGTTTTCATCGTAATTTTTTCTTTTATGGGTCATGTCTCCAGTCTTGTTCAATTTGCTGTCCCAATAAAACATTCCGTAATCAGGAATATCAGCCGAGATGGGCTTAGGTCCCGAAAAATCATAGATGCATGTATCTGCCCTTCCATTTTTTGAACATTGAGAGCATGGGTTGCCCCTATCACACTTTCTTTTTTTCACTTTGCAATTCTTGCATACTTGGCTCAATCGATTCCGCTTTTTTTGCTGTCTTCCGTTTGCTTCGAGCGCCATGATTCATGTCTCTGGATAAAGAATTGAAAACTCTCGAGCTCCAATATAGTGTAATTATGAAAATAAGACCAAGTAAAGCTTGTATCCAAAGTATGTTGTCTTCTTTCTTTACAGCTCAAAGAAAATAGGCCTTAAGTACGGTGCAGAATACTTGGATATCCTTTTATAAAAATTCCTGTGAACTCAAGTTAAGCTGATTTTTGATAATTAGTTAGCATAACAGTGTTACGATCTGGCAAGATAAAAGACTCTTTCTCTTTGGGTTTTTCAAAAACAGTTTGCCATCATGGAACAATTGAAACTGAATTCCCAAAAGAGATTATCTCGTTTCCTGTATATTAATGTAAACCGCTCGCAAGATGCTGCAAATTGTACTAACTTTAAGTGCCTACGTCACGTAGAGTACGCTAACAAGGGATTACGAAGCCTAGACTCACATTTTAAGTTCTTTTTGATGTGAGTCATAATTGGATAATTCAGTCGTACATGTGAATAATTGTTGATTAAAAGAAGCTCCATTTTTGGTTATCTCCGCACGCAACGTCCGCACGCAAAGTCCGCAAATATGACATTATATGGCTCCGTACATTTTAGCGTAAATTGTAACCCTTGTGAAAAATGGTTCCCCGAAAAGTTTTGATATGCGCTTACAATTTCAGTCCGTATACATACGATGAGTAGGTTCACCGCTCGCAGGTCTCACACTAATTCGCAAGTGAATAACAAATAAAGTTTTGAAAAAATTCAGTTTAAGACGTTCAATTATGAAAATATCATGAGTACGCACGGATTACGTCGACTGCATCTTCTTCTTGAATCACCCTAAACTTGTACAGAAAAGCGATACTACAATTCGTTATGACTACAGTAATACTTTCTTGTACAGGAATAAGAAAAATCATTATTGTAATAAAATCATATAATCAATAATTTCCAAACTTGAAGTTCAAATCGTTCAAGCTACTGTAGAATCACAAGTGAAAGAAGTCGTGACATGCAGGGCAAATGACTCTTTAAGGGTCTCCGCACTTGAGTAAATACCTAAACCGGCAGTAGCAAGAGATGCTAAGAACAAAATCAAATGTAAAGTGTTGAAAATCCATCTAGATTTGTAAGCACGAATCCATCTTGAAGCGTTTTTCCAAGTGTCCACTTTTGTAACAACGTTCGTCTCGCTATCGTAAGCATCGCCTTCGGATGCTGCTAGACGCATGTCAAATATAAGTTGGATGAGTGGCGGAAAAGTATAGCTGAATTGCAAAATACAAACTGCGCCAACAAGACTTGTCAAAGCTGAAAACTGTGGAATCGCAGAAGCAACAACAAATGCAATTGCCCAGTATATTATGACACTGAAAGTCCAAATGACTCTGCCATACTTTGAATCAAGGCTTGGTGTTTTGAAAGGACGCTGGATAAATCTAGAGTATGTTACTTTGATAGCAACATTACCATAAAGACCAGCGGCAATGAGAGCTGATATGAGATTGACAATGTTGGACGCAGTCTGTAAGCCATAACTACTGATACCTTGGTTGGCTGGATTAATGGTGTATTGTCCCTGTTGAGAATAGACTACCAATCCGAAGACAAGATATGCACAGAAGATAAATGCCTGAGCACAAATCATACCCTTCCAAAAATCATAAGGCCTTCTCATTTCCGACATAAACTCAGTGAAAACCATTGCACCGCCATACGAGTAAACTATATTCATACAAGCAGTGACCTGTGCAGAAAAAGAAGTGTTTCCAGCACCGCTAACAACAGCTTTAGTGATAACAGGACCCTTGGAAATTTGGTATTGTAATTTGGCAGTAAGATAGTTGGGTGGTTGATGGCACACACAAGCCATGGTAACGATGATAACGAAAACGTTCATCCATATAGCAGCATTGGCCAAGAAACCGAACTTTTGAAGGGAGCGAATCTGACCCACAATCATACCGGCAATTGACCAAACCAAGATCAACACGGTATAGCATCCTTTACCCTTTGCGACTTGCGATAAACCTTGCCCATTCCCAAGAATGATAACAGCAACGTTACAGAGCAATTGAAGACTCTGTAGAAAATCAACTGCAATTCTGACTTTCTGCCCACAAACACGTCCAACAACATCACCATAAGACTTTATGGGGTATTTGTTAGAGTCTAAGCTCAAGAACAATTTCCACAAAAGGAAACCAGTGTAAACAGCAACGATACCAAACAAAAAGTATAATAAACTACCGGGTACATATCCGAGCTTTGAGAAAGCCCATGGTGCACTTGTCGGACCAAGAATATCGGTTGTGATTAAAAAAAAAACAGAACCCCAAGAAGCAGATCTCACCATTCTGTTAGCATTACTGATACTCACATCAAGTGATTCAGAAATAATGTCGGTCTCATCTTCAACCTTTTCGTTATCAACATTGAAAGAATCTCTATTATTAGCTTTCTCGGTGTCTTTCTTACCTGTTACCTTTTTAAAAAGTCCAACTATGGGTACAGATGAGGTAACGGGAGATGTATCAGCCGCCTCTCTCTCTCTTTGAAGCTTTGCTTCGTATATAAACTTCTGTAGTGGTACATCGGAATAGTCGTTTTCTGGTGCCGTTTGTTCTGCAAGCTTGTTGAATACGTTGCCATTTTCTTGGGCAATAGAGGAGGTTATACTCCTGATTGCGCTTAACTTTGACATCAGGCTTGATAACGTACTACAAGAAGTTTGAGTGCTGCTTTTTCGTCTTTTGCGAGGTTTTTCAAGATGTATTGGAAGTTAAATATTCGGGCATCTTATTCATGCATGAATCATGCGGCACTTAAAGGAGTAGATAACTAGAAACATTAAATTAGAGATATCAATTTTGCTCCATTCAAAGGCCTAGAAAGAAAAATATGCAGTGTGTGCGAGAATACACTCCCAATTGAGAGGCATTTGATGGCCATACGCTGGACTTAGAAGCACCAATTCTCTTTGCTTTACACTGGTCTTCCAATGGTCTTTAGCCAATTCGATGCGTAAAGTTTCCCCGTGCAGTCATAAGTAGGAAAACTACGGCAATCTTCAATGCGGCAAAAAGAGTAAATATCCTCATCAAGTTACGGAAAATCCAAAAAAACATATAAGGCAAAACTCTGTTTCTTAAAGTCGCCGTGGCGTGCAGAGGTAATAAGCGGCCGTGGGGTTTTCCAAGGTGGCAAAAGTTAGAAATTAATCAGTGATGTTTCTTCGGTCTTTCCCGCAGGTACGGCATTTAGATACATTGACATCCGCTGTCAAAAATATGACTGCGGTTCGGAAATAACATTCACTATGTGCAGAGAATTAACTACGCAAAAATTTTTTAATACCGATATGTGTTAGGACTCATGGTCATCTCGTCATGTGCCTTGAGCCTCTCAATCGTAGGGCCAAGAAAAGGCTTCAAAAATAAGCCTCTATTGGTCGCCGCAGTGAATATGTTAATGGTTATCTAAAATGAATAAAGCCGTTTGATATTAATAGCAGAAAGAGGCTTTGTGCCCCTGGGATTACAAATCAATTGATACAAACTGTTATTTACTGCTATTACTAGATTCGAGATATTCCTCGTCAAGGATGGTAGTAGAAGATTTGTCTGCTTTTTTGGTGAATTGCTTGAACATGAATAGCGCAGAGAGAACAACACCCATGCCCGCAAGACCCATACCAAGATAAAAAGAGTTTCTCAAGCCAAGGACACGTGTATCTATGTCTTGGGGTTTGCCCTTGGTTCTGTAGTACTCTACCGTTCCAGATATACCTAATCCTATCAGAATGGAATAGTTCACAAACGTAGAGACCAACGATGCAGCAATTCCCTGCTCAGAGCTCGGTACTGCCTGACTGATTAAGATACATGCTGTAGGAAACGACATATCCATTCCGAAAGGCTCAATGATGATACTCACGAATTTTTGGGCCCAGTAAGTTTGACCCACAGGCCTCGTTCCCATCAAAATGATCCCTGTTAAAAATGCAAGCATGGCTATGAACATGATGACTGACAGACGAATTCTTGGAATTAAGAATCCTGACAGAAAAGCGGCAACGAATCCAATGATGCAAACAGGTGCAATCTTTGCAGATGCTAAAATCGGCGTATCAGAATCTACATACAGCCCCCAACGGAATGTAGTATATAGCCATACACCAAAACTGGACCAGCCTGCTGCTATGCATCCCAAAATGAATCCAATATCTCCTTGCATAACAAAAGGAGGGACTATCGGATGACTTACGCTTTTCTCAATGTATATGAATGCTGCAAAGAACACCACACTGACAATGAGCATGATGTAAACATATGGTTTATCCCATCCAACATTGGGGCCTTGACTCCATGCAAAGTTCAATAAAGATAACCCCGCAATACCAACCAAGGAGCCCAATAAATCAAATCCGTTCTCATGGCGATTGTTTCCTATATTATTGGGAATCGCAAGAAACCCAATGAATGCTACAAAAAAGAAAACCATTCCGGCGACCCAGAATAACCATGGCCACCAGACAAACTGAGCGAAAATAGCTCCAAAAACCGCTCCAAAAACGAACCCCCCTGGTGCAACTGCTCCAAAAAAGCACATGATAACATTTCTACGTGGCCCCATGGGATAGTAATGGCCAATTAATGCCTGAGAATTGGGCATCAACATTGCAGGTCCTATTCCTTGAACTGCTCGTAATATATCGAAGGCAACTTGTGACTTTGAAAATGCTGTGAATCCCACCATGAGTGAAAAAAAGCCATACCAAATGAATCCTATTACGTAGATTTTTTTGTAGCCATAAAGGTCTCCCAATCTGCCAAATATCAAAATAAATGTACCCACTGTAAATGAGAAGGAGGCAGTGAACCACGCTATTTGTCCATCACTATTTTCAACACCAAATTGCTTGGCTATTTGCAGGGCAGGGTTGATTGTTTGTGAGACACCTGCTTGTGTTGCCAACTGAGAGAAGCATAGACAAAAGACAAATACTATCTCTCTGCCAATCGAGATTTCGCTAAGCTGTGGACTTGGTTGCAAAGAACTCACTCTGGACTCAGTTTCCTTTAATTTTTCATTGGAAGCTAATTCCAGAATCTGATGTGCTGGTTCCATGCCCCTCGGTTGCCTTTGTGAGAATTCAATGTCTCAATTTGAAGTCTCCGAGTCTATATAATGATTATATATACTTTAATGAAAGCTTGAGATGATAAACTTTTTCGTTCAAGCCTCGCCGGGTATTGAGATCATCCGATCTTTCCCGACTCGGTCCGAGGTAATATGAAAGTTAAATCAAAGTCATATCACCACATATCCTGTAAGGCAAATGCTTATATTCCTTTATCGCTTCCTTGTATAGAAATGAGACAATACCTTTCAACATTTTTTGACGAACACTAAGAAGAAGCACTAAACGAAGAATTGCTTCACAATGGTAAAATCCTAAGCCGCCCCCGACTTTTCAGCCCATAGTATAACTTGTGGTTGTTATTCAAAGAGGATAGCATTTGATTATATCAGTGCCATCTGGGTCAGTATATTTCTAGTCCAAGTTTTAATTTCCAACCCTAAATTATATGGGGTTTTTACCATTGAGAGAATACAAAACGTGAAGTCGATTTTCTGCATATTAATCTGATCGAATTATAAACTTTGTTTATATAAACAGCATGGGCAAAATAACATGGGTGTAGACGAAATCAATAATACTAGCGTTCGCAGGACTAAGGGGAAGCGTAGGCGTATGATCCATTCATGCCTAAATTGCAAAACAAGTAAAATAAAGTGTGACAGAAAGAAGCCGATATGTTCATCTTGCATGAATAGAAATCTTGACGATTGCAGGTATCAGAAGACACCATTCTACATACCATATTCAAATACTCTATCGGTACATGACACAGGACCCGAGTTTTATCCCGGAAAGATTCATGGATTGAATGTAACAGATACACCTGTGATATATGAGAACTTGATGGAAAAAAGAAAAAGAGTGGTTTACTTTGGGTTGATGTGCCATCGAACGCTAGTGAGCAACAACCCCAAGTTTCTGCGAATCATTTCGACCGTTAAACAAAATGTTTCAGAAAAGCGTAGAGTATGGAAACGTGAAAACTTCAGAGGAAACAGAATGGCAAAACTTACGTCCTCTGACGACTTGCAACATATTTCAGAGATTCTTCCTCCATACGACGAGTGTTTGTCACTTTTGCATTATTTTTTTGATGGTTTATGGTATAAAAGTTTTCCCATAGTTAGCAAGGAGGAAGTTATCAAAGATTTTGAGGAGCTGTTTATAAATGATAAGGGAAGTGTTATTATTGATCATCAAAAAGTCTCAATATCGTGTATTTCGTTGACATTGCTTATTCTCGAAAGTGCGTTACTGGAAATGGAGTTGCAGAACCCTCTGATTATTCAAAATAACGACAAATTATTGAATGCAGCAGCCTCTTTCTTATTCAAAGATCTGCTTTTGAAAAATGTCACAATCCACACCTTGCAAGCCTTTATGTTTTTGAGGCTACATAATGTATTCAATTTTAGAGATAACGACGGGGGTGATGGGTCTAATGGATCGTTGATCTTCTCACTTTGTATTCATATGGCAATTTCGATGGGTTTCCATAAAAATATTGATGCCTTATACGTGACTAAGAGCAAAAGTCAACGGAGAATTATGAAAAACATATGGCATTGTTTACTAAAGCTTGATGCGACCAATTCTTTGGATCTTGGTCACCCTCCTCATATTACAGATGATTATTTTGATCCCAATTCACTAAACGAAGGCAGTTATTTGCCTTCAGATTACCTAAAGCTTATAAGATCTTGTGCAGCAATTCTTTCAAAAGAAGCGGTAACACTTGCTGATGTATTAAGTTGTATTACTAGTATCAAATCTTATGTCTTTCTGGAGAGAGTTCAAAGTGTTACTCAGAAATTTTTAAAAATGGATTTTGCACCCGATGATACTGAAGAGATGTATAGTGTCGTCGATGAGTTTTTTCATTACCTTCACTTGTTTTCAATTCTTCTGCATTGCTATCACATTGTTTATATTGACGAGAGAAATTTCACTGATAAGGAAGTCCGAAAGCTTTTTCGTAAATCAACGGTAAGATACGTGTCCATAGTAGTGATATGTGCTGGAGGTTACTTTAATTCTATCAAAAGTATCTTCAATTTATCCCTGTCTCTGCTGTGGAATAGGTTGTTTTTATTTGGTGAAGGTTATACTAGCCAGCTAGCCGTCAGGGCCCTTGTTGTAATCGGGGATTTGATGACAAGAACTGAGACTATACCACGTGAATTACCTTCGAAAATTGTGAACATAGGCGAGATGTTTGAATTTCATGAGTCCGATAAATCCATTATTGAAAACCCAAACTTCGATGGTGATGACATTTTCTTTTTGGACCACATTCTTCGATACAAGATAAGAAACACCCTCATTTGTCCAGATTATTGGAAACCAAATATTCAGTTGAAAAGTTATAGGGGACATGTACTAAGTGTCATTTATCAACTGTTTTCAGAAGAGTTTTTCCAAGACTTCCCTGACTTCCTCAAAGCGAAACAAAATTACGAAATTGATTTCAACGGATTATTCCATATAAAAGACAATAGTTCTCTTGCAGACCCCTATTTGGGATTTGAATCTATATTGGACCCATCGATTTTTCACGAGCTTTGGAATGACTCCAGTTTCCAAGAGGGAAGCGCGGCCAATTACTTTTTCTCCAACGTTGATGAATTGTTCTAATTTCAACTATAAAGAGTGTAAATGGGTTTCATGTGAACGTATTAAAAACCAAGAAAGGATTGGTAATCGTTGAGTGAATACCATGGAATTCGGTACTATTCAAAACTATTGACTTTTAGAGAAAGAATTGAACCATCTTTGTTCCTGAGACAACTTTAAAAAGCTTTTGCAACTCTTCTTGATGTAATTAAGGCCGTACTAAGTCTTTCAGGGTCAGGAGTTGTCATAAGCATGGATTATCCCAGTACATTCCCATTCAAAATTCTTTGCCAAGTGAACTACAATTGACAGATTGTGACATAATTGGTGACATTTTTCGATTGTGCTAGGTGCACAAGACGCGAAATCTCAGCGGGGCATATGAGAAAGTCCGATGAGAGCATTCATGCGCTCTTCGATGTGTACCATTACATAACTATGAAGCAGATTCGTAATCCAATCAGCTCGTTCTGATAGATAGATTGATACTTTCGTGCATCTGCTTTGTATGGATAATAAAGTCGATAGTACCGTGAATCTCGAGGCTACCATGAAGTGTAGGGTACTTTGCTGCCACAATATCAATTGTTAGCGGTTGCTAAAATTCTTTTCTCTGTAAAAAAAACTATTGAAAGTAATGCAAAGTAACACCCCTCTCCAACGCACCAAATCGGTAAACCATATAACGAGTAGACAATATTGACTAGTCAAGAACATGAGAAGCGGCAGTAATCCCAAAGTTGTTATTGCCGCTTTGTCTAAAGAGAGGGTTGACATTAGTGATTGCTACCGCTTCTTCTCGCAGTGCGGAAATAAGACTATTCCGCTAAACTCCAAACGAAATACTTGGGGCTAAAACAACTATATAAAGCCTTCAAGCCCAATTCCCTTCCTCTTTCCCTCCAAATCTTCAGAATATCAGTCAAGTCGAGCATCAATCAGTTACTATTCAGCTCAACATGTCTCAAATTTATAAAAAAGTTGAATTACACGATAGGTTTGGCTTTGGAACCATGAGCATGACATGGACACCTCAGCCCCCACCTTTGAATAAGTCTATTGAGACTCTCAAGTTCGTGACATCGAATGCTATCAAGGGAACAAAGTTTATCAATGGTGGTATATTTTACGGTGTCAATAATAACAACTTGGAGCTCTTGAAGCAATTTGTCGCTAGTAATACTCCAGAACAGAACAAAGAGTTGATCATCTCAATCAAGGGGTGTTTGAAATTTGATTCTTCCGGGGTTACTCTCGATGGGTCTAAAGAGCTGATCGCTCATGAAATTGACCTCATTCTCGAATATTTCCCTCTTTCAGAGAATAGACCAAAGATCTTGTTTGAGTGCTGTAGAGTGGACCCAAAGGTTCCTTATGAAAATACAGTTAGTTACATTGCAGAGTACGTGAAAGCTGGAAAGATTGATGGTATTTCCCTTTCTGAAGTTGGCTCAGAATCCATAATCAAAGCCGCTGACGTGTTCCCGATTTCATGTGTTGAACTTGAGTTGTCTTTGTTGACCCAAGATTTGATTGAAAATGGAGTGTTAGAAACTGCATCAAAACTAAATATACCAATAATCGCTTACTCGCCACTTCACAGGGGTGTATTGACTGATACTGCTGCGGAAGATAGTGAAAGGTTCTACAATTCAATTCCAGCAGGCGATGTTAGGAAACATTTAGACAGATTCAACGAGAAAAATTTCCACGAGAATATGAAACTAGTGAAAGATTTGTACAAATATGCACATGAAGTCAAAAACACTTCTTTGGAGTCATTAGCCATCTCGTGGGTCCTTGCAATTTCAGGAAGGAAACACTTTAGAAACTTAAGCAATATAACAAAAATAATGCCGATTCCGTCCGGATCAACTAAAGAGAAGGTGGAAAAAAATTTCAGCGATATTGTTGACCTTTCTGATGGTGACCTTGAGGATATTGACAAAATTTACAATTCTCACGAGGTTTCGGGCTACAGGTACACTAAGGATTTGGAAACTACTTTATTTGCTTGAGGTTTAACATTTAAGTTAATCAATTTTTTCAACAAGACTTTTCTCAAGTGCTTGAATACGAAATGGATATGATAAAGTTCGAATGAGTTTATATCTAGTGAACTATTCTCATTCTCGCAACATAAAAATCATGATGTCAAGAATATTCGCATTTTTCTTGGAGAAGAATTATAGCACTCTTAGTGGTAGCCAATTTGACAATCAACTTAAATACTGACCATCTACTCTATATAGCTTGTGACTACGTGCTCAGGAAAGAAAGAACGTTCGAATCGCTAGTATCTCATTTTGAACTTCACTAGGAACAAGCGCAAATCTTTATTAAAGTATTTACTTCGACTTCAAACTTTAAATAAATCGTAAACTAAAGAAATCATACGTAAAGAACTGTCTTTTCTAAAAAAATGAAAATGGTTTAAATTCAGGAAATTAATGATCAAACAAATTCATAATTCAATACGGTTGCTTTTGAAAAACTCCTCTGGTGTGGTAAGAGATCCCCGAGCTTGTTTTGAAGACCATTCGGTTAAGGTCTTTGTTACAGGGCCGTAATATCCAAAATCTCGAAAGAAGCTAAACATTTCAACTGAAATTTCAGCTGAGTTTGGAGGAAGGAGCTTTTTGAAAACATCATCAGGAAGCTGATTGTACTTAACCACCTTTCCTGTAGCCTTTGAAATAGCTTTTGCAATCTCGGGATACGTGTAAAGTCCGACAGCACCAGCAACGCGCTCTCCTTCAAATTCTTCAAAATTTGCGAGAATTGCACCCACAAAATTACCCGTGTCATTCTCAATGTCAATAAAAGGTACCTTCGTATCTTGATTCAAAATATTCGAGATACGGTATGTACCATCACCAACAGGTGTGGGCAGAAACCAGGTGATGAAGTTTTGCAAGAATGAACCTGGCACAAAAAAGGAGCTTTTTACAGGTAAAGTACGAATATACTCCTCGACCACTTCTTTAGACTCAAAAATGCCCACTTTGAGTAGCTTCCCTCCGGAAACTTTTCCTACATTAGTGGATGAGCTCCATATCAAGTACTGGACTCCCGCACTGACTGCCTCTTCTGCAATGAGTTTGCCTTGAGCAATTTCTTCTTCCTTGCCTGATGGAGTATAGATGGAATTTGTTGTTGCAAACACTGTATGGACACCAACCAATGCCTTTTTAATGGATTCCCTATTTCTAAAATCTCCCCTGACCACTTCTATACCATTTTTCTTGAGTTCCTGAGCGGTATAGCTATCTGGATCTCTGGAAATGCCACGGACCCTGAACTCTTTAGAAAGTTGTGAATCTTTTATAACGAATCTTGCAACTGAACTACCCTGGTTTCCAGTAACTCCAAACACTGCAAGTATCTTACTCATGATAAATTAAATTGTTGATTGACCTTGTCTTTTCACCTGCTGTAAAATGTTAATAATGATTTAAATCTGATCTTGGCTGCAACTTTTATAGAATCCAAAACTGAGTGAACTTCTCGGCCGGACTTCCAAATATGGCAGTTCGAGCGAACGGACAACTTACGCAACCTAATCCAAACAGCTTACTCTACACACCCCAAACCTCCCTGAATAGTCAACTGAGTCATTTCGAATAGAGTACTGTAGTAGCTCTGCATTGTTCTAGCTACTTAAGTTTCGATATCTCTATTCATCAAAATGGAATTGTTCAATGCAACAACTTTTTCAATGTTTTCGTCAAAAATAAGGGCTTTATCGCATTGTTTTGACAAACTTGATCGACCAAAAGCGGCCCAACATCCTAAAGGTGAGATATAATGTGCATCTGCTGCAATTCCATGTTCAGGCGTCAGTCAAATCATGGATATTGCTCAAAAGTTTCTTTATAGTAAAGACTATTCGCGGCTCGATTGCTGAGGTTTTAATATAGAGTCGTCCCAAGAAAATGCATATAATTACTAGCTATGGGAAGAAGAAGGCCTACTTTAACATGCAAAAGATGTATAGATAGGCGTGTCAAATGTGACAAGGGTCATCCCTGCTTGTCTTGTGTGAAGAATGGCACCGCCAGGTTATGTGTTTACGAAAATGACGATACAGTAGTGGATAATAAAGGTAATGCTACTTTTCAAGTATTCAGAATTTCAAAAGGATCCACGAAGTCAATCTCTGGTTCCCGCAGAGTAGTTGAGAGTAAAAAACCGGTGCCATCTGCAAGTACTGGGATCAATGCTCATCCTGAAGACCACGATGTGATAAATGTTCATAAATGTTTCACTGCTGATCTCCAAGATGAGTTAAAATTCGAGTGTAATAGGCCACTATCGTGGGGCTTTATTGAACTAAAAGATCCCGTTATGCGTCGTCTTCGAAAGCATGTGTTGGTACGTCCCCACAATGAGACTGAGTCAAGATATTCAAAGGCGTATTTAAAAACTAATTACCTTGAAAGACTATCCAATTTAACGCAAAGAATTCAGGAGGTTCTCCCTAGTAGAAGTTTCACCTGGGATTCTATTTCTCTCTTCTTTAGAAGAGTATATGCCTATTGGCCAGTAGTGGATGAAATCTCTTTCAAAATGGAGATGATGAAGCTTTTGGGGCCTGAAAACTCGAATGAAGTTGTAATTAAACTACCTACTTTAAGCGGCAATGACTTCGCCAATATAGGCTGTTTACTTGTTATGTTGAGGATAAGGACTTTGATAGAGAAGATGGAATCAGTAAATATTCTGACACAGAGTTTACAAATAGATATATGTGCCATTGATCTAGCCAATTTGTGCTTAATGTCATACAATGTCACTGCAAAGCCAAATTTAGCGTTTTTGCAATGTGGGTTTTTTTTGAGACTCTACCAAAGACTTTCCCCTGAGATTGAAAAAGAGATCCGCCATGTAGATTGTGGATTTCAAACGGGAGCTCTCATCCAAATGGGTTATAAATTGGGATTGAACATGGAACCTGTTACTTCAGATCCTCGCGACAAAAATCTACGAAAGAAATTTTGGCACCTTTTAGCCACACTAGAGACCATGGAGGCTATTAACTTGGGTTCAACTTTGACAAAAAACCTGCTGTATGGATCCAGCTTTCTTATGGATCCAAGTGAAGTAAATCAAACTAATTCAAACAATTTGAACATATCTCTTGAAATTTCGGTTCTCACTTCAATGAAAAATCTAGAGTTGTTTTTGAGCTTACTGAGAGAAATTATTTATATGATACTAGACACTAGAGGACTGACAGTTATAACAGATCTAATCGGGAAAGTAGGGTTACTTGAAAGCTTTTCCCTCAATCATTTTGGTCCCATGGCCAACCTTTTAGGTCCAATGAACGATGATTCCGAAGAAACTATTTTTTCACGAACATTCAAAGTGAAGGTGTCGTTAAGTAATAATGTTTTTTTGATGTCCTTGTATTTGCATTTGGTGATTCATTTCGAGCGTGATGGAAATTTAGATTTAATGAGAATTTACAACGAGAAGCTAAACCGTTTGATTGTGTGCGAGGTAATTCCATTACTTTTGTCCTTCACGGATAATGAAAACTTATTTTGTGGTTCTGTTGGGATTCTTTTGTTAACTTCTCCAATAATTCAAATCGGATATAGAGCTAGCTTGTTGATAATGGCCAATATTGCTAGATTCTGGTATCACTTATACAATTGCGCCCACTTGTACCCAGTCGCAAAATATTCCTCCTTCTGTAGACTCCTTGAGGATGCTATCAGCGAACTGAGTAAATGCTTGAGCGTTTTCATGGAATGCCTAACAAATCTTACTGCAGTACATTCATATGCTGAAAAGCCGTTGAACACACTAAAGAAATGTTTTTCAGTTATAGGACAACCGAAATATTTTGAAGATGACATTCCAGAAACATCGAAGTACTCGAGAAAGCATTTAAGAGAACTAATTAATATCTACAAATCTGCAAAAGTAATTTGAAGCTATACGGAACGCCCCTCTTTCTGGTTTCCAATCTCTGTAATACTTTAAGCAATTACTCAATTACCTCCTTAATGAATACTGCGGAAAGTAGTTTTTGCGAACACTCTCTCGTATTCTCGAACTCTTTTTATATTTCAGATTTTATCTAACAAGGATAATAACAGTATCTAAAGACAATCGCAAAAAATACTAAATTAAAAAAACTGAATTGTAATTTATTTAAAAAACATTCTCAAAGAGCCAAGGAACTTGAGTTTTTCAAGAGTTAGAGTTAAAACCTGTCTTGTAAGATAAGATTATCGAACAATTTGTTTCCCACTTTTGAGAAAGATAAAGCAGGCAATTCTCAAAAATATTGATCTTGGTATATTTGCAATTTTTGCAATTTTTGCGAGAAAATAGATATCGGGAAAATGTGTAGGTTAAAGCAAGACGTCCATTGAGAACAAGGCAGACACCGAATTCCCTCCTTGCTCTTTGTACACATACCATTCAAATTTTGCTGACAAAGGTCTTCGCTTGTAATTGGTGCTACATTTATTGGTGCTACATTTATTGGTGCTGCTTCTTCAATGTTAATCTTTTTTACCAACTTCAAAGGCCCTTTCATAGTCACTCATAATAGCGCCATACTAGCAAGTAAACATGTTTAGGGACCTATATTGTGAAGAAGAAGTCTAACGTTGAAATTCCTAATGTGTTCTACTTTCAATTTCTACAGAATTGGACTAGAAAAGCCAAAGACAGTCAAAATGAACTGTTTGCACTATATTATAAATTTAAAGCATTACGAACATCTACGGAGAGCAAAAGTCTCAAGTCAAAGACTTTCTCGAAACGTAGGGTTCCTCCAAGAACTGAATTTCTTCGGTAGTTAATTTCGTTTTGACTGCCTGTACGGCATCCTCAACTCTTTGCTCGGAATTAATTCCAACAATAGGGGCACATCCTTTGCTAATGACCCAAGCAGTAGCAATCACGGCCATAGAAACTCCTTTTTTGCGAGAAATCTCTTCAACTCTCGAGATAATCGTCCGATCTTTCTCCGATAAACTGTCGAGCCCCAATGCCTTAAAAGTCTTATCACTCTTATGGTCTCTATTGAACTCGGAAATGGAATCTAGTGGCCTCGTCAATATCCCACGCGCATTTGGGGACCAAGGTATAAGTCCAACCTTGCCAAGTTCATTGTTATTGCAGTAATGGATCATTTCCCTCTCTTCTTCCCTGTAAAGTAAGTTGTAGTAATTTTGCATGCTGATGAACTTGAACCATCCGTTTCTCTCAGCAATGTACTGCAATTCCACGAACTCAGTGGCCTTCATTGAAGAAGCCCCAATATACCTAGTGTGACCTGCTAAAACCACATCGTTCAATGCTCTCATAATCTCAGCTTTTGGAGTCGTGGGGTCGAGTCTATGAATCTGAAGAACGTCGATGTAAGTACCCAATCGTTTCACTGAGTCCTCTACAGCATCAAATATATGCTTTCTTGATAACCCCTTGGAATTGATGTACTCATGTTCCGGAAAGTCTGCTATGTTGGACAATTTAAAGTTGGGGGTGTCCGGATCAACAGGAAAGAAACATTTGCTTAAAATGACAACCTTTTCTCTTGGAATCTTGTACTTTCTCAAAAAATTCCCAAGTATAATCTCCGATTTTCCATTAGAGTAAACGTCAGCGGTATCAAACGTACGGAGCCCGTTATCATAGCACTTTTTCAATATTCCAAATATCTTGTCCTCGTCTTCAATCACCCATTCCGCCCATTCTTTGCTTCCGTACGACATACATCCTACAATCACCTTAGCCACCTTAAGACCCGAGTTTCCTAAATTTTGATACTCCATAATTGTGCACCAACAATCGCTATTCTCCTCTACCGTGGGGAACCGTTGGTTTACTCGAGCGATAAAACTATTGATGCAAGCAGCTGGTCAGGTGACGCACCCATTAGATCACGTGCTAGTGAAACGGCGGTGGCTTTAGCGAGCGTCGCAGCGCGGCATTTACGGAGGACACCGAAAGAAGAAAAACCGTTTCGAGTCAATGGATGCCAATTCAGCAAAATGTCTCAAGAAGGAAGCGCTTGCGAGGCGTTCCAATTGCATCGCATTGTGGTCCGGTCATGTGTACCATGCACTTGATTTCACCATCTTGTGCAGGGAACTCGAATCCACCGGCAGCTGATAATTGCCAATGTCAACATCATGCAAGCTCTTAGTGCCGTACCTCGTGATCGGCGTAGAACTTTGGAGCCACTGCGCACTCAAAATTTAGAGGCATGCGTCGTCAATGGGTATCATTAATTGGTGTAGTGGAATAACGGCTATCTCCCCTTGTGTTATTCGCTGAAAGTTGTCTGACTAGGAAGGCCTAAAGCGGAATCGGAATCGTCATTGTAACAATAGCCGTTTTTTGGCTCACGGACTGTCGCACCTGTAGCTGTAAAAATTTTAGAATCCAATTCGGCAAACCTGTATGTAGAGCACTCTAAGAACGGAAAGGTTGTAAAAGCTAGAGTTTTTCAGGGATAGCCACGGTGTGATAGTGACATAAGAGAACAACCGGGAGTACGAGAATCAACTCACTCACGGAGAATCAATAGTTCGCTCTTCTAAGATGTCAACTACAGATTTAGAAAAAAACAAGGAGACAGACGAGAACTTGGCGTACGATCTGTCTCTGACGAACCGGCAAAATTCCTACGAGTCTGGGTCAGAATGGGAGAGCGGGTATGAAGAGGAGGGGACCAGGCTCTCGCGGTTCATTGACTCTTTCAAGCCCATCGACTTGGAGGAGGAGGGTTTTGACACCACCGGCATGAGCCCCCTTGAAGTCAGCGTTTTGGCGCTGGCAAGACATCCTTTGGCTAGAAGATTGAAATCCAGACATTTGCAGATGATTGCCATTGGAGGATCAATTGGTACTGGGTTGTTTGTAGGTTCTGGTTATGCTTTGGGAATGGGCGGTCCTGGCGCGGTTCTCATCGGCTATTCTTTGGTTGGTTATGCTATGTTCTGTGTCGTTATGGCTTTGGGAGAATTGTCCGTCCAATTTCCCGTGTCAGGTTCTTTCAATGCTTACTTCTCCAGATTCATTGATCCAAGTTGGGGGTTCACTTTAGGTATCTTGTACGCTTGTTCGTGGTTGGTGTCATTTCCATCCGAGTTAATTGCGTGCTCAATTACAATCCAGTACTGGAATACGTCAGTGAATCCGGCTGTGTGGATTGCTATTTTTTGGCTTGCAATTGTGTCTATAAATATGTTTGGAGTAAAGGGATTTGGAGAAGCTGAGTTTTGCTTCTCGCTTCTCAAGGTGCTTGCAGTCGTCGGTTTTATCATATTGGGTATTTGCATTACTGCCGGCGTTGGTGATAAGGGATACATTGGAGGAAGGTTCTGGATACATCCCGGTGCTTTCAACCATGGGTTCAAAGGTGTTTGTTCTGTCTTCGTTTCTGCAGCGTTTTCTTTTGGTGGATGTGAGTTGGTCGCCTTGGCCGCCGCAGAAACAGTCAATCCAAGAAAATCCTTGCCCAAGGCAACGAAACAGGTCTTTTGGAGAATAACTTTATTCTACATTTTAACTGCCATCGTGATCGGATGTTTGGTTCCATACACAAATGAACAATTGATGAACTCTGATTCGTCTGAAGATATCACTGCTTCTCCGTTTGTGATTGCCTTAAATTACAGTGGAATCAAAGTTGTTCCACATATCATGAATGCAGTTATCTTGATTGCCGTATTGTCCGTTGGTAACTCGTCAGTCTATGGATGTTCAAGAACATTGGCCTCTTTAGCAGCCCAGGGTTTGTTCCCAAAACAATTCGGCTTCATCGATAGAGCAGGAAGGCCGATGGTTGCAATCATGTTCACCAATTTGGTTGGCTTATTAGGATTTTTGGTTGTCAACCAAAACCAGGATACAGTTTTTACTTGGTTCTTCTCTGTGTGCTCATTGTCTTCGTTCTTCACGTGGGGTGCTATTTGTTTAACTCATGTCAGATGGAGATTAGCCTTACTGGCCCAGGGTAGAGGTTTAGACGAGGTCGCATTCGTCTCTCCAATTGGAATTTGGGGATCTCTTTCTGGCTTGGTGATTTTGTTTTTGATTGTATGTGGTGAAATATGGGTTTCAATATGGCCAATTGGTAGTCCTGCCGATGTGACAACTTTCTGGCAAAATTGTTTATCATTACCTTTAATGATAGTCATGTGGGCAGGTTTCAAAACATATTCCAGATCTTGGGACTCTCTTTGGGTTAAGTTGGAAAATGTTGATTTGGACACAGGAAGAAGGGATATTGATGTGGAGGTCCTTAAACAAGAAATAGCTGATGAGCATGAAACATTGAAGAATTCTCCGTTGTATTACAAAATTTACAGATTTTGGTGTTGATTCTCTCGTTCTTATACATAATGATACCCTTTAAAAGATAGATAAAGATAATAGTTGCAAAGATAAATTTTTTTTCAGCGTCTCAGCAATTGGTGGTCTTTTTATAAAAAAAACAATATACTATTGAATTAAAACATATCAGCACAATTTCAAATTTTAGCAGTATGTTACACCTCATGAGAGGCAATGGCCCAACGGATAATTTAATAGGAGTCTCGTTCTAAGGGGGCAGTATAATTTTTGCTTTTGTAGTCCCAGTAAAACGTTAACTCATCAGTCGCCTTACCAATCTTGCAGTCTTTCTTGTAATCAAGCCCTCTTACCCTTTTTTCAAAATATTTGGTGAACTCGGATAGTTCACAGGAAAAACCAGGCCCATTAGAACACTTAGGAATTGGGATAATTGCGTCATTGAGAACATATCTAACATAAGTCGAGTTCTTGTGTTGATACTTCTCGAGATAAAGCCGTGCACCCATTGGAATTATCTCAGACACAACATATTTTCTGTCGAAAGGAATATAATCCGAGGGTAGATCATTACCATCATCGAACAAACCAATTGTGGCCAAATAGTTTTCCAAGTCAGTATCATGGAAGAAAGATAACCAAATTTTGTTTTCACTTTTTCCGTTGAGTAACTCCTTTGAAGCATTGAATAAAACGGTTCCAATAGCTTTGACCAAAGAATTACCTGGACCATCTAAGTAGAAGCCATTTAAATCTTGATAATATTCGTTTTTGATCAACTCATCCTGAGTGAACAAGTTGCAAAATGGGGAGCTACCAACCACATTCAATTCATAAGCGCACCATTCAAATAGATGTCTCACATCGTCAGAACTTAGATCCAAGCCTTTGTTATCCTTCAAGAGCCTATCTTTTATGTCGTGTAAGTAACTGGTATCATACTTATCAATTATCTTATCAGCTGAATCTTCGCTCCACGCAGAACAGGCACTAGCAGGTGTCAAGCTATTCGCACCCATAGATGGACTCTCTGATAAAACAACAGAATGAAACTTGTCCGTGTCGAATTCTTCACCAAGAAAACCTCTCATGAAATTTTGTGATGTATCAAACACCCTTTTGTTGTTAGTGGTGAACACAGGTATGGGTTTTTTGTCATCGTATAAGAAACCGTATTTTTGTCTGAAATATGATCCGTGATTGAAAGCATCATCGAAACCATTGAAGAGACTTTTACTATTGGATGGAGTCGTCTCTAGCTCATAATCACTCTTACTCTTCACAAAGTACTCGTAGTCATTGAGGAAGCTCAATGGTTCCTCAAAAGATTTGTTGTACTTCTTGAATTTCTTATATACCCCCTCAAAAGTTTTTCCTTTACTTTCTGACGGAAATCTTTCTCCATGTCTCGCAAATACTTGAACTTGTTGAAGCTTGCAACCTTCGGGTATTTCATTTGAGATACCAAAGCCAGGGTGTTGAGTATAGGGTCCCGAAGCTCCCAAATATCTGAGCAAGCTATACTGTTCCACTGATGCCTGCTGAGGCAGAGCAACATCCTGGTAGACTGCTTGATTTGTCAAAAGCAAACTCGAGGTGATTTTTGAAATCGAAACCATTGTCAACTTTTGATTCGTTTGTTAACAGGTTAAAAAAGCTACAGAGACTACAGAAACTACAAAAACTAAAGAAATCACAGAAACCTAAGACATTATATTCAATAAATTTCGGTTAAAAAGACTCACAATGCCCGATGCAACACTCTAAATGGATTTGCCGGATTTGTTGATCAACATGCCGAAGTCGTACGAACGATTACCCAATGTTAACCACCCAAAACCTGCATATAATAGAATTGTGCAGTTTTTTCATAAATTATTCAAAAGAGGCGAGACGAGAGACAAGTCTGAACCTGCGAGCAAGGTTACACTGCGAGGCGAGAAAACCGGAAAAGGGTTTGCTTCAAACAAACCAAGACAACGAGCTGAGTGCTTATTTCAAATCAGCGGAGAACTTCCCAACTATAAATCCATAGATATGCAGGTCACTATCTTTGTCACACAAGAAGCGCATGAAGATGAGGACAATAAACTTTCAGAAAGTGGCAACTTGTCCGAGTGGTTAAGGAGAAAGATTAGAAATCTTTTGGGCTTTGCCCGCGCAGGTTCGAATCCTGCAGTTGTCGGTATTTTTTTCCTCTTTTTTTTTTGCGGCTGTTGCTGCAGCACAGAAATAAGAACTTGTTAACAGTAAAGTAGCGCCTATTCAATTGTCAACTGAATAGACTTCAATTGCAGGTATTAGTAAAACTTATTGTTATTATATATCATGTAGGAATTCTTATATAAGCCGTATATCTATCTGTCAAGCAATAAGTTTTGGCCTCTTTTCATCTAATCTTCTCTCATCTCTAACTGTAAAATAAAATGCAATTGCAGTCAAGATCAACCCAAACGAACTTAAACAGGCAGTGTAAGTAAATCCTATGTGATACTCGGGCAAGTCTTTGGTATTCCAAACAAAAATTGGAACGAACGCATTAGTGACATATGCCAAAACATTCGTGCATACCACAACGAAATTTCTCTTCATATCATCATGGTATAAAAGTCTATTTACCCATGAAAATATCTGCGGTTGACCCCAGGAAGTCGGAACACCTATAATGAAATAACTTAACCAATGAAGCCCGATAGGGATATCCCAATGTGCTAACAAAGAGCATCCTATAAGCAATAGAACGAAGTAGGCCGAAACAAAGTAGTGATTTTTCCTTCCACCGATAAAATCAGCTATGTAAGCAATTATAAGAGCAACCCCAATACCTGTTCCCGAGACTGCAGCTGTCATATTATTATAAACCTGTTGAGGTTTTTCAAGAGTAACTTTCATCCATGATTGGAATGTCGGTTGATTACTTGCGCCACCAGTATTATTATAGGCCAAAAACAAGAACGGGAACACATAAATGTGCCACGTATTGAAGAAGCTTTTGATCTTTTTCCAAGTATATTTCTGTCTGGTATTCAATTGGGCACCAATTCTTCTCCTTCTCTCCAATGCAATAAGCTTATCAGTTTTATTCCAATACCAGGCATTGGTAGTCGAGGGTGTATTGGGATCAACAAACATTGTGTAAATTCCAATTGGGAAAGAAATAACAGCGTCAAACACAAACATCCATTTGAATGGTGCCATGCGACTATTGGCAAAATCAATTAAAATTCTACTCTGAAGTGGACCTGATACCAATCCAGAAGCAACACCGGCTACCGCAAAAAAAGAGGAACGTTTACTCAACTCCTTTCTATCATACCAAGATCCGACTAGGTATTCCAATCCTGGGAAGTATCCAGCTTCCGTGAGACCTACCAAGAACCGAAGAGCATATAAACTTTTCAAGTTTTTGCATGTTATCATTAAAACAGTTAATATTCCCCAGATGATCTCTAAACCTCCCAAATAGTAACGGGCACTAATTCTGTGCAAGATCAAGTTTGAAGGGATCTGTCCAATGATGTACCCAACAGTCCATAATGTCTGAAGATAATTATATTGATTATGATTCATATCATAATATTCTTGCATACCATTGACAAAAGCTGTAGTCATGTTGTTTGCGTTCAATGTTTTAATGAAGTAACCCAACATAGAGGAGCTCAAAAGAAAAAAATCCAACTTGAATAAGAACTTTTTTTCTAATGGATGCTTATCCACCGAATCCCACAATAACAATTTAAATTTAAACCATTTGGATGTTTCCCTATAATGCTTTTCTTCTTCAGTCAAGTTTAAACTGAGGTCAATATATGGCGCAGTTTCTTCCAAACTATCAACCTCTGCAACCCGAACACTTTCATATCCTGCTTTCAAAGAACCTGCTTTATGGTCATCAGTATCGGAGTGTGCACTATTGCTTGTTAAAACATCTATTTCACTCACCAGCCTGTGCAGCAGATTATGCTGTTCCTGCGTGGAGCTTTGAACATCATCTTCCCGGTCATCTCTGAAGAATTCCTTTATTTCTCTAAAAATATTGACCATTCTGTGAACACCAGGTCTCGAGACACTGAAGAAGAATCTTGATTTGATCTGAAGTTCAATAGATCCAAAACATGTCTGGACTTCACGGTTTTATACTCTTACCTTTGACATAACTTAGAAAGCCACAACCTGTATATAAAGGTGTTGCTAATCAAGAAGCTAAGGGATCATCTTAAAAATGCGGCTCAGTTGCAACCACGATAGACTTACACACCTGCAACAACAAGATCCAACAGATTTTGAGAGACTCTGTACACCAAGATAAAAACTAGTCTATCTAGTAGATTACTTCAAGTGACGCCGCCGTTCGAGTTTTGGCATCTCAAAGTACCTTGCTGTTGTGCTAGGTTTCTACTGAGAGCACAAGAGCACTGGTTGCTTGATTGTATTGTGGATAATTTCAACTTACCCCACGATTAGATCTTTCATGAATGACGAATCTAGCCTCAATAGATGCTAGCAGCTTAAAGCTATCACCCGAATAAAGAGTTGTATCCTTCAGTAAAACCCCCAATTTCCATAGTGGGTGCGAAAAAATTATGGTTCAATTGACGATTGCATCACGACCTGTATAGCTTCGCAATGGTATCTGAAAAACCACAGTCGATGGTGTTTAGGACCTTTTTTGTTTTTGTCCGATAAATCTTAGGAATCATTTCCCGAAGTCATGAGGATGATCAGATCATACGTTGGTGATACAAACGCCTATCGCCGTTGCGCTAGGTAACGATCATCAATTGAGATGGTGACCAATCAACTCAACCACAATCGGATTATTAAAGGAAGGTTAGTGGTTGCATAAATTAGTTGTTCTCACATGAGCCCACAATGAGGGTAATTTCATTTGACGAATATGCCACTATAATTACTTGCAGGTAGTGCGTTTCTGGATCCATTCAAAACAAGGGATACCGGCCAAAACGGGCAGCTGATTAACGAGAGGTGGGTCCTCGCATACAGCAAATTGGGGATATTTTCAATGGATTTGAGTTGGGGGAGGGGTTTATAGTAATACTGAGGTAACACTGAGGTAACATACTCGTAGCTCTTTTCTTTGAAAGTTAAAAGTATGATTAAGTTGCGTATAAAAATGGTGTCTAATAGTATGATAATAAAAATTATTCGCAATCTATGTACTTCACATCAGGTTTATCGATGCCGTACTCAATTAAAGTACTGTATTCTGGACCAATTTCAACCATTCCTGTCTCCGCAACATATGTGGTCCAATGGTTCAATAAATCTTCGAAAACTTTGGGTTCATTCTCTGCAATGTTCTGCGTTTCACCAGGATCGTTTTTGATATTGAATAACTGCCACACACCGCTTCCAAATGGTTTAGGAACGAAAAGGGCCTTGTAATCACCTTTCCGAATAGCTTGTTGACCGAAGAGTTCCCATCCAGTGACTTTCTCATCATCATGGACCTCCGGGGACTTCCCACTCAAGTACGAGACCCATGAAGCACCTCTGGGTTTGACCACTTTTCTAGACTTGTAAGTTTCACCTGGGTGGCGTACATTTGCTAACTCTAACACTGTTGGTAGAATATCCATCGCAGTAAGGAAGGTATTCAATACTCGCTTTTCTTGTTGAGGTCTTAAGAGTGGTGGATAATGTACAATTAGGGGACATCTGATGCCCCCTTCAGAAGCCCAGGCTTTGTATTTAAACCATGGAGCCGTTGCAGCCTGTGCCCATTGATCATTGTAGTACACAAAAGAGTCTTTTTTTCCTATGTTTTCATAAAAGTTGTTATAATTTTCTTTAATGATCCTAGTAATATTGGCTGACCCTAATGGTAACGCTTCATGGATCATCCCATCAGCACCGTTATCAGACATGAAAGCAATGAAAGTATTGTCTAACTCTCCATTTTCCTCCAACCTTTCGATAACTTTTCCAATATTTTCATCAAGTATTTCTACCATTGCAGCATATGTTTCCATAACTCTTGCTTCATACTTTCTTTCCTCGGTGGTCAAATCTTTCCATCTTTTGTCTTTGTGAGTTTGCATTTTGTGTGGGTTCACTCCATTCGGAATGATTCCGCTTTTAAGAGCAATATCTAGTCGAGATTTTCTGAGTTCCTCCGGGCCCCCATCATATTTTCCTTTGTATTTATCAATGACCGATTGTGGAGCCTGAAGAGGCCAGTGTGGTGCAGTATATGTTAAACACCCAAAGAATGGTCTGCCTTTCCTGTAATTTTCCCCAAGAAATTCTAGTCCTTTATCAGTATAGAAATTGGTCGAGTAGAAGTCCTCAGGAATTTCTTTATGAGCATCGACCTTACGATCGTCCTCACAAAAATATGGGGGTAGAAACATTGGCCCATCAATTAGCTCGGGGAAGAATTTGAAATGGGAACCAGCTCCGGGCAATAGAGTGTATGATTTCTCAAATCCCCTTTTGATTGGCCAATGCTCAGGTAAAAGACCTAGATGCCATTTACCGGCGATCCACGTATAATATCCGTCGTCCTGTAAAATTTCTGGTAGCGGTGCAACACGATCATTTAAGTAGCCTTCATATCCAGGTCTTCCACCGAGTCTCTCTTTTATGACTTCACTCAGTCTCATAAACTCTTGCATCTGGCCTAGCCCAGCAATATGATTATCTGTACCAGAGAAGATCATGGACCTAGTGGGTGAACAAGCAGGCGCAGTATGAAAATCAGTCAACCTTGCACCCGTCCCTATATCACTCCATCCTCTACTTAGCCTGTCTAAGTTAGGAGTGCTGATTTCTCCACCGAAGGCCCCAATATCAGTGTATCCCAAATCATCAGCCACTATAAGCAAGAAGTTAGGCCGTTTGGAATTATTCTCATGCAAACTCATTTTAAAACCTTGATTACCTCACAAATTTCGGTAAGCATTGAAAGCACAATAAATATCAAACTTATTACGGTGATAATTCAAGCAACAAAGTTTACCGACTTGAATTTAGGTATATCATAGGAGTTAACCGAAATTTCGCACATAACAGCCACAGTGAATTAGCTAATTTAGCCACGAAATTCAATGTTAACTTCTCAAGTGACAATGAGTAGGAGCCTGGAATAACCTTTAAGGCGGCTTCAGTTGAATGGGATCAAAATATTGCTTTGGAGCTGTCATTCCTAATTAGAGTTGTTCGAATTATGGTTCCACAATGAGCATATTCTAGACAGATTTTTCGCAACCTCCTAAACTTCAACAGATATAAGGAGCTTGGTATTGCAAGAAAAGAAAAAAGGATGGACAGCAAGGAGATGAGTGAAACAGACAGCAAGAAGGATCCTGTGTATGATATCACGGTTGAGTCCAATGGATTGTCATCTAACGATGAAGACGACCTCCAGGTGCTTATTATCAACAGGAACACAGGAGAGAGCATTCATATCGTCAAGGACTGGACAGAAGAGGAGGAGAGAAAGCTCAAATGGAAGATTGACCTCACCATAATGCCGATCCTTTGGTTGGGATTTTTTGCTTTGCAAATGGATAGAGGCAACATTGGTAACGCAAGAACGAGCACGTTGCAGCAAGATCTTGGAATCGACCAAAACCAGTTTAATGTAGGCACTCAATTGATGAGTGCCGGAATTGTTGCATTTGAAATACCCAGTAACATCATCTTGCAACGTGTCGGTGCGCTGTACTGGTTAAGTGCCCAATTAACCCTTTGGAGTTTGGTTGCAACATTCCAATCATTCATTAAGAACTATGGACAATATATTGCAACAAGGCTTCTTCTTGGAATCTTCGAGTCCGGTTACATCCCCGGATCTTTGTATATGGTTTCGACTTGGTGGACCAGAAAAGAATTGAGTCTCAGACATTCCATATTCTTCTCTGGAAATTTGATTGCAAGTGCAGTTGTGCCTTTGATTAGCGCAGGGATATTGAAAGACTTGACAGGAAGAGGAAACTGGGCAGGATGGAGATGGTTATTCATGATCGAAGGTCTAATCACGTTTTTCATATCAATAATATACTTCTTGACTATCCCAAGATCGCCTACCAATCCTTCTCCATTTTGGTCGGAGAGAGTAAAGTACTTTAACAAGAGAGAAAGGTACATTATCAAGGCAAGAGTGTTGTTGGATGACCCGAACAAGTTTGTAAACTCGCACATAATTCGCTTTAAAGACGTCAAAGAGGTAGTGTTGCAATGGAGAATATGGGTCCATGTTGTTGCGACAATCATCTTCACTCAGTGCTCCAGCGCTGTTGGCACATACACACCATCACTAATGATATCTTTTGGTTACAATATATTCAAGGGTAATGCATATACTTCCATTGGTGTATGGATCTCAGTTGTCATGATTATTGTTTTAGCGTATGTTATGGATAAGACCAAAATCAGAGGCCCTATAATTTTTGCAACAGTCATATACCAGGTTGCTATATCAGCTGCCCTCAGAGCAATGCCTGCAACTATGAATAAACATAGCAAGTTTGCAATCTTGACACTTTTCAATGCTGTTCAAGTTCAACATGTTTTGAACACAGGCTGGTTGAGTCTCAATATTAAATCTCCTATTGCACGTAACATCGCTATGGCTCTCATCATCATGGGTGCTAACACAGGTGGTATTACCGGAGGGCAGATGCTTAGAGGAGGGGATGCACCATTGTACCATACTGGGTTCACTGCTGTTTTGATATGCCAGGTGATTGGACTATTTTTGGTGGGCTTCCTCATCGTACAATATAGAATCTCGAACAAGAAGATTGACAAGAGAAATCCCAGATTAATTGATAGCGAAAGCAAAGAAGTTTCGATAGATGACTCAAGGCGTCAGTTGGTAATTGTGGGCAGAAGCGATTTGGGGGAAAAATTGGATTTGGAAGATATAAGAGCACAATATCCCACTTTCAAGATTCGAGATACTGAGTTTGAACAGAGTAAAGCCGAAGAAAACTTTAGATACGTCCCATAGTAATTCTTCAATTTGAAAAAAAAATTAAGGATTTTTATTCGTCAAAGTCTTTGAATGATATGTATTAACCCTTTGTCAGAAACTGACTTGTTTTGTTGTAGCATATATGTTTTAAATGAATGCTCCTCACTTGATGCAGATTGCTCAATTGATGTAAAGCTAGATAATGAATCGCGTTCATTAGTGTTTTTAATAGATGGTCTTTGACTGGACAAGTCAAGTTAAATCGCGTTAAACAAGCTTATCACCCTGCTCAACACTAACAAATTTCAATCCAACTGTCAAGATTAAGATTCTTCACTATAGTAGAGAAGTGCTTAGCTGACTTGTTACCGCAAATTTTCTTGAAGGCAGAACTGTTAATTTTTTTATTGTTGTTTTTATCGCCCTTTGGATATTCGATGTGGAACACACACTTTTTGTTTTTTATGAAGGGCTGGAAGTCCTTACATTCGTCATAGCGGACACACTGCTCTTGTACAGAGAAGTCAACATATGGCAAAACCTTTTCAACAATCGCATTGGCATTTTTCAATCCTATAGACATGTGCTTCTCGTGTGCTAGCTCCGACAAAAACTTCATGTAGTCAATGGAATCCTGCTTGGTCAAACCTAAACCGTTTTCATTGTCATAGCCATCCACGTTGTCGGGATCAATAGCATCACACTTCTTTCTCTTCGCCAACTCCACCCGCAGACGCATTATATCCCTCACGTTCTCTGATGTGATATTGATCCATCTTTCTCCCTCCCATCCGTCCAAAGGCTTTCCTAAATCGGCCGATTTGAAGCGCTTCTTGTCGCTTCTCCAGTTCTCGTAGGATCCAGCAGAGAAGTAGCAGATCACCTTTTTCTTCTGCTTGTGTAGCTTCTCGATATCTTTGGCGGAGTTGTCAAACAAGTCTACATCGTACACCTCAACCTTGGAGGAGACCTTCTCCACCGTGCTTTGTAGGTGATAATCCCATTTTTCACCCACCTTCGGCTTCCAGTACGAAGATTTGCGTACGTGGTGCGCCAAACCAACAGGCACTATCACGGGCAAAAGACCTGGCTTCACGGGGCCAGAATAGTATCCGCCGGATCGATAGATAGGACGATGTCCAGATCGATGTCCAGATCGATGTCCAGATCGATGTTTCATAAAACGATGTCTTGATGAGCCATGTCCTGATGAGCTATGTTCTGATGAGCCATGTCCTGATGAGCCATGTTCTGATGAGCTATGTCCTGATGAGCCATGTTCTGATGAGCTATGTCCTGATGAGCTATGTCCTGATGAGCTATGTCCTGATGACCCATGGAAGCCCCCAAAGTGTCCTAGGCCCCTAACATCGATCGCTAGCGCCGAACTGAGTGTGGCCAAGAGAGAGAGTGCCAATAATGTAACTAGCTGATATCTCGTTTTCATTCTGCTGTTTCATGTTTACTGCTTTTCTCGCGGCTGAATAGTCAGCTATATAAGCGTCCGTGGGGGCGCGACCTCAGTCATTCTGACATGTCATTCTTAACTGCCCCCAGCCTCCAGCACAATGCTTTGACTGCATTCGTGCGCATTCGCTACAGACAGGAAGACTGGGTAAGGCTGAGCCGACCAACACACAGAGTCCATGCATAGTCATTGATGGTCCCAACAACGTGATCAGGGACGAGATCTTCAGCGACAAACCTTGTTCTTAGTAGTGCAGAGTCAGCACTAATTTCCGCGCTAAGCCCAAGTCGCAGTTTTGATAGGGCGGAAGTATCAGGACGAGGCGGTAATAACTCTTGGCATGGAGATCGGTGTATGACTCAAATCTGAGCAGAGATTCCAAACGAGGCCATTCATAGATAGCGAGCGAAGAATGATACCCGAGAGCTCTTCCTTGTACACGTACGAGGTGAAAACCGCTGATGCCAGTTTCCCCAGATTCCCGGGATCCGTAATCTTGGAGAAGCCGCTGGACGACATCAATCACTACCGGTTGAAGATATGCTACAGAAAATACACCAGGTCGGGTCCGAAGGGGAAGACTACGCCGAAGCTCAACCTAGTTTTTTTGAATGGGAACGGCATGAACAAGGGAATCTGGCATTATCACATTGACAAGCTCTACCAAAGGTTTGACGGGTCGGATGGCGGAGCCATGCTCAGCACGGTGTTGGCGGTTGATCACGCCAATCACGGCGACTCAGCGGCCGCCAACAAGGAAAAGCTTGGTGCGGTTTACAACTGGAACGACGGGGCCAAGGACGCGGTCCACATCATCAAACACGCGGAGTATGAGAGTTTTGGGGCGCCCGGATCAATAAACATGGCGATAGGTCATTCGATGGGGGGTTACGAGACCCTCAAATCAACGTATTTGGAGCCATTTTTGTTTGACAGTGCTGTGGTGATAAATCCGGTGTGTTTCAACGATTCTCAGTCCGAAGAGCTTATCAGAAGGGCTTGTGAAATATTCGCTTTTAAGAAGAACATAGTGAGCTCTTTTAACATTTTGGCAGGACAAAAATGGCTTGACGTTGTCAAGGATCACTATTCCTCGAATTTTTTCAAGAGGTTCGACAGGACTGTCTTACACAACATGGTTGAAGATGAGCTAGACACGGAGCTCAAGAACAATAGGGACGCGCCTTTGAAGAGGGTCGAGTTGAACACACCAGCCTACCAGGAATACATCTCTTTTTTGTGTGCAGCCCAGTCTTTAGAGGACTCACGTACAATCTTGGAGCGGATTGAGGTTCCTGTGTATTTCGTACACTCAGAATATGATTCCCTGACAGATTTTGCATATGAGTCAGCCAAGAAAGCTTTGGAAAAGGTCATAATTCTCACAGAAGTCCCTGATGTTTATCACCTTGTCAATGGTGAAAGCCCAGATTTGATTGTTGATATCATCCTGAGAGCAATTGTAGACACAGTAGAGAAGACCATGAAGAGCAGAGATAAGAGGTATTTGGAGAAGGATGCCGAACGCAACTTTGGCAAAAACTATAAAAGGATCATTCTCGATGATTTTTGCCGGCGAATCTTGAAGGACGCAAAGGCCAAAATCTGAAGTCATCTCCGAACTCTCGTATATGAAATCAAATCTAGGGCACGGCATCATAGAAAAATCGTATATATGCAGTCTTATATGTAATGTTTGAGAAGATATAAAGTTGGGGCGATTTCCTACGAGAATAGCTGTTAAAGGAAATTGTTTGTTGTCCAAGATGGTTGTTAAAGGATTCAAAGAACGACTTGATTCGATCACAAAGGAGACCCCCGTCACCGACACTCATAACGATTTCCCTTACCTTCTTCGTACTCAACTAAAAAATGAGATAAATGGAGACACTAACGACTTTGATTTTGCCTCCGTGCTAACATCTCATACTGATTTACCCAGAATGAGACAGGGGAGGATAGGATTACAGTTTTTCAGTTGCTATTTGGATTGTCCAGAGGAAAATTTTTTATATCAGGACTTCAATTTAAAAAACACCCTTGTGCGTGATACTCTTGAACAAATAGATGTTACAGGACGGCTAATTGACAAATATTCTGATGACTTTGAACTTGTGGGGACAGCTGATGCTGCTATTGAAAGTTACAAGAAAGGAAAGATAGCAGTTTCGTTGGGCGTTGAGGGATTGCACCAATGTGACACCTCGTTGGCTGTGCTTAGACAGTATTTCAAACTAGGTGTTAGATATATAACGTTAACTCACAATTGTGACAATCCGTTTGCTACTGCTGCATCATCGGTCAGAAATGGAATGAAAGATAATGGATTGACTGAATACGGGGTTAGTTGCGTGAAAGAGATGAACCGATTGGGTATGATGGTTGATCTTTCCCACGTAAGCTACAAGACAATGAAAGATGCTTTGAAGGTCACAAAGGCCCCAGTGATATTTTCACACTCTTCAGCGTACACTCTTACAAACCATGGAAGAAACGTTCGAGATGACGTGTTACTTCAAGTAAAAGAAAACAGAGGAGTTGTTCAGGTAAATTTTTACACTGATTTCATCTCGTCAACCAATGATTCAAATGCTACAATAGATGATGCTGTTGCACACATTTTTCATATTGTAAAAATTTGCGGTTGGGAACATGTGGGATTTGGATCCGACTTTGATGGTATGGAGACTTCTCCCGTTGGCTTAGAGGATGTTTCCAAGTATCCAGATTTGATATACAAATGCATGGAAAAAGGGGCAACGGATGAACAAATAAGAGGACTCATTGGTGGAAATTTGTTAAGAGTATGGAAGGAATGTGAAAATGTGTCACGGAAACTACGCGAGAGTAACACTCTTGTGCAAGAAAAAGAATGGCCAGATAGACGTTGGGAGTTTCCAGAATCCTCGAAAGATTTGATGGAAATATATCCCGGTTCCAGAAAGCTTCACGAAGATGACATTATCTGGAAGGATGAGTATTTTAAAAAACCGTCTGATTCATGAAATCTGGACACATTTGATCTATGAAATAAATAGACATTTTTTGGTTACAAGTTACTCAATAGCAAGTATTAATACAAAGGAGATTTCCGTAAACTATGATGTATAGCAGTAGTACTATAATTGATCTCAGTCTTTGCGAACTTTTTTCTTTCAATATTATTTATTTTAGGTGTTTTTAGTAGATCGTATCGCAGACTCCGCACCCAATCGGGAAGGCTGAGTATTATTTGCAGATTGAGTCATATTTAAAAGACGAAAACTTAAAAGCCAGTGAATATTGTCGAAACTGGACAAATTGTGAGGAGAAAAGAGCTATGGAAGGAGCAACAAACTCAAGAAGATCTACGGTGTACTCAAGAAAGGGTATCGTGTCATCTACGCAGCCATTGGCAAATGCTGCAGGAATCAAAATTTTGTCTCGGGGTGGCAACTGCGTTGATGCCTGTGCAGCCGTTTCTGTTTGTCTTTCTGTCTTGGAACCTTCATCAACTGGAATTGGCGGAGACTGTTTTTGTTTGTTTTACAATAATAGTGATAAGAAGATCTATGGGCTTAATGGAACTGGGAGATCAGCATCCAAGATCAGCATCGATTGGTTAAAAGAAAATCACCCAGACCATATCATGCCAAGCTTAAGACTCGCAGAAGATTCAGTATTCAAAATCCAAGTTCCTGGACACATTGCAGGACTTTTTGATGCCGTCGAAAAATGGGGCAGTGGCAAGGTCAGCATGTCAGATATCTTAGAGCCCGCGATTGATTTGGCTTCAAATGGGTACCCAGTGTCTCAGATTAGTGCCGAACTCTGGAAAAATGCAGAGGAAAAGTTGAAGAGAGAAAATCCAGACCTGGAGTTACTATTACCTGGAGGAAAGGCTCCAGTGAAAGGTCAACTTGTCAAGAACATTCCGTTAGCTGAAACTCTCAAAGAATTATCAAGAGAAGGAAAAAGGGCATTCTACGAAGGGAAAATTGCTCGGTCCATGGTAGATGTTTTGTCAAGTAGGGGATCATTGATTTCTATGGAAGATTTGAAGAATCATACATCTACATTTGTTGATCCAATATCTATCGAATTCTTGGGACATAAATTATGGGAAATTCCACCTAACGGGTCTGGAATAGTTGCATTGATTACATTAGGACTTGTCAGTCAATTAGATAAAACTGGTGTTGTAAATTTAAAAATGTTGGAGCATAATTCAGTTGAGTATTTGCATTTGATAATAGAATGTTTGAAACTCAGTTTCAAGGATTCAGACGAGTATGTTAACGATCACGAATTTTTTCAAAAAACACATAATATTGATCATGCAGAAACAATACAGTCGTTGTTGAAAGAGGACTACCTCCGTGAACGAATAAAACTTTTTAACAAAGATAAAACTATTATCAATCGTGATGTCAAACATGGCATACCAAACCCTATCTTCAAGTCAGATACTGTATATTTCACCGCATCAGATTCAGAAGGAAATGCATGTTCATTTATTAGTTCTCTATATGAAAACTTTGGGAGTGGAATCTTAGTTCCCGACAGGGGGTTCACATTTCAGAATAGGGGTGGGAATTTTAACTTGAATCCAGAAAGTAAAAACTGTTTAGAGGGTAACAAGAGATCATACCACACGATTATCCCAGGCATGATAACATCTCCTTCAAGGGATTCATTTGAAGAAGATCTATATGCTAGTTATGGAATCATGGGTGGTTATAATCAGCCACAAGCTCATGTTCAAGTATACTTCAACATGCTTTTGTTTAACATGGATCCACAAGAAGCATTGGATGCCCCTCGAATTACTCTTTATGCTCACCCTGACTATGAAGACACAGACTTGGGACTTGGTGCGGATGGACCAGCAAGTAGAGACACTACATGTGTTGGAGTGGAGGAAGGACTAAGCGCTGAAGTTATCGATGGTCTCAAGAAGCTAGGACATGAGGTGCACGTATTCAGAGGCAACTCAAGGGGCATGTTTGGTAGAGGGCAAATAATTAGAAAAGAGTATTCAAAAAATGGTGATTACGTTTACAGTGGAGGAAGTGATTTGCGTGGTGATGGGGCATCTGTACCTTTCATTTAGCGCGTGTATTAGGGGAAGGTGATTACAGGTTTATTCGCAACTTTTGATCGAGTGACAAATTCCATTTCACAGCGAAGCTTTTGTATTGAAAAATTTGCAACAACACTACATACAGGCGGCATAAACGCCATATACAGGTGTGAGATAAGCGCAATTCACTCGAAACTTCTTTGATAAACTGAAATGTAACAACCTAAAATTACGCAAAATTGGCCAATTTAGATTCATTAGCTTGGCATTCTAGATGGACATTACTTTGTCTGTTTGGCTTTTCTTTGTGATGGTTATGAATTTTGCATCAATGTAACCAAAAAATCGCTTTCCAGTATCTCCCAGAATACACTTGCAACCTGGCCTACGTGTTGTTGAAAATGAAAGCTCACGCCATTGTGGATGTATTGCAAATTGACGTGTTGAGCACCATCTTATAACTTATTCTTGGCGAAGCCTTGCTCTGCATATTAGAATTGTGTTTAAGAGGAGGGAGTGCATATATGTGCGTCCGTGCCTGGGCTTATCTGCTGGAGGATCAAAAAGAGATAAACAAGCCCTGACTACCATTATCTCTGTAATGAACATCAGTGCCTACGAGTTCTTGTTTTGTTAGTGTGTTTTGCTGGTGTGAAGCTCGCCATGCGTACTTCCACATTTTTACGGGCAATCCCGCGAGCTAGAGAGTAGAAACCAAACATTAAAATTGGAGCGTGAATGAGCAAACTAAAACGGCAGAATGGTCATCACGAGCCACATAACAATTTTTCTGACGCCGTACCCCATAGTCGATTCTACATATTTTAGAACACCTCCGTAGCCAATTGAAAGATAGAGGTTAATCATGCGGCTCCTTGAGAACAGTGGAGAAAGAGCACCAGGCTTTCACACTGTTCTCGGAGTTGTTTGAGTTGAAGAATATGACATTCATGCAAACATGAGTTCCATATCGCAAAACCGAAGCCTGTTTTCTGTTGCTTTATGGACGATCATACGATTGCAAGAGAGAAAGCTCAATCACATATCAAAAGTTTAATCATGTCTTGTGATGGTAGATTCTAAAGTTCCAGTAAGGATCCAAACGTAGTAAAGCCGAGCCATATGTAATCCACAAGGCGTTGTACCACCATAATTGATATGCAGTGCTATCCATACGGCATCACAGAAAACGATAAGAAACGTATGATTTAAAAGAGCTTGAAGATTCATCCTTAGAAAGCTGATGTTGGACTTACGACAAAGATGCCTTCAAAAGAAGACGATCAAAGACTTGGGGCGTTAGTCTCATCTACCCAAGAGAAAGAGCAACCATCTAATTATGTGAGAGACTTGCAAAATTCAGGCACAGAATCTGTTGCGAGCAGTCAAGATCTCATTGACGACGAAGATTACGACTTCGAAGATCCCAGGAACTGGTCGACCAAATACACCGATGAGCTTAACCCTAAAGGGTTGAGGAGACCAACCAAAAGGGAAGAGAAAACTTTAAGAAGAGTCTTAGATTCAGCGAATTGGGCATGCTACTTAATTTGTGTGGCTGAGTTGGCAGAGAGAGCTTCCTACTATTCAGTTACTGGCCTTTTAACCAATTTTATTCAAAGACCCCTACCTCCTGGGAGTACGACTGGTGCACCAAAGCTGCACAGCTCAGACGAAAGTGCGGGTGCTTTGGATAAAGGGTTATCCACTGCATCTGCTTTGACACTTTTGTTAACCTTCTTGGCATATGTTGTTCCGTTGTATGGTGGTTTTGTTGCAGATACTAAAATCGGTAAATTCAAAGCTATCTGGATTGGTGTTTTCGCAGGTTTTATCTCGCACGTTTTACTTGTTATTGCTGGTATTCCGAAAGTCATCGCAGGTGGTAATGCTATTGTTCCCACTGCTCTTGGTATTATCACATTAGCCTTTGGAACTGGTTTTATCAAACCGAATTTGTTACCACTTTTGATGGATCAGTACCCATTTGATACTGACGTCGTCAAGGTATTACCTTCAGGTGAGGCCGTTATTTGCGACCGTCAAAAGTCCTTAGAAAGGATGACTTTGGTATTCTACTGGTCAATCAATATTGGTGCATTTTTCCAGTTGGCTACTTCGTATATTGAAAGGAGAATTGGATTTTGGTTTGCATTCTTTATTCCAATCATAATTTACCTTTTGTTACCTATAATCTTCGTGTATTTGCAGAACAAACTTGTCAAAGAAGAACCACAAGGTTCTGTCCTTAGTAACACTTACAAGATTTTAAACGTTTCCTTCAGAGGCAATTTCATTTCCAGAATCAGATCGGGCTCTTTTTGGGAGTATGCCAGTCCATTGAAGATGTATGAGAGGGGTGAAAACTTTTACAAGGAGAAGAAGAAGACCCCCATAAGTTGGAATGAACAATGGGTATTAGACATCAAGCAAACTTTCAACGCTTGCAAAATCTTTCTTTACTATCCAATCTATAATATTTGTGATAGCGGTTTAGGTAGTGTTGAGACTTCCCAAGCAGGTTCAATGCAAACAAAGGGAGTTCCAAATGATTTGTTTAGCAACTTCAACCCATTGACTATCATCATCATGATTCCAGTTTTAGATTACGTTGTCTATCCGGCATTGCGGAGATATAAGATAGAGTTCAAACCAGTCTACAGAGTCTTCTTGGGTTTCATTCTTGCTTCGGCCTCTCAAGCTGCTGGTGCATTGATACAAAGAAGGATTTATAATACCTCTCCCTGTGGAAACCAGGCAACTAATTGCGACTCTCCTGCTCCGTTCAGCGCTTGGGTTGATGTAACTATTTACATCTTATCTGCTGCAAGTGAGTGTTTTGCGATGACTACTGGATATGAATTAGCTTATACAAGATCTCCTCCACATATGAAGGGTCTTGTGATGGCCTTATTCTTGTTCACTTCAGCCATTCAAGCTGCTATTGGTGAGGCGGTAACACCTGTTATGAAGGATCCCCACTTAACATGGTTGTTCGGTAGTATGGCTATCATTGGTGTCATCAATGCAGTGGTATTTCTCTACCACTTCTGGGATTTAGATAAGGAGATGTATCAAGAAAGACTCTTGAGAGAAAAACTAGAGGATATAGATAGATCACAGGAGAAAGATGAATCAAAGTTACCTGATGGTATCATTGATGACGCAAACTTGGTGGCTGTCACTTCAATCAAATCAGCGGTTGGCAAGTGAGCATCTTCTTAATTTCTTGATGTATAACTTAATGCTGAATATAAGAGTAATAATTACTTCATGCTGGATAGCATTTGGCTTTGTAGACAAATGAATCTCATAAGTAGAAATTCTCGTTGAGGGTTATCTCTCAACTTCCAACTTCAGTTCAACATTCAATTTTGAGGTACATATCAAAAATATTTTAAGTCACGTGAGTATTCCAAAATGGGGCATTTGTAAATAGAATCAATTCGGTTATTGCAAAATCATGTAGGGCGAACATTGAGATATCGAACTATCGCAATGGAGGTAAAAAAAGAACACACAATTTTTCCATAGCAAGAGTGGTGACTTTTCAAATATATTCTTGATCAGTATTATGCCCACCTACTGAGTTTATTCGGTGCAAAGCAAGGAGATACTCGTAAAGTTAGAAACAAGACCATTAAAAAACCGCAATAATAGCATGTCATCCACTTGCATTGAAGGGGAGTACGATGCACTTGAAGTTATCGGAAAGGGATCTTTTGGTACGGTTAGGAAGGTGAGAGAGAAGAGCACAGGGTTTGTATATGTTCGTAAGGAGATCGAGTACACATCCATGAATAATCAAGAACGGAACCAGCTCATATCAGAACTTCGAATCTTGCGTGAGCTCAATCACCCCAACATCGTCAAGTACTTCAAGCATGATCATATCATATCGAAAAAAGCAATTCATATATACATGGAATATTGTGATGGTGGTGATTTAGCACAGATTATTACCAACTTTAAAAAAAACAAGGAAACTGTCCCAGAAGAATTTATATGGCAAGTATTAGTACAGACTTTGCTTGCTTTGCATAGATGTCATTATGGAATTGACGCAAAGAAAGTGAACCTATATGCATTGTCCGATGTCCAGGAGCCCCTGATAAACTCGGAAACTGTCGTCATTCACCGGGACATCAAACCAGATAACATATTTATGTTGAACTCAGGATCCACAATAAAGTTAGGAGATTTTGGATTGGCTAAAATGCTCACCTCACAAAACGACTTCGCAAAAACTTATGTCGGTACCCCTTACTACATGTCACCCGAAGTTTTGATGGATAATCCCTATTCCCCTGTCTGCGACATTTGGTCATTGGGTTGTGTATTGTTCGAACTTTGTACATTACAGCCACCCTTTCAGGCAAAGACTCATTTGCAGTTACAATCCAGAATTAAACAGGGAAACATTCCAGAGTTACCTAATACATATTCAACTCAATTGAGAAATATCATAAAGGATTGTATCACGGTAAATCCCGACTTGAGACCCTCTTGTTTTGATTTGTTAGAGAATTTGTCTGTGAGATTCCTTAGAAAAGAAATGGAGCTTAAGGAAGCGAGTTCAGCTTTAAGCGATTTTCAAAAGCAGCTTATCAATAAAAATGAGGAGTTAAAGAAAAAGGAATCCTTTTTGAATAACTTGGAGAGGAAAATTTTGGTGCATAAGGACGAACTAGAAGATGAGTACAAAAATATGGAGAAAAAATGTAATGTTCAAAAAAAGCAACTAGAAAATGAATTGTTTGAAGAATTCGAACAAAGAAAAAAGCTTATGGATCAGGAGGCTAAAGAGGTTAGATTAGGTTATCAACGTGAGTTCAGATTAGTTGTGGAACATGAAGTGCAGCATAGACTTAAAGATTTTCTCAACAAGCATCAATTTTCGGAATTAAACAGAAAAAAATCTGACCCTGCATCACCCTCCAAAACTGTCACTACTGCTCAACAAGTATCAACACAGCAAGCCAAAAACTTTTTACACATATATGGCAATGATCCCCTTCCCCTGCCAAACAAACCAAAAGGTCCCAGAGACCTCATTGATGATCAGCATACTAGAAGATTACCTTTAAAGACGAGGAATAATGATGATCATGAGAGCAATGGCCTCAAAAATCCACAGAACTCCCAACCAAAATATCCTGCGAGTAATTATCGTAAAAGGGTAACTGATGAGTTAGAGAGACTAAATCTTGAGAAAAGGAATATTCCCGAATTTGAGGAATATCACCTAAGGAAAAACACGCGGTACTGATTAACTTTCAATGTACATTACTATCCCATTTTTGATCGGTTCATTTTTGTAAAATGAGTCTTAATTTAATTAATTTGCACATCTTTAAGTTTAAAAACTTGAATACATACGCTCAAAATATATCAAAATGTAAGACTACAAAGGTTCAGCCACTAAAACCTCACTTCCCATCTTCTAAAGTAAAAACCAGGAATCTAGAGATATTAGCGAATTAATTTTTCCAGGAATTGCCTGTCAAAGCTTCGTAAGCCTCTATATACTTTTTTTGGGACCTGAGTAGAACATCTTCATCCATAGAGACCCCATCTTTACCAGCAATTCCATTAGAGGTCAACCAATCTCTCAAATATTGCTTGTCGTAAGAATCTTGAGATTTTCCTATCTCATAGGACATTGCACTCCAGAATCTGGAAGAATCTGGAGTCAATACCTCATCTACCAAAACAATTTTGTTATCCTTATCTAAACCGAATTCAAATTTTGTATCAGCAATAATTATCCCCCTTGATTTGGCATACTCTTTAGCGGTTGAATACAAATCAATGGCAATAGATTCCAAGTTTTTACATAATTCATCACCAACAATTTCAGCTGCTTTGCTTGGGGATATGTTTTCATCGTGTTCACCTTGCTCCGCCTTGGTGGAGGGGGTGAATATAGGCTTGGTGAATTCTTGGGACTCCTTCAAGTCGTCTTGATCGACGACCAAACCATGCACAGTTTTTGTCTTTTTATATTCTTTCCAAGCAGATCCGGTAATATATCCTCTCACAATAACTTCCAATGGAATAAGCTTCAACTTTCTTACCAACATAGATCTACCTGATAGTTGATTTTTGTATTTTGGCTCAGAAAGTTCCTTTGGAAGCTTAGAAAATAAATTCTCATCATCATTGTTAGGCAAAACCAAATGATTTGGAATTTTGCTTGACAAAAGCAGAAACCAAAACTCTGATAATTTAGTCAAAATCTTTCCTTTTTCTGGAATACCGTTCTTCATAATTACATCGTAGGCAGATATTCTATCAGTTGCAACGAACAAAAGTGTCTCCGAGTCTACTTGATATATATCCCTCACTTTTCCCCTTGCAATCAATGGCAAAATACCATCAAGCTGTGTAGTGTGAAGCGCCTCCTCCAGCATTTTTCAAACTGTTGGTTGAATAGGTTTTTTTAGGTTGAAGATTAATCGACGCCCAGGTGCTATCCTGAGTCAAATTAAAATTGAGATATCTCGATGACTTTTGACTCTGTTCAAGCTGAATGCAGGAACATAGACTAAAATCGTGAAGGGCCGCTTAATGCAGTTAATGTTGAGTAGTCGTAAGAAGGATGATTGTATGAAAGACGATAAAAGCAGTTGCTATTGTAAGTCAAGGAGGGCCTTTAAGATACTAAGCATATATGCAGAAGTTGACAATGACCGTCTTCAAAAGCCAAGGTTCCTACCGTTCTGTTCATGAAGTCTATCAACCTCATGGTCAGCAAAGACAACATTGACCCTTGGATGGACCCAACATTAGGCGTGGCTGCTCTTTTGTCTCACGATCGGGGTGTCGTGACAATTCCTGTTATCAGGAACAATCTTTTCGAGTTGCAAACAAAAATAAATTAGAGGTGCTACGCGGTATTCTAAACGCGCTTTTGAGATCACCAGATAATTATTAAACTGAATTTTGAATCTATCTTCACTAGACTTGAGTTGTAAAGAAAGAAATCCAAAAAATACGATGTCTAGTACAAGACCAGATCTCAAGTTCACGGATAATGTGGATGAAAGACTGTACTTCAGGAAGTTTGCTAATTTGCCTCCGAAAGACACGTCCACGATTAGAATTATTGATCACAACAACAAAGATTACTTCACTGTGTTGAATGAAGACGCAGACCTTATTGCCGACACCATCTACAAAACGCAGTCTGTGATCAAGCATAATGCCAATAAAAATAGATACGTCACCATCTCATTGCCGGTGTTTACTAACAACGTGTTGAAGTTTTGTCTCATTGATAAAAATATGAAAGTTGAAATGTATAATAACAAAACGTTCGAGCTTATCTGCTTGGCAACTCCAGGAAATTTGGAGGTTTTGTCCAACATATACGGAGTAGATTTGGAAGGAATGTTCAAAGACTGTTCGACGCCAATCATTGCAAGCGTCAAGTATCAGCAGATGGCTAACAACAAAAAAATTGGAGTTTGCCTCATTGACTTACTGAATTCCACTATAAAACTCTCTGAATTTGATGATAACGATCTTTACTCTAATTTGGAGACGTTACTATTGCAGCTAGGAGTGAAAGAAGTTATATTGCCATCGAATTATGATCCACAAGATGAGAACCCGGAAATCATTAAATTGTATCAAGTTTTACTGAGGATTGGTAACATTGTTATCAGCACTACGAAACCTTCTTTCTTCACCAGCAAAGATATCGAAATGGATTTAGGAAAGATCGTGGTGTCTGATTTAAAGAGAGACGAAGAGGTTAATATTGAATTGATATTGGCCTCAAAGGGTATCAACGCCACAGAGTTTCCTATTTCTCTATCATGTTGCAACGCTTTGATCGAGTATTTGGATCTTCTTGGAGAACAGTCGCAAAGTTTCACCATCGACCAACACAACCTTGGGGCCTACATGAAATTGGATACCTCTACCATGAGAGCGTTGAATATTTTCCCCTTAACAACTTCTGCGACATCGAGTAAATCCTTGTTGAACTCTAATAATGTTGGCTCTGTCTTTGAGTTACTAAACAAGTGCAAGACCTCGGCTGGCTCAAGGTTGTTGTCACAATGGCTAAAACAACCTTTAACAGATTTGAAGTCTATAGAGGAAAGACAAGATCTCGTTAATTTATTCATCGAAGACAATAACTTAAGAATTTTTTTGACTCAAGACTGGCTCCCAAAGGTACCAGATATAAAAAGACTTTTGAAAAAGATATTAAACGGTACCAGGCGAACTGCTGGAAATGAGAGTAAAAAGCTAGAGGACGTTATCAGATTGTACCAGTTAGTACTTGTGTTACCTGAGTTGACTGAGATGCTTGAGTTAATCGCCCAAGAATTGGAAGAAAAAAACAAACTGGGCTTGCGCGAAGTAGTCTCCAAAACATGGCTCGAACCAGTTAAAGATAAAATAAATTCTTTACTGAAGTTCAGAGAATTGGTTGAGACTACCATCGATCTTTCACCTCTTGATTCATCATCTGTTCATGATTTGATGAATACAGATTACAATATAAAGCCGGAATTCGATGATTCTTTAGTCGAGATTAACGATAGATTACAAGCGAGTTTGTCTGAAATTAGGAACATCCACGAGAATGTAGGTATGGATTTAAACATGGAACTAGACAAAAAGCTCAAACTTGAAAATCACCAGCAGCATGGATGGTGCTTCAGGGTTACCCGTATAGATTCCACAGTGTTGAGAAATACTGGGAATAAGTACACTCAGTTGCAAACTGTGAAAGCTGGTGTATTTTTTACGACTAAGGATTTGAGTTCTTGCTCTCAAGAATTCCAGGCAGCATCTAGCGAGTACAATTCCAAGCAGCGTGAATTGGTCAAAGAGATTTTATCGATCACTTTAACCTATCTGCTGGTTTTCGCTCCGTTAAGCTTAATTTTATCTCATATTGATGTTCTTTGCAGCTTTGCAAATGTTGCAATATTTGCTCCTATTCCGTTTGTCAGGCCAATGTTGCATCCAATTAGTAGTTCGAGTGATAGTATCGACTGTCAAAATAGGAAGATGAAATTAGAGGACTCAAGGCATCCCGTGTTGGAAGTACAGGATGATATCAATTTCATCCCTAACAGCATTTTTCTAGCCCATAAAACAGAGGATAAAGGTAAACCTTTTTCCATAATAACGGGACCTAATATGGGAGGGAAATCCACCTATATAAGACAAGCAGGTGTCATTGCGTTGTTGGCTCAAGTGGGTTCATTCATTCCTGCTTCAGAAGAAAACTTCAAACCAGAACTTCCTGTTTTTGATGCAATCCTATCTCGTATCGGTGCTGGCGATTCACAATTAAAAGGTTTGTCTACCTTTATGATTGAAATGTTAGAAACTTCATCTATACTAGCTACTGCCACCCATAATTCGTTAATCATAATTGATGAATTAGGTAGGGGTACTTCAACTTATGATGGATTTGGTTTGGCATGGTCAATTCTGGAACATTTAATCACAGAGAAAAAATGCTTCACTTTGTTTGCAACCCACTTTCACGAATTGACTCAATTATCATCAAAATATCCTCAATGCGTTGAGAACTTGAATGTCGTGGCTCATATCGAGAAGGAGAGTGATAAGGAAGACGATATCACTTTAATGTATAAAGTTGAACCTGGTATATCAGATAAATCATTTGGTATTCACGTTGCCGAACTTGTTAGCTTTCCTTCAAAAATTATCAACATGGCTAAAAGAAAGGCATCAGAGCTCCAAGGCTCAGTTTTACTGGAGGAGGACAAGTACATCCAGAACAAAAAAACCAAGTGCTCCCCTGTGGAAATCAGCGAAGGGTTAAGTAGTTTGAAGGAAATACTCAAGACCTGGAGATCTACATGCTACGATGTTGCCAATCAGAAATGTAAGTACGATTCTGTGGAGTCGATTGCAAAGTTAAAAAGTTTGATTGATAATGAATACTCTCATGTGATAAAGAGCGATAAACTCATAAACGAAGTACTCCAGATGCTCTAGTTCATGAATATATATGCCTTCAATACACAGTTATGACAAATATCAAGTGTTTACAAAACAAATCAGATGTTTTTTTTGTCTTTTGCTTCTTGATCAGCTTTGGCTAATTCTTTCACTGCTCTGAATCTTTCCAATCCTTTGTAGTCAACACAGCAAACAACTGGAAGACCCCAGCTCCACCGAAACGAGTAAAATCTTTCGGTTCCTTGCAAAAAACATCGCAAATACTCTTGATAAACCAAATAAAAGTAGACGCCTGATCCAGTGAAAATATGCCACCATCCATGTCCTTCTAAGACGAAACCATAGGGAATACCCCAGCTTCTTCTGACAGCTCTAACGGAGCTGCATAGATGAATATCCAAGTTCCACAATACATAGCCTAAAACAAAGAGTCCAACTCCAGATACCATTGTTTTCAAAAGCTCTTTGCGTGCTTCTCGGTTGTGGACATACTGCCTAGTAAGACGCAAAGACTGAATTATTATAGCTCCGTTCAAAATGCCATATGCCGTCTGATGTACAGTGGGATTCCTCACTTGTAAGTACACCACTGTTAACAAGTTGGCTGCAGAGAATATACCGATTGCAACACCGACAGACTCTTTTTTAGTCCTGAATTCACTGAAAACGGACCAAAAGGGGATGCATGTAGCATAAATCATTGGTAACTCATCTAACAACTGATAGTGATATTGCAAAGTCATATGGAAAAGCCATGAGCCAACTCCAACCAACATAAATCCCATTGCAGTAAACACGAATCTTGGTTCCATATGATTGCGATAAGCTTGGAGTACAGCAAAAAGTGCCAATGCGATGAATGCAGCATTGGTGACAGTGTTCACCGCCTCCGCGATGTACTTCGAAACAACATAGTTCTCTTCACACCAATCGATAGTAGACGTTGGAACTCCCCAGTAACCATCTTTTTGCTCTGGTGGATATGGAATCGCAAACGGAAACATCGTATTACCTATTCTCTGAATATCACAAAAGAATGGTTGTTAGCAAATTTATACAATGGTGAATGCTGTATATATCCAAAGCACGTTCAAGCCGTTGAAACCAACGAAGCAATCAAAAAATGGTTTAGTCTTGTACAATTGTGTGCCTACTTCATTTTACATGAGATCAGCTACAGCACAATTTCGGGATGGATCGGTTAGGGAACCGTTACTCCCTGCGTTTTGTGTCATATCAGTTATATTTGCGGCAACTGAACTAAATAGCTATAAACTCTCTAGCTGTTCACATACCATTCGAGCCAGCACTCATCTTTAATTGGTCTTATTGTGTATGAGTCATTCATAACCATCATCTGTTCGTCTGTAGTAAAACTTCCCGTATGCTTCTGGCCCATAGCTATTGGCATGGGACGTTTTGTTCCCGGCTGGTATTCAGTGATATCGCACCAATCTGGGCAGATCTTAGAGTTATAATGCCAGTACAAGTTTGCAATTGCAAGCTTCATCTCGATGACAGCCAAGTTCATTCCCAAGCACATACGGATACCCTTCCCAAAGGGCATCATGTATTTATGCTGAAGAATGATTCTTTGGTGAAAGTCAGCTTCTGACTCTCCAGTATACTTGAGCCATCTATCAGGGATGAAACTATAAGGATCAGGGAAAACCTCGGGATTTCTCGCCATAGAATACACCTGACAGGATATGGTAGTACCTATGGGAATGTTAGCACGTGTTCCGTTTGCAAGGGGAACGCTGTAAGGCCGGTCAACAACCCTGGGCTCTGCTCCTGGGATCGAAGCATGAACTCGTAAGTTCTCCTCTAGTAAGGCTGAAAGATAAGGCAAATTATCTACAGTTTCTAAATCATCTATTATAGCACTTCTAGAGGACGGCCTACCAAATGTTTCATAAAGCTCGTTTCTAAGTTTTCTCTGAAAGTCACAATGGATGGGCCTCGACAACTCATAGGTTAAGTAAGAAAGCAGAATAGCGGTAGTTTCATGCCCAGCGAAAATATTATCAGAAAGAAATGAGTATGCATTTTTTCCCTTTATGCCATTTCTTTGGAGAGCTTGCAAAGTAGTTGGGTTCTCGTTCTCTGAAATTTTTGGAGGGTTTTGCTCAGCTTTGGAGTAAAGATTTAATTGCCATTCCTCAACTTTCTTCAGAGCTTCACATATTTCTTTTGATGCCGCCCAACTCCAGAATCGAGGCTTTAAAGTCGTCCAAAATACCATGGATGCTAGAAGTCTGTGATTGATTAGCACATGTCTTTCTTCAGGATGATTCAACAAGTGAGAAGAGTTTTCAGCCCCGAGTTCAAAGGCTGAAACAACGTCTATCGCAAGAGACCCAAAAAGCGAATAAACATCAATGCCTAAATTCTCTTTCTTCCCTGAAGGATTGAACCACTTCCCATCTTTAGTGGAATGCCCTTTTCCAAATTCATTTAACTCCGACTTAGCATTTATGATATCCGGCCTTTTCCCGGTGACAGAACTCTTCTCAATATTGTCAAGTAACAAACCAACTTTATCAGCGATGATACCTCTCGTACGATTGTTTTTGGAGAATATGGAACTCTTGCTGTATAAATTCATAATCACTTTTTTGTATTTTAAATGTCTATCATTTTCTAGACTAGAAAATATGTTGTCTTTGAATCCATGGTTCCTAAAGTTCTCATAAAACTTAGATTTGGGGAAATTTTTGATGTATATCTGGTTTACGAATTGAGAATCACCATCAACACTGACTTCTGTGGGGGAAAGAATCACAACATTTCCGTATTTCTTGTGCAAATCATGGACCGTGGAAATCCAATTGAATGTTCTTTGATTATTTAAAGCCTGAAAGTATGAAACACGATGTAAGTATGGGCCTGGGATACTCCGAAGCGGCGATAAAAAGAAGGGATACACAATCAAGTTGAATACTATCAAACCAAGTGCTGCAACTAAGATAAGAATCTTGAGGTTGTCCTTGCCCTTTTCAATCAAAAATTCTAAAGATTGAGCTAACATGTTAACTCAAAGGTTATTTTCAATAAACAGAACCTTCAAATACTCTTGATATACGAAGTAATGTTACGGATGTCTCATAAATTGAAGCTATTTATGCTCTTTTCTTCATAATTGATACTAGCTATAATTACTACATTCGGTCTAAAATTCCGGTACGAAAGGGATCAGATCCATCGATTTCTCGAAATTGACTTTTTGAGAAATATATTCCGCCATTTTTCCACTCTCAATTATTAGATAAGATGTTGCAAGGAAATAGTTTCTCTTTACGTAAAGTTCAGAAATAGGACACCAGTTAAGCCGACTTAAATTTCAACTTAAACAAGATATGATATACAAGATAATATACAATTCACTCAAAACACTTTCTACCTAGAAAGAATCCTGGCAACCTTTCAGGTAGCAGTCTTGATGGGGGAGTTTTCATCTAAAAATTCTGTAAACTTCCCTGTCTCATGGATTCCGCATTCAGTCTTTGCTTTGCCTTTCCACCTTCCACTTCTCTCATCCTCTCCATCCGCCACAGGGACAGTGGAATGCCAATCACCAATGGACTTGTAGCCGGAATCTAAAAGTGAGTTATACGGAACATTATTTTCGTCTATGTATTTTTTCACCTCTGCAAAGTTCCAATTATGCAACGGATTGATCTTGATAACACCACTGACTTCTTCGAGCTCCAAAACAGGCAAATTACTACGAGCTCCCCCTTGCGATTTCCGTCTTCCAGTAAGTGCTGCAACAACGTTTAAGTCTTTGTATGCTCTTTGTGAAGGATCAACCTTAACCAAAAAATCGTAGTATTTGTCGTTCTTTTCCCATAGCTGGTCTCCGTACTTTTTGACGAATTCTTCTTCAGTCTCTACACCTTCAGGTTTGTAAGTATGGACCTTCACATTGTACTTCTTCTCAACAGCAGCAACTAAGTCGTAGGTTTGCGGAAAGTGGTACAATGTATCCACGAAAATCAAGTCAACAGGATGCTTACTTTCCAGACCTAGCTTCGAAAGCATGTCTATAGTTATCAAGCCCGTAAGACCAAAAGCAGTAGTCTGATACAAATTTGGAAACGTTATGACTGCCCATCTTAAAATTTCTTGTGGAGTCAAATTCAGCAACTGTTGATTCAAGTGTGCCAAATGTTCTTGAGTCAAATGTACCTTTTGTTCAACAGTCATTTTCTATATTGCCTTTCGCTGTAAGTAATACTGACCAAGAGAATTTTGCGTATTACTAACGAGAGTTAAAGCAGATAAAGTCTCAAACTTTACAATTGAACACATGATATGATGAAATAATCAGGTGATCTCTAAAAATTGCCAAAAACTACAATCACGTGATTTTATCATATGATGATATCTTTGAAGTTTGGATCAAAAAATATGAGATGGTTGCAAAGTCAAAATTACATTTACTTGAGTAGAATTTACATATTAAAGGGATATACAAGCTTTGCCAAGAGCGGACTTTGTTTCAAGAAATGTAACTGGCTACAGAAAATGAGAAACAAGGAAAAAATATTGTACTAACTTTAAGTTGGGGGGATGATTTCCTACTTCAGTAAGTAATATAGCTCATATCTGGAGGTATAATAAGGAACCAAAAAAACTTTTTAATTTTGGTCAAATGTCTCAGCTTCAACAAATTTGTTGATATTAGAAACAAAGATATGACCTCCAGCCCAACTGAGGTATTCGATCCTGTTCTTAGGATGGACATGGGGGGTGATTCCTCGATGCCTTCCCACGCGTGCAAAATTTCAATGCTATGGAATTGGTATACAATTGACTCCTGCTTTCTTGCAAAGACATGGCATGTGAAGTCCCAAGGGGCTTTTGCGGGCTCATGCATAGGTGTGTTTTTCTTAGTGCTTGCAAGTCAGTGGTTACACCGTTTTTGTCGTGAATATGATTCTGCTATCATCAAAAAACGCTCAAATAGAAATGTCCTTGAGTCCGTGAGTGGTTCATCTTCAGACTTTGAAAAAGATAAAACTCATGTGCCGTTGCTTACAGCTGCCCCAAATCCTTTGGTTTATGCAGTTTCTCACTCGTGGCTTTTGTCTAACTCAGCGCTAACAGACAGAATTAGACCTAATTTGAAAGAACATATCTTGAGATCAGTGCTATTTACCGTCGAATGGGGATTGTCTTATATCATCATGTTACTATTTATGTACTACAATGGATATATTATTATCTGTTGCATTCTTGGAGCTCTTGTTGGAAGACTACTTTTCACATATAACGAAGGTCTAGGGTGCAATGATGATAACGCTTTCATGGACAGTGAGGAATCAGACAGAAAGTGCTGCAGATAGTCCTTGAAGAAAGTTAGCTATTGCTTCTTTTCAAAATCCCAAGAATAGAAAAGTTCTTTTAGTGTTATTGATAATTATCTAGTATATAGATCAACGTTTATTAAATTGACTCTCATAATATTTCCTCACCTGGAGCAATCGCAAATTGTTCAAAACGGGTTCATTTCTGAACTTTTCAATTTCTAGGCTTTCAAAATTCTTAAGAAACGCTTCAAGATCCACTGCTTCATTATCTTTTGCCTTGACAATTTCAGTTAAGAAGTTTTGATTAGTCTTGCTTTTGAGAATAGAATTAACCTTAGATCTCGAACAAATAGTCCCCAAACTAGACTTTGAGAAGTTACGCTTTAATCGATTGATGGAAAGCCTTCTTGTGAGAGTATTGATTGGAGAAGGGGCTTCATCGTATAATGACTCTGTGCACATGGATGGAGAAGGTTTGGGGTTGCATTGAATGTTACTATGATAGTTATTGCTGTATATGAGTATATCAGCAAGATTATTGAACTTTATTTTCGACGAAGGCTCTGTTAGCTCTTCATCTTCTTCGTAGAAGATAGAGCCATTCACTTTTTTATCAGATGTTGTCAGGGAATCTTCATTCAAGGGAATTTTCATCGAAATAGGGGAGTAAACCTCGGAGCCTGAAGTTTCCAAGTCAACAATCAGTCTAGAATCAGTATTCGTAACGTTCCTCAGCCATGCTCTCTTCATGGTACTAAAGAATGATCTGAACTTAGAAGAGACCGGCGTGTGAACTGATGAAGACTCAAAAGGACTGAACTCTAACGTAACGGAACTGTCATCTCTGGGAGATAATAGGGAGAAATCTGGCAAGCACACATCAAATTCAAGACTATCATGATCAAAGTCAATGTCATACTCGTTGTTTTCAGGAGCCAAATATTGAACAGAATTCATGTTGCCTATAGTCCTAAATTTGTTGTACAATTCGCAGCTATCGTCAGAACTCGTGGAAGAAATGTTCTCCACCAACGTGACATCGACGGACTGATTCCGATCATCGAATATTGATGATTCTGACGAAAGCTTGGACTGGCTTGATCTAAGATTATACATATGATGTATCTTTGTTCTGACCGTCGTATTGGAGCTATCTGGGAAATTCAAACTTGAAAAGGCTGAGGATAAAGATGTCATTTTTCTAGCAAGATAATAATAGTTTTGGGGTTTCGAGGATTATTAGAAACCTTGAGCCTTATTAATCTAGCAAGGCAACAGAAGTGTATAGCAATAAAACGTGCTTGAGGTTAGCGTGCTAATGGTTTGTAATTAAAGTGTTATCTCAGTTGTGAGTTATTTGTGGATTTTGCAACTGGAGCCGCACCCCTGTCACTGATAACCATGGATTAAGAAGTGACAAAACGGAAACAAATAAAAAGAACTAAAGTATGAAATGTCGATAATCGCCGAGAAAGGATAGAGCGTCCAGGACCCTCTCTGCCATTATCGAAATTGAACCACGTTCTGCCTATGTCTAGAAAATTAGCTCAATTCCCTCAAATCAGGGAAAAGATTGCTTCGTGCTTGTGTACATGTAAAAACTTAAAAGCATACTTCAGGATACATACATTGGATTTCCCTTCTGTAACCGTACCGTTGTAGTAATGGTACAAGTGTGCGTTGTCATTTGCCTCTTCCTATAGGTGCATGCCTCACGTCGTGAGAGGACGATCTGCAAACCATAATTCGGCCGGAACAGGAAAACGCAAGGGTTGTTGTGACACATTAGATGCATTAGGCTTTGACTGAAATATACGAGTAACTATAACATTTCTCGTCACCGGTTCCATGGGTTCTATCTGGGGCATGCCTCTCTTCAGACACAATCCTCGCAACGACCACCTACGAAAGATCGAGCGGCGAAAAACAGTACAGCCCCAGAAACTGTGTATGCCGTTGGACGTCTGTAGGCTCGCTCTCGCCTTGTGATCTAATTTCTGTATATCTCTTGACTTCAATGAGGAGCGCATTCTGAGGCATTTTCAGGCTGTTTCTAGATCTATGGATGCGCGAAGCATGTAATCTTCGCCTCCTTTCCCCTGCCGATGTTATAGAATGCGCTTTGACGTATATAACGTCAAGATTCAAACTTACCCGATCGACTTCCTTAGCCGCAGTAGCAACGAATTGACATGACGCTATCAGCATGCTTCCTGGCTGGCTTGATCTGGTGGCAAAAAACACCATCCAAATGGGACCTGCACAGTAGCGTCCTAACCCAGATGCTAGCTGGGTTGCATTTTTTTTCTTTTCCCGCAGATCGGTCCTTTCGAGTCCACCATCGCCATTTTTTCCCTCTGCACCAGGCTGCAACGGCCCAAATGAGAGCTTGGCGAAGTGCATCTAAACCAACATCCACATATCTGGCAGACGTGTAGACATATAAGCTACAGATGCTTTCGAAACATTCTTGATGGGCACACTAGTTCAATCTAGACTCGCGACAGGTCGTTGTTACAGGCAATGGCTCAGCCAGGTTGCGGCAGCTGAGTTGCGTCTGATCGGTAGACTATTCTAGATCCCGCGCAAAGGCCTCTGCCGCAAGCCCAACCAGATGTTGTCAACTTGAAGCCCGCCTTCTGGAGGCAGCTCAGCGTGTAGCGCAGGGGCCATCCCGCCCTCCCCGAGTTTTGCTCCATGCATGGCAAAATTTACGTGAGGATCATCCCGTATTCCGAGGGTGGAAAGAGGATCTGGTCACGTTCCAAGTACTACCATCTCACCCAGGCAGAGAACCCACATCTAGCTCTCGTTGCAGCACACTAGCAGTAGGTCATACTTCACCGGTTGGAACACAACCGTCGCCCCTACGGAGGCTCATTAGTTTGTTGCCAAGTCTCGGTTAGCGAATTTCCATTGTTCGGAATATCTCCTACAAGGACTCGTTTGCCTGAGGTTATCCGGATTGTCTCCGCCAAAGAGCGTTTCACCTAAAAACCTGACAAATCGCGTCCTGCACACACAAACACTTGCCTAGGGCGTGGTAGGTTTCTCAAGGGACCACGAAGGATAGGAGGGGGCCACTGGTTTAAATATAGACAGTGCTGCTCCAGCTCCCAAAAGCGTAATCGGGACTATATATGTACAATAGATCGTTGTTCTTTAGCACAAGCAATCAACAGAGAAGCTCATCGGCTAGCATCAATAAAGCAACGATACGCCATAGCGCATATAAGTGGTTGATAGGGTTCCAATACACGACAAGCAACCGAAGGAGTGACTGCAACTGAAAAGTAGGACTCAACCACGCCATTTAACAGTTCTGAAGGGTTCCCAGCGCGCGAGAATTCATCCGATACAACCGCCAAGTTTTCCTGGACAACAGCGGCGACATCAGCTTGATAAGATATATAAGGCGCCGAAACGAATCGAGTTCCAATCTAGCTGCCAATATTTGCTGAACAGAAGAACGCGTCCAGAAAGCAAACAGAATGTTCGAGTTGAATAAGGAGGTGGTATTGCCGCCCAGTGATCCGAGATCACCGTTTTACATCAACATTCCAAGTCAAGACTCCAAACCGATCGACAACTTGGTCAGCTTCTTCAAGTACTGGAAGATGTTCATAAAGTCCCTTATATTTTACTTGAAAGAAGTCAGTTTAGTGAAGGAGTTTGAAGCCAGTCTCAATCAACAGTTGGTCAATTCTGTACAGTTCCCTGGATTCAGAGACCTACCAGCCAAGCTATTAAGCCTTAAGGAAACCCACACAAGCCCGTCCGGTAGCCAGTCAAATACACCAGGTAAGGAATTGAACCGTACATCATCAAGCACGAGTTTGGCTCCCAGTAGTTCTGATAAGAGACCCCACTTGTTCAAGACCAAATCGAACAATACATTTTTGAAGCACAACCCACACCCATCAAACACAGCACTGAATGCCAATCCGAACGGGGGCTCTCACAAGAGGAGCGTCTCGTCCACCTCTGTCAGCACAAAAAGTCCGTCGACTTTACCCTCCCCACCCGTTCTTCAAAAAGATGTACAGGTTCCTCCACACTTTTTCCCTAGTAATTCACAGTTCAAGAACATGCCTGCATTGTTGATCAATCACCATTTCCAAATGTACACGGCCCAGCTCAAGCTTCATAAGGACATCAATCAAAAGTTAATTTCAAGATTGGAAAATCTTTTAAAGAATCTCCTGTTGAAAATCAAAGAAATCAAGTCATCATTGAAGAATGAATCCTTCGCAAATCCGGAACTCGTGAAGGAGGTCAGTAAGACTGGGAAAATCATGGCTAAATTTGTTCACTCTGTAGAGAGATATTCAGATTATAAACCACTCGTCAAGAAGCAAATAGAAGACGAAGAACAAGACGACAAAGGGTCATTAGAAGACCCATTTTTGATCAAGCTTCAGTTAGACTATCAAATAAAACGGCATTTGTTGAAGGAAAATTACCTATTTGCATCCTATGTTAACTTGCAAAATATTTCAAAGGATCTTTTCACGTATGTGTTAAAGGAGTTATCAATTGTATCAGAGAAGTTCACCAAGCTTTTTAGTCACGAAGGAATCAGTAATGATGATGGAACTATAAGCAATTTACAGACGCTTTTCAAGAAAACTGTGTCCGTGTCTTCTGCTTCTGATTGGGAGTATTTTGTTGCAAATAATCCGAACCTACTCAACACCTATGCTGATACCCCTACATCTCTGAAGAAGAAAATCAGGAGCTTTAAAGATATAGTGATTCCCTATAATAACTCGGTTCATACGAAATGTCTTAGATTTGGAATTCTTTACAAAAAATCTAAAGTCTTGAAAAACTATAGCAGTTTCTACTACTTGTTAACATGCAATTATTTGCATGAGTTCAAAATAGAGGGAGAATCAAACCAATCACTGAAGAAGAGAGACAAAGACAAGATAGGAGGGTTCATTGGCTATGATGACTTACCCGTAAAGTCTTATAATTTGAATGAATATTCTTTCAAAGAAAAAAGCGATAATAAGTTCTTTTTGATCAAATTGACTGGATCTGGAGAAAAAAGTACATTTAAATGTATCAATGATGACGATTTTAGTAAGTGGTCATCCGATTTATCGGAACTATTGAAGTTTGGATTTGATCATCACGAGAGATTTAGTCTTGTTGAGGAGAAGCTCATGGCAAGAGAAAAGGAATTTGATAATACCAAGAAGGATGCAGGGAACGAAATTAAACAAAATGTAGCTGTTCAGAATGACAGTTCATCCACTATAGCACGTACTGATAGCAAACAAAATTTACAGCAAGCGAAGACAACGAATTTGAATGCCACAACTTCTGTACCGAATAGTCCAGACTATGATACATTGACTGGAATTTTTACACCCAAGATTAGAACTCCTGTGAGCCATTCCCCATCGGAGGTCAATATATTTGATAACCCATTTATAGAGAATATTCCTCGAAATGCCTCTTCACCCAATTTATCACCTTCAGAAGTGGCATCAAATGCCACTTCTGGATCCCACCAAGAGCAGCACGAGATGTACTTGAAGATCCAAAGAGAGTTTTTGAGACAACAACAAGAGATTTTGGACTTGAAGATAAAGGAACGCGAGTTAGAGCAGAAAAACGAGTTACAATTACAGAAAGAGAATGCTGCTAATTTGAGACTCAGAGAGCGATTACTCAGTGAACAACAGCAACAGGTACAACAGATGCAGCATGCGCCTCAAAGGTCATTCTCTACTCTCGACAGCTCGCAATACATATCTGAGCTTTCCAGGTCATCTTCGGGAGAGTCAGTCTCAATGGTTCCATCGTCATCAAACATTCAAAAGATGCTTAACAAGAATAAAGATCTTTTGAGCTCCCCTAAGCAGGGTGCCGCTGTATCTTTCACTGTTACTGATGACAGCGAATATTCGCAAAACCCGAGCAACCACTCTGACGAATCCACGAAACAAAATGTTAATTTACCGAAAGTTCTCATCAGTTCTGGGCATTAGGAGTTTCACAGTGATGTTTCTTTTCATAAATTTTTACACAGATCAATTATTACACATAGATAACTTTTATCGCAGTAGCTAACATTAAGATATTTAAGATTTGTTTCATGTTCCAAGCTTGAAACATGTTTGTATCCGCACATGCGAAGTGAGCTTTGCATAAATGTTCAGCACGTGAAAGCAATTTAACAAAAATATTAAATACTATCTACAAAGCAGACTTCGTAACATATAATTTAGCTCCAAATACAATTGATTAGAGAATTACCACATGTCGGCAAGATCATCAAGTATAAAAAGGAACGAATCAGCGATTGCGTCAGATTTTGAATCAGACCTTGAAACGACTGAAATTCCGCCAGTGAGACCAGTAAGAAGATCATCGTCACTTTTTTCATTGAGTAGTAAAGAACTTTTACCCAAACCTGATGATCATGAGTACCAAGCATTTCTCTCGGACTCGAGACACTTCAGCATGCTTAGAAATTTGCATATGGCAGATTTTATAACGCTTTTAAATGGGTTTTCGGGATTTTACTCTATCATATCGTGTTTGAGATTCACTTTAACAGGCAAGAGTCATTACGTTCAAAGGGCTCATTTTTTCATATGCTTGGGTTTATTTTTCGATTTCTTTGATGGTCGAGTTGCGCGCTTGAGAAATAAGAGTTCGTTAATGGGTCAAGAACTTGACTCGTTGGCTGATTTGATTTCATTCGGTGTTAGTCCAGCTACCATTGCTTTTGCTATCGGATTTCGGTCAACCGTTGACGTGTTGATGTTAACCTTCTGGGTCTTGTGTGGGTTGACCAGATTGGCAAGGTTTAACATCACTACTAATAAGATTCCTAAGGATGAACACGGAAAGTCACAGTACTTCGAAGGACTCCCCATACCAAGTAATTTAGTCTGGGTCGTCGTAATGTCAACGTTTGTCTACAACGACTGGATTTTGGAAAACTTGCCAGGTGGGTACGTTTTCGAAAACACCTTTGCAGAATTCCACATCTTCACCATTGGATTTGTTTTACAGGGATGTGCCGAAATCTCAAAATCCTTAAAAATTCCCAAACCTTGATTTATATTTATCATATTTAACGTTATTTTTGCGTTATATTGACATGTTCTTCATAATTATTTTCGTGCTTCTGGCATAATCTAGAAAAGAAACAAACACCATTCAATAAACGGGGATCAGAATATTTCAACATCTTTGAAGCTTTTATTGTTGTAGCTACCCTCTATAATTTGCTTGTAGTCTTCTTCGCAAAAATTTTTGGGATCGAGAATACCCAAATAACTTGGATCAAATTTCAAGCTATGACTGTGGGAACTTATATCAAGTAGCTGGCATGAATTCCAGAAGGAGGAGTGGATCCCATGAAGTCTGATCAAATAGTATATGCGAAATTTCAAATTTGAAATATGTCTTGGTCCTTGGTTTATGTTTAATTTATCAAGCTCTTTCAAAAAAAACGATAAGAACTTCAATAGTTCTGGCTTGTCTTCAATCTCTGAAATTAGCTTTTTGACTTTGGCAGCATCTGACACATTTTGAACTTCTTTTTGATAAGCATCGACACTGTTAGCATACTTCAAAGAGGACCATATAACATTGCTTGTCTTTTCATATTTTGGTGGTGTTGGAGGTATCCCGTAATATCTGGCAAATGAATTGACACTGCGTAACCTACAAAGTGTCCCAAAAGTGAACTTCCGAAGGTATCTTTGGGTTATCATGTAGGTCTTTGAAACTCTTGATATTTTGTAAAGAACCTCGTACTTTTTGTGTAATCATTTACAAGAAAATTCTTTGAGAATCGCAGTTCATTGCCGAAGAGGAATCAGTTGTAAGATATTTTTCAATATCAAGGGTATCAAATAGAGACAGCATTGAACAATGATCAGAGGAACATTATCAGTTGCCAGGTCTCTAAGGACGCCAGTTATGGCTTCTATAAGGGCACAGCGTGTAGCTTACCCTGTTAGAAGCTCAATGGCGCTCAAGATGTACTCTACAAAAGGTGAAGAGAAGGCTGAAAAGTCTAAAAGCATTTTGGACGAAGACATGTTAGCTAAGGCTGGTTTTGAAGAGCCACAAACAAGTGAGAATAATGCTACTAAATCAGAGTCCTCGAAAGCTACAACTGAAGGAGTAAAAACAAGAAGAAGAAGAGGAGCTCAAACATCTAAAGATAAGCAACGTGAAAAATACGCCAACATTTTCTATTTAAGTTCCCTTGTAGGTGGTATTGTTGGTGTTGGATACTTATCTCGTGAATGGGATTCGGAAGAAGAGCAGAAGAGTGTTGAAGGTGAAGGGATCGAAAATGGATACACTTTTGAAGCTGTTAAGGGCCGTTTATCTAAAAGGTTGTCTTCACTTTTCACTTTTTTTAGTGAGCCGGCCTTTGAAAATTTGCTACCACCACCGGCACCAGAGCCATACAGAAGGCCATTAACTTTGGTTTTGAATTTGGACGATCTTTTGATTCACTCAGAGTGGGATACCAAGCACGGATGGAGAACAGGCAAAAGGCCAGGTTTAGACTATTTCTTAGGCTATCTTTCTAGTTACTACGAGATTGTCATTTTCTCTTCAAATTATCAAATGTTTTCTGAGGGTATCGTTGCTAAGTTAGATCCACTTCATGCCTATGTTTCCTACGCTTTGTTTAGGGAAGCATGCAGATACAAGGATGGTAAGTTGATCAAGGACTTATCATTGTTGAATCGTGATTTATCTAAAACAGTCATTGTTGATGTTGATTCAGACGCATACTCTTTGCAACCAGATAACGCCGTTGGATTGAAGCCTTGGGATGGTACTCCAGACGATACATTAATTAGATTGATTCCATTCTTGGAGTACTTGGCAACTCAAAATGTCAGTGACGTAAGACCAATTATCAGGTCGTTTGAAGACAAAACCAAAATCATAGAGGAATACACTCAAAGAGAACTAACTTTGAGAAACAAATGGGAACAAGAAAATAAACACTTACTCAATGCTAGCAACAGACCAAATGCTGGTAATTTCATGGCTTCCATGTTGGGATTGCCTCAAAGTTCAATCAACAAGGGCCCCAAGTTTCCTTTGGATATAATCAGAGAACACGGCCAATTGCAGTACGAACACTTCCAGAACTATCTCAAAGAAAATGGCGAGAAGATAATGGAAGAAGAAAAGAAGTTGAAAGACGAGTTTGGCAAAGTCACTTTAAACAAGTTAATCACGGAAGGTGCACCATCTGCAGAGGATATTGCCAAAGTCCAAGCTGAACGTGCATCATCTAATAACGCATAGGCAGCCACAGCTTGAGAGAATTAGAAGCTAAGAAATCATCCCTTACTTCATAATACGCCGTTTCTCTATGAAAGAGGTGTATTTTTTAAAGTTTGCTATATGAGCTCTTTTCTTTCTTCATTCAGATATTGGCCAGCTTTCTGTAATTGAATTGTATGTATATATGGATGGAATGAACGCCGATATCGGTTCCTGTATAGGTTTGCGCACTAGTAGTTCATCGAGAATTCGGTGATGACATTTGCCATAAAAAAAGGGCCAGTCATTCTTGATTACAAAGCAAAGTTAGAGACGTTTGATGTACAGTTCGCAATAGAACCATTTGAAAAGGGTCAGTGGTAATCATTGTCAAACGTCTAAAGAAAAGCACCTTCTTTAGAGATATCGAATTACTAATATTTTCAAAACAAGCCTTACGGTTCCCAACCTGAACTTTGAGTAGGGAACAAGCTACAGATATCTTGTCAGTGGTTTAAGAGCTTTATAAAGCACCATACCAGGCTCTCGTCTGACTTCAAAGCTCACTCATAGCTTTTGTTTTCAGAAAGTAACTTTATTGGAGTTTGCTTACGGAATTGAATTTTGTGTAACATATAATCAGAGTTGATTGGTCAGTTCGACATAAGGATTGATGGAAAAGATAAAATTTATCAGATCCATCTTTTGAAATTCACTGTTTCCTTTTTTTTTATTTGGCGTTAAACAAGTTTTTAGGACCAGCTGGGTATAGTCACACCAATCCATTCAAAAGAGAACTATATATTGGAACAAGCTAGAGTGATGTCAACAATGGGACCAGCGATTACCCCGAAGCCGGCCATAGCACCATCACCAGTGGCCATGAATAGTGCTTCATCACCTGTTTCCGTGACTAATAGAGATAGCCCTGCAAGTGGAAGTGGGAGTGCGAGTAGTCCAGGATCATCGGTCTCTGTACCATCCAATGGACCAGTCAAGCAAATAATCACATCAAAAGAGTGGGTTTTGCCCCCGCGGCCAAAACCTGGAAGAAAGCCTAGCGTGGATACGCCGGCTTCTAAGAGGAAAGCACAAAACCGTGCTGCTCAGAGGGCCTTTCGCGAAAGAAGGGCCACTAGGGTACAAGAACTAGAGCTCAAGTTAATGGAAGTTGAAAAGGAAAAAGAAGCAAAGGAATTGGGACTTATAAATACGATCAGTAGATTGAAATCAGAGAACCAGTTTTTGATGAAGTCGCTAGAGCAGATAAGAAGCGACCTAAATGATCTTCGTCACTCTGACTCTGGTCCTTCTCATCTGGATGCTCAATTTTCGACCACAAAGTCATTCATCAACAACTCTCCCGCAAACCAGTCAGGTACCTCACCATCAAGCTCATCTGTTCAACAAATATCACCTGCACCATCTGCGGACTCACCCCCTTCAGTAAGTAATTCGCACCAGAACTACAGTACTAATGTACCTTCAAATTCAACATTTACTGGCTCTATTACCAAAACTGAATTGAAGAGTTCAGAAAAGTTCGATAGTAATTTCGACTGCGGAGTATGTCAGAAGGACGAATGCTTATGTGAAACTGTCGGCTTGAAAGAACCCACGAGCACAGATACGGCTTCTGCCAAGGCAGCTTTGGAGGAGACGTTAAAATCCTTTAACCCAATGGCCGCTGTTCCCTTGAAAAAGAAGAGAAAGCTTGATGTACCAAAAGAAATTGATTTCACTCCAAAATTCTCCAAGAAAGAAATCCCCAACATAAATACCCAAAGACGAGACTCGAATGGTAACAAACATGTTTTCGAGAGCTTGCAAAAGAAAGATGGAGGAGCGGGGAATTTTAACGAATCTTCTCCTGTTGAAAACTGTGGATTTTGCTCTGATGATACACCATGCGTCTGTAGGGAGGCTGCAAAGGAGGCTGCAAGATTGAATAGCACATTGAACCTGGCCCAAGATGAAGACGATGACAAAACTGCATTGCCGCCCATACAAATGAATTCGGACAACCTCCCGAAGAATCCATTACCGGTAATGCATCCTGGACCCTCTGTTGAAATCCGTGATATAACAAACTTAACCCCGGGAGCTGTTCCAACTGTAATGAGCACATCTTCGAGAAGGGGAACGGGTTATGTGGTGACCACTCCAATTGAAAATCCAGAGGAATTCGCAAGTTCTAAGCCCACACCCAAAGACATGGGTGGGTGTACTGGAAATCCAGGAACTTGTGCACAATGCCAGAGTGATCCATTATCTACATTATTCTGTACTACTGTCGCTAGCAAAGAATCTAAGGATCCACCGCGTGCAACGTTCGACGCCTCACCATCAAATTCAGCAACAAACAGCTCTGCATCAACCACATTTTCTGATCGTCGCGATCTGGCAAGCTCAAAAGATACTACCCCTTCAGGGATGTTCATCCCATGCTCTGATGCTTATAAAACTTTGTCAAGGCACAAAAAGTTCAATTCTGTCGACTTTAGCACCTTGGTTGGAAAACTTACTACTAGAGGTATGCAAGTCGAGGTTCAGTCAGTCGCAAATGTTTTAAGGGAACTAGACAGAAGATTGTACAACTAAGGCTAATGCCTCTAATGACTTGAATGCTTGTGTGTACCGATTTCTTTGTATGTAATATGTATCTTTGGGCATGGTTGATATTTCTATACTTTTTTGGATGACTTTATTTCTATGCAATATATACTTGAAACCTACACATTAACTAAATTGATAATTAACTGCTTTAATAGTCTCTTTGAGATCTTTCTGACATATCATCTTGGTTCCCTCTCATCACTCCAAAAATGAAGTCTTGATGTGGTGTGCACATAATATTGCTCGAGATGATCCAAATTGTAAGTATCAGTTAACGAGATAAAAACTCAGAAAATCCTATAAAGTACATATAACAAGTATGCTTCAGATTCAAAGACGCCTTTCCTCGAGGGCCACAGAGTTTGGTGTACGACTTAAATGCGACAAGGTCAGGTTGCTGAGGAGTAGCTCGACGCAGAGCAAAATAGGCTTGAGCGATGATGTACATAAGGTTAATTCAACTGACTTATCAGATGCATTGAAACACACTTCTAAGTTGAAACTCACCAATACAGATATAGCTACTATAAACGAGGACGTAGGCTCATCTATGAGAATAAGTCAAAGATACACACATGACGTTAACAAACTCATCTTGACACCTGAAATAAAGCAGGCTTTGAGGAAAGAGACAAAAGCAAACGAAAAGACCAAAACAGAGAACTCCACAGGGAAAAAATCAAAGAAAACAAGGTCTACCACATCTGAAGCTGTCAAAAAGAAGATCTTGAAAACAGAAGGCTCGAAACAGAAGGCCTCAAACGTCCCGCAAGAACCTCTCACCTCTAAGCCATGGCAATTGAAAGCCACCAAAAAAAAAGTTGTATTCATGTCCAAATTTGCTTCTGAATCAGGTGAGGTCAAACAATCACAGAGACCAAACTCTCAAAACATTGCTCGTTTAGCTCATAAATTGGATAGGACACTTTTTTCTCCAGGAGTTCATTTTTTACAAGATCCTAGAACTAGAATCTTCAATTTCACACCCTATCTCAAGAAAATATTGAAGTTGGAAGACTTTAATTTCGATTCGATAGAGTCTTTTGTGAGTGTTTCAAAAGATAAGGTATTACTAAAGGCCGCTTCAATTCACAACAAGAAATTTTATTCTTCTACTTCCTCCATGACATCAGCTTTATCACAATTTTATTTTCTACTTAACAATTATGATCGACAATCCACACAACGGTTTAATTTCACAGAATTTTCAGGTGCGATCGAGAGGCTTCCTTGCAGTTTGATTATCCAACCAAAAGGAGTGAATGAAAAAAGTAAGGACACAATTTACTCTGTCGAATCTGACAAGTCTGCCGATACTGAAATTTTACTATCCGCAATGGGCCACTGTTTGGAAACTCTTTTAACAACAGAGGAACAGGAATTTGACAAATTCAAGATCGAAAACAAAGAAAATATGAAAGATCAACCCAAGCCTCAAAATGTTTATAATTATGCTTCGTACGGGAATTTCTTGATGAGATCTCAACTCGATTGCTTTGACGAGAGACTACCAGGAAATGGTACCTTTGATCTTAAAACGAGGGCAGTATGTGCCATAAGGCACGACAATGGTAATCCTGACCTAGCAAACAACACATATCAAATTTGGAAGCTAAACGGTGAGTCAGAGTCATTTGAGCGGGAATTCAAAGACTTGATTAGAACTGGAGCTTTACTTAAGTATGCATTTCAAGCTAGAATAGGCCAAATGGATGGAATATTCATAGCTTTTCACAACCTTAATTCATTTTTCGGATTTCAATATTTACCTTTGAGTGAAATCGATAACATATTTTACTATCATAAGAACATAGAAAAACGAAAGTTCAGTGATATAAATAGCTTAGACAAAGTGAATGATGATTTGCCATCATATGTGGCAGATTCTCAGTTCAAAATGTCATTGACAATTTGGGAGAGTTTGCTCGAAACCATTCATAATGATGTTGGTAAGAAAACCCCTTTTAGACTCGTATTGAAGTCAGTCAAGCCACGAGGAAAATTGAAACACAGGATGTACGTTGCAGCAGTGCCTCTCAATGAAAGTGAAATAAAAGAGCTCCAAACATTTCCAAATGTTTTCAAGACAAGTTTCAGAGAGAACATAACTCAAGAGGAAAGGTTGAAAAATTTAACTGCACATCGTGATAAGTTGAATATTTTCAACAAAAAAACAATTGATAATGGCTTGTTCACTTACAGCATTGAAGTAGATCACCTATTCGGCGATGAGAGTGAGCCCTCAACAGATCCGCATCCGTATCCTCATTCCAAGGAGCAAAAATGGAGAGTAAAGTACACAATCGCGAGGTCAAAACCAGATCCCAAAAAATACTTGAATGTGATGTCAGCAGCGACAGATATGATATCGAGTCCATTTGAAAGGAATACCGTGAATCTGAATAAGATGCAGCGGAAGATGGATAGCAAAGATAATAAAGCAAACGAAACAAAGCCGGAAGTAGACACTTCTGGAGTGAATAACATATTCCAATTCTACTCAGAAATTGGTAGAGCTAGGGCGAAGCAATGGGAACATAAAGATTCCCAGAGAGTAATGTACGAACCTAAATAGCGTTAAAATTGGTATATATATTTAAATAGATAACGACGTTAAAGAATAGCATTTTACTGCTTGTCATTTATTTTCTCTGTATTCTATTTCTATATTTTTAATGTCCCCTAAGACCCGGAATATTGCCCCAGTTGTTTACATCATTATAAGGGGTATTGTTCAAACCAGGAAGATTGAGGGTTTGAGTTCCTGAATCATCTTTGGTTGCAGACGCAGGTACAGCATCAGAAGGCTCCATCACTGCGTTTATATTATTATTAATGGCGTAATACCATGCACCAACTTTCTGGTCTGTGTACAACGCATCCTTGAAAGACATCGGATCATTTGGTCTAGCTCTAGACCAAAACCGTGCGGTTCTATCAGCACCCGCAGTACACATTAGATGTCCTAGAGGGTGGTATTCGATGGCATGAATCGCCTTTTCATGAGCATATGGAATCTTGTGAACCGCATCAATTGCAGAGTTCTCGTTTTTATCAGCGATATAGGAGTCCAACAAATAATGGTTCAAGGATCCATTGTAAGCAGCAGTGGTCAACATCGAAGGGTGAGATGGATGCCATGACACACAAGATAAATCAGTTTCATGGTCGCGCAATACGAGAATGTCTTTCATAGTCCTCAAGTCGAAAACTCGGCAAGATCTGTCTCTTGAGACTGATGCAAGCAATCTCTTAGAGCCTGATGTTTGAAATCTCGTTTTGGTGACGGTATGCTTAAAGCCATGAAGAGTAGAGACTGCGTTTGCAGTACGAGGATCCCACAACTTTATCAAATTATCTTTTGATCCTGATACAATGAGACCTAATGTAGGATGCCAATCTGCTGATTTGACATCCCAATGATGTCCAACCAAACTTCTTTCTTCCTTACCATTGTTGAAATTCCAGATTTTCAAGGTGGAGTCATCAGAACAAGACAAGAATTTAGTATCGTTAGGAGAAAATGCCAAGTCTCTGATACCATCAGAATGAGCATTAATGATGTTAACATTGTTAAAATTGGGCTGCCAATACTTGATGGTTCCCGCCTGGTCACCACTCAAGAGCCAGTCATCATTGTGAGAGTACTGCAAAGACAAAATAGCCAGATCGTGCGCTTGCATAATGGTTTCGAAATTAAACGTCATACCGTTCCAAACCGTAAATTCTCCGCTATGCGAAGCTACCAATAGACGTCGACCCTCAGGTGTCCATTTTACAGTATTGATGGAATGTTTTGCCTTGTTTGAGGAAAGATGCACAAATTTAGTCTGTATGTCCATAACGCCCATGTTACGGTTGGAAGTTGCATAAGCTGGAGGAGGAAGAAGATCAATAAGATACGACGACTCGGGTCTAATCTTACCTATGGGGTGCTCTGTGATCCCAATACTACGATACACATGCCATCTCCCCATATTGTTTCCGTGGTCCACCGTTCTTCTGTGTGCTGTTTTCTTTTCCTGAGATGCCAATTGTTGTTCTATGTTCAGGTTATAGTTCGCCAGCCTATCGTTTCCTCTGAAATTGTTGCTCATATTATTATTATTATTGTTATTATTATTGTTGTTATTATTGTTGTTATTATTATTGTACGAGCGCCCATAGCTTCCTCCGTTGGAAGAGCCACCAGCTCCGTTGTGGCCATTGTTATTATTGTACATGGCTTCAACTGGGTTGGAGATATTGAAATACTTCGATAATAGATATCATTTTTTTTCTTCCGGTTTCAAAACGGTAACGATGTCGCTGATAATGTCGCGAAGTTGCAACATTCACTAAGATGGCTCTACAAAAGAACATACTTCCTTTTAAATACAGTTCGCAACTAAGGGAGCTCTCGTTGCTCTTATTGACCAGTAGGTTTGTGCAATGAAAGAAGGAGAAGAACTAAAAGAAAAAGGAATTGTTTTTTTTTTCCGCATAAAACTGGATGTAAGTATCCAGTTGTTCCTTATATACTTCACGCATTGAGCAAGTAGTCAACGAAAACTTACAACGGATGAGCGTTGGTTGCTAGTGGATTTGCCCTACGTGGCATTGCTAACTAGTACAGGATACAAAAGTGAAAGATAAAGAAGACATGGCCTACATTTCTTTTGCTATCCCACCTCGAAGCCACACAAAATGTCGTATTCAACATGTATGACAAATTCTATAAAGCAGGCCTTGGAACGTGGTGGAGAAGAATAAAGACTGAAAATCACACAAGAAAATAGGGCTGCTAATTAAAAACAGTGAAAATGGTGGAAGCTTACTATCACGATAATAAGGACACTCCAGACAATTTTACAGAAGCACACAACTCTGGACGACCAGTGTCTTTGGAAACATTGGAGAAAGTTGGTGTATTCTATAGAAAAATAACTTCAATAGAAAGCTTAAATGTATTGGCCAAGGAAAGAGACTACAAGAACAGAGATGTGGTCAACTTGAACTTGGAATCCTTTGGAGGAGATCTTGAAGCATATAATAACAAGATGAAGCAGTTTTACAAGGAACATTTTCACGAAGACGAAGAGATTCGATACATCATAGATGGAGAGGGATATTTTGATGTTCGTGACAAGTCAGACCAATGGATCAGAACCAAGTTAAGCCCTAATGACTTGTTGATCTTGCCGGCCGGAATTTACCACAGATTTACCCTAACCAGTGAGTTGAAGTACGTGAAGGCCATTCGGTTGTTCAAGGACGAACCAAAGTGGGAGGCTATCAACAGGGATTTGAACAAGGAGAGCGGCGCTCGCACGGAGTACTTGAAGGCGATATCCGTGTAAAATCTTACAAATCGACTGAAGTTTGCTCAGGAAGAGTGCATAGCAAAGACTCCAGTTGCTTTCAAATGTGTATGTCAGTATATGTATTGCTTATGCTAAAATTTTCTATATGTCCTTATTGTCTACCTTTAACGATTTTAACATTATTGTTCTTCATCCACTTCTCCATCTCCTTTTTAGTTTTGATTAGCATCTCTTCCACTTTTTTCAGTTGAGTGTCGAGCTCCTGCACTTCACTGTGAAGTATCTTGATAACGTCGTCCACCGACTTCTCTACCAAGACCCCGCCAATCATCTTGAAGCATTTGCGGTGTTCTCTCTTTTCTGGAGGCACAGAACTCAACGTCTGACTGACCACATTGTGTTCTTGGGTCTGGGAAACTAATGTTGATAGCTGTGTCTGTAGTTCTGATAACGTGTTTTGGTAATTGTTATACTGGCCCTGTAGGGCCTGGGCCTTCTGGTCCTGGGCCTGTTGATCCTCGGCGCCCTTCTTGCTAGACATAATGATTATCGACTATAGCACTCGTCAGGTCGGTTTAAGTTTCTTCTCAATAGATCGATAATTCAAAAGATGTCGCTAAACTGCAAGTTGCACTCTGGCCCAGATTTACAGGTTGCAGATTATCTTTGAAATGCCAAAATTTGCAGCTACAGGAGTTTTCGCCCAGATAAGTAGGGCATACGGAAAAACACAACGGAGGATATTAACGGAGCTTGCAGCTCTTTCTGGTTCGGCTTGCTTTGCCTTTGCTAAAGATTACAAGAGAAATGATGAATGTATTATTGGTTGTGTCGACTCTACTATTTGTGAAATGCCTTGGGTTACCAGTCGTACTGATTGAGTCGATGGTGGAAAAGAGAGACGGGGCCGTTTCGTCCACAGACGGTGACTTTTTCAGCCCTGTCCCCGAAGAGGCTCGAAAGCCAAACATCAGGATGATAAATGTCGGAGACAGGGCGGAATTGACGAGCAAATACCGGCATATGCTAGACAAGGGCACTGACGAAGATGTAGTCTTCCATATTGCGGATACAAACACGTTTCTCTACCCGTACTCGAAGAGTTCAAGAGATTCGACAAAGAACCTCGACAAGATAGGATCAATGATGACAAAGAAGTCGCGATCGAAGACCACCGAGTGGGTGGAGTTTGGCTATGAAGACGAAACCGAAGAACAGTATCCAGGATACATCCCGATAAGCTCGTGTCAGTCTCAAGAGTATGGGTCGCTGTCAGGAACACTCACCTTCTTGTACAGCTTCACCGATCAGAAATCAGTCACCAACACATTCGGCGGAAGTCTTGCCGTGCCGGTATCGGTATTCAGTGTTTCGGTTAGCTCATCGTTGGGATTATCGGCCACAACTAGCAAGTCTGTCACAGGAGCAACCGCATGCACCATAGGAGAAGGCTTGGTCGGACAAGTGCTTCTCAAGCCGGCCTATCTATCGTGCAATCCAAAGGGCAGGAGAGCCAAATGGAACAAGCGCAAAAAGGAGCTTCTAACAGACACAGACTTCGAGAGGTATGATAAGGTCCACATTCTCTTGGAATCCCAATCTTACCAAATAGACTGTGCCACCAGCGACACGGTTGATTTGTTCTGTGACAACGAACTAGGAACCCCTGACTGGGAAAACCCACTAGGCGTTGGATACGAGCAAACGATATACGGCCAGACAGGGTAGGATGGAATGGTGAGGAGGAGGGGTTTCTGTTACTCTATGTATATTCATGAGGTTGTTTCGTTTTAAACAAAAAAGTTTGATACTCTACACATTTTTCTTTTTCTGATCAACATGACCAACATATATGTAGTTGACAACGAATGCAAGCCAAGCTATAACAACTAGCAGAGCACTGACGAAGTAGAACCACGCATTTGTAATTTCCCACGATCTTTTGTATTCGTCGTTTGCCAAATGTCTCACTGGCACCACTTTCCTATCAACAATGTAGGACAAACCATGTCTTTTGTAATCCAACTCGAACGTGAACATGCCATGCTGATCGGGAGTAGTGAACTTGACATAGTACCCAGTGGCATCGAGTTTGGCGTTGTCCTCTGTGGCAGCCACGTGGCCCAACGACACCAAGTCGAGTCTATGGTAAGGATCAAGCATCTTGAATGAAAGCTGCAAGGAATCGTCCTTTTCCGTTACATCGTAGGGAGCCCATTCGCCGTTCACGAGTTCAGACACACCTATGCTGTATGTAACAGACTCCGAGACTCTATAAATGGATGGGTTTGGGATGTCTGGCGATTCGCTTCTGAAGTGTTGCACGTATCTCAACTTCAAAACACCCTTTTGCTGGAAGGTCCAGTTCACCAAGTCTTCGGAAGCAAGCACCGGAGAGCCAATCCAGGTCAACCTGGCGTTGTTCAACGCCTGAAGGCCCACCGCCAAGAACCCCTGCTGGCCGTACGTCCACACTGATTTCTCTGTCACGACCTCTTGCTCGTCGGAGGTGAAGCCCGTCTTGGAGCTCGTGATGATGGGGAAGAGCAACTCGTTGTTGGTGATCAAGGCTGCTCCGCCGTCGTACTCGACGTCCAAGTCGCCCACCACCTTGTTGTTTGCGATGTTTTTCGCCGTCAACTTGACGTTGTTCTCTCCCACGGTCTCGAAATGATCTATGAGTCTGAAGTTCTTGGGAGAAGGATGGATGCCCAACTCGTTCAAGAACTCTCTCACCTCCTGCGGCAACAACGCGCGGGAGTCGCCCACGACGAGTATGTTTCCGTTGTTGTTGATGAACCGAAGCAACTCGTGCTGGTTGAACTTGGTCTTGGAAGCAATGGTCTTCTTGGACGAGGGCAACAACACCAAGTGGTCGTATTTGGACTGGCCCTCGTAGAACAAGCTGAGGTCGGCGCTGTCGTACGTCTTCCGCTCAACGCGGTACTTCTGCTCCAACAGCCTCGTCAATTGGGCCACGTTGGACTCCACTGTGTGTGGGTTCTCCAAATCGTGCACACTGGCATCGAACACCACCAACAACAGCGGCGCACCGGTGTCTTCCGCACGGATCCCGCCGGCAAGCGCAAGCAAGACAAACGCCAAGAGCGCTGACAATTGTCTGATCATAATGGCTGAAGTCTTTCGTCAAAATGCCACGGGCGAATGAACTGTCTGGGGGCATTCGAGGCCTTTCTGTGTGAAACTTTCTACGTGTTGTGTTGAGATCTCATATTGCTCGCCTGCACACAGGGTTTTGTGGCGCCTTTCGGTCTATATGCACTACCCGTGCGTGCCTGCAGGAGCACCTGCATGTATAGTTTTGTGACATGTTTTCGTGCTATATGCACACCGGACCCTCACCAAAAACTCACAAAAGCCAGTTCCATCGCGAAGAGTTCAACCGATACAAACGTCGCCACTACTACACGTGAAACGGGGCAACAATGGGCATCAAGATCAAAGTCGAGTTCTTGGGAGGGTTGGACGTGATCTCCAGTCGTGTCCGGGAGCACACGTGCACGATAGCGCGCGAGGAGGGCGAGGCCACGGTGAGAGACTTGATTGAGCACATCACCCAGCACGTTATCACGGACGCCAAAGACATTCCAGTTTTTCTTGAAGATGGCACCGTCCGGCCGGGCATTCTTGTTCTCATAAACGACACCGACTGGGAGCTAGAGGGCAAGGAGGACTACGAGCTCGAAAGCGGCGATGTGTTCACGTTCACCAGCACGCTCCACGGAGGCTGAACGACGAGCCACGCCGGCACGGCTGGCATTTCGTCGGTGTTTACGGGCCTACATCGGTATACGTCGGCGTGCACCGGCCTGTATCGGCATATATCGGTGTTTCATGGGCAGATATTGGTATTTCATGCGATTGGTATCTATTGGCATTATATGTGGTTTGCATGGTGCTTTCCTCCAGTATCGTCTCGGCACACCGCTACAACGGCACGATCTTGCACCCCAAGAGGCCCTGGCCGTGCCAGTTTCTGGTGGGCGTGAGCTCCAAGGAGACTGCCGACGAGCCTCTGACAACGTCAACTTGTATAGATTTGTCGATACTATCACGAACCTTTAGAGAAACACCCGCCAACTTGTTGTGGTTGCCGACATGTACTCCGCCAAACAGAACGATTCTGTCGCCCGGGCGCAACCCCGACGCCTGCGAGGGACTGCCGTCTACGACTTCCTCGACAACGGCAAAGGGCAATCCGGGCGCTATTTGGCGGCGCAAGTCGCCGCTGGACAGTCTGTAGCTCTCTGGGGCCCCTGTGGCCTGTTTTGCGCCTGTTTCCGCCTGGAAATGGCGTGTTAGCTCGTTGTGCAACAACGCTAGCACTTCCTTGTGCTCGTTCCTCAACCGGATGATCTTCACTCTGACAAGCCGTATTCCCACCACGTCTATGTCGCTCCGCGGGAACCCGTCTGGCGTGAGTAGGGGCGTGCTCATGGAGGCGTTGTACTGGCTCGCTAGCACGTCAAAGAGAGTGGTCAACTGAGCCTCGATCTCGTCCTTGGTGAGCGCAAGGTCGCGTAGCGAGAGCTGGGCAAAGTTGGTGTTGTAGGTCTTGAACTGGGACGTGTCGATGTTGAGGTTCTGCATGAGCCCCCTGAAGGCGCCGTCGGCCGGATCCTCGCTGACAGTCATTCTTCACGCCGGCTAGATGACATATATATATATAACGGCAAATCGTCAGTGTATTGAGTCTATAGATAACTTTTCAGACCGATGCTAGTATACAGTCCGGGTGTGCGCGACAAAAGCGTGCGCCGGCGAAGCGAGCAAAGCGAGCGAAGCGACAGTGTCTGCGAAGGAACAGTGTCTGCAAAAGTGTCAGTGTCTGCAAAAGTGTCAGTGTCTGCGAAGCGATAGTGTCTGCAAAAGTGTCAGTGTCTGCTGCAGCTTCTTTTGTCTGCGACAGCGTCAGTGCCGGTGGCAGTGTCAGTGTCTGCTACAGCTTCTTTTGTCTGCGACAGCTTCTTTTGTCTGCGACAGCTTCTTTTGTCTGCAAAAGTGTCAGTGTCTGCGAAACGATAGTGTCTGCAAAAGCGTCTGTGTCTAGGACGGTGTCAGTGTCTGCGACACTTCTTTTGTCTGCGACAGCGTCAGTGCCGGTGGCAGTGTCTGTGTCTGCAAAAGTGTCAGTGTCTGATACAGCTTCTTTTGTCTGCGACAGCTTCTTTTGTCTGCGACAGCGCTTGTCTGCAAGAGTGTCTGTGTCTGCAAAAGTGTCAGTGTCTGCTGCAGCTTCTTTTGTCTGCGACACTTCTTATGTCTGCAAAAGTGTCGGTGTCGGTGTCACTTCTTTTGTCTGCAACAGTGTCAGTGTCACTTCTGCCTGTCTCTTCTTGTCTGGCCCGGTTCTTGGGTTCGTTGGCTATGCCGGCTCCTCGGACACGCTGAACGGGAACGAGAGGGTGCTGGCGGTCTCGATCTCGTCCAGGTCGCTTCCCTCGCTGATCTCGTTCCACGACGCCGTCGTCAACAACACAAAGCCCACGATCACCATCGCGTTGCCGATGAGCTGCTGCACGCCCAACTTGTTGCCGAACATGAGCCACTCGACGAGCCCAATGAGAAAAATGGTCAAAAGCGAGCTCACCGACGAGAGAACCGGGCTGGTCAACGCCATCAACGACAAAAACGACCCCGAGAACACCAAGTTCGAGCACACGGAGCCAAAGATGTACGCCCACACCAAGAGCGTGTTTTCGCCGTAGTCAAAGAGAACAAAGTGGTGAATCTGGAGCACTTCGGCTGCGAAAATCACCACCAGGAGAATGGCAAACGTCGACACGCCGATCAAGCACATGACAAAGTTGGCAAACGTCAGCTGGCGGCGCGGAGTGATGTGCCTCGCCAAGTGTTCCGGGATGCACGCGTACTTCTTGTACAACACCTCGTAGTAGCCGTACAACACGGCGCCGACAGACACTAGCAAGTTCCCCCAGAACCGGTAGGGGTACTCCTTGTCCTCGTCCCCGGAATCCCCGGAATACGCCACGATGAACACCCCCAGCAACGCGATGACGACCGACGACATTTTCATCACCGAGAACCGCTCGTTCAAGAGCGGGATCGCAAACGCGTACGCGGTGAACGCAGAGCAGTTGTAGATGGCGGTGACGTCGGACGCGTACGTCAACGCCATGGCGCCGTACCACGTGACGCCGCCCAACGTCAACACGATGGTGATGAGAACGGTTTTCTTGATGAGGTACCGGAACGACGGCGTGTGCACCACCGACCAGAGACACTCGGCGAGCGAGTCCGACGTCAGCAAGTGCGGGTTCCGCTGCACCAAGCGGTCGAGGTCGGTGGTCGACCGGTCGTTGTGCACGTTGCCCTCGTAGATCAAGACCGACGTGTGGTACACGTTCCGGACCTGCTTGTTCAAGCACTTTTTGAAGTAGGACCACAACCGCGCCGGGCGCGGGGTGGCGGCGACATCGCGCGCGACGACATCTGGCCGCGCCACGACATCGTGTCGCGCGACATCGGGCCGCGCCGCGACATCGTGTCTAGCGTCCAACAACGCATCCTCCGACGACAACCTCAGGTACCGAGACTCCACGCCGGCGTGCGGTCGTCTGCTTCGGCGGTACGTCTTCCAGAGCGAGATGCCCACGATCTGGGCGGGCCAGAACACCCACCAGAGCCCGTGGGTCAAGTACAACAAGACGAGCGGCTCCTTGAACCCTATCTTGTACGCTTGCGACGTGAACTCTGTCTGGGTGACAAACGACACGAGCGCCAACACGAAGAGCAAGAGGATGAACACGAGCTTGGTCCTCGAGATCTGGCCCTTGCCGACCTCAGACGTGTCTAAGGATGTGATAGTCATGGTGGGTTTCCATGTAAGGTATGGGAGCAGGAGAAAGTTGTGATGAAGTTTTATGTCGCGCGCTGAAATGGGGAGACATTGATGTAGGACTGCATAGAGGCCGCGCGGGGCAGACAGAGACAGGCAGACAGAGAGAGAGAGAGAGAGAGAGACAGACAGTAGATATATGCTGATATGACATTAAATGGATAGTAGATATATACTGGTCAGATAGTGGATACATACCAGTCAGACAGTGGGTACACACCAGTCAGACAGTGGGTACATACAGGTCAGACACTCGATATACACCAGTCAGACACTGCAAGACTCTGGTCAGACACTGGATATATACTGGTCAGACAGTCGATACATACAGGTCAGACAGTGGGTACATACCAGTCAGACAGTCGATATATACCAGTCAGACAGTGGGTACATACAGGTCAGACAGTATTATATACCAATCAGACTCTGGTCAGACAGTAGATGTATACCAATCAGACAGTGAATACTTACCAGTCAGACACTCGATATATACCAGTCAGACACTGCAAGACTCTGGTCAGACACTGGATATATACTGGTCAGACAGTATTATATACCAACCAGACACTGGTCAGACAGTGGATACATATTAATCAGACTCTGGTCAGACAGTATTATTTACCAACCAGACTCTGGTCAGACAGTATCATATACCAACCAGACACTGGTCAGACAGTATTATATACCAACCAAACACTGACTCTGGTCAGACACTCCCGACGTTTCTCTCTATTCTCGCTCCCGACATTTCTCTCTATCCTCGCTCCTGACATTTCTCTACCCACTCCCGACACTAGTCGCTGTCGCTGTCATCGCCGACACTGTCATCGCCGACACTGTCGGCCGCACTGTCAGCCGCGCTGTCGCTGTCGCTCTCCAACTGGTACCGTCGGGCTGCAACGACGCTCTTCTCGACCAACTGCGCCCGGGGCACTAGGCGCGGGAGAATGATCCCCACCACGCGCTCCCTCGTCACGAGCGAGTCTGTCCACTCGTCGACGTAGCTTAGCTTGTAATTGACGGGCATTCCGTTGTCGCTGAACTCGGGCACCGTGAGCTGGACCCGGAGTTTCCGATAGTCAGAGTAGTACCGGTCAAAGAGCGTGTACACGTCGGCACTGCTCCACACGAGCCGCGCGTATAGGAGCGCCAATGCGGTGAGGTACTTGAACTCGTTGAACCCTAGTTGGTCGAGGTACACCCGCACGTACTCGGCCGGGGGCTCGAGCTCGAGGAGCCGCAAGAGACAGCAGATGAACGGGCTCGGCCGCATGTTGCTGTCGACGCCGCCGAGGAAGTGCACCTCGCGCGCCACCACCGGAAGAATCGTCGCCTCGTTGGTCAAGTAGAGATGCTGTTTGTAGAAAATGGAATCCTGGATCCGGTGTCGGATGATGGGCTCGATGAGGTGTGCCCGGTTCAACAGCACCCTTTTGTCGCTGTACGCGGGCTGCTTGTGTCTGTCCGCGCTCCCGGCTTCGGACATTTTTCTTCCTCCGCCCGACAGACTCTGCAAGTGGTCCGACACCAGACAATTGTCAGTTGGGTGGTGGCCTCATTGACTCGGGCACGATTAGCATCGCGTCCGGCATACACGCGGGGCACAACGGCGGGTACTGTATATTACGGCACGTGACTGCGGGTCACGTGCAGGTGCAACCAGGCTATATAGGAGAAAGAAGGGCCCAAAGGCCACAAAACAAACCGGCCAGAACGGCCCAGAACGGCCAGAACGGCCAGAACGGCCAGAACCGCCAAAACGGCCAGAACGACCCCCGCTACTCGTCGTCCTCGTCGTCAAACGCGATCGAGTCGAGCGACGTCAGCAACGCGGCCAACTTCTGCGACGACAACTCGAACCATTCTCTCTGCGCCTCCACGAACGCCTTCAAGAGCGACACGTTGCGCGACGGCCGCAAGAACTTCTTCATCTCCAACACCGCGAGCTCGGTCGCGCTCACGAGCTCGTCTTCCTTCGAGATGAGGTTCTCGTTGTCTTCGTCGTCGGCGTACTTGGCTCGCAAAACGTCGAACTCCGACCGCGCAGAGTACACTTTCTTGCGTAGCTCGTTGACCCGGATGAACTCCTCGTTCAACGCCGCGAGCAACTTGGCCGCGAACGTGGCCAACACCTTCTGGTCCATGTCCAACCGGGCACTTGCGATCTCCAAATAGCTGGAGCTGAACTGCAACAACGCGAACGACAACTTGCTCTTCGCGTCGTTGAGCTCCGCGCTGTGCGTCTCGGCGATCTGGCTCAACTTGCCGTACAACGTCTTGGGGATCTTGGCCGACGTGGTCTGGATCGACACCGACTCGTCGTCGGCGCCCCCCAACAAGATCTTCTCCAACTCTTGCGGCGAAGAGACGCTTTTCAACTGGTGGAACTTGCTGCCGAGGATGCCGCCCACGTTGGCGTCCCGGAGCTTGTTGAGCGCGTAGTTGCCCGGCGGGTAGTCGTAGCTGACTTTGGCGTAGGTGTCGTCTGAGAACTGGATGAAGTCCGTGTAGAGGTTCAACAACAAGTCGCAGCTCTTTTCCAACCCGAGGTACTCCGCCGGGAGCTCGCTCACCTCGACGTTGTGCGTGGGGCTGGCCAATTGCTGCACCTGCTGCAACTGCGACGAGATGAGCTGCGTGGTCTTGTTGGCGAACGGCTGGATGGACTCCTTGAACAGATCCACCGTCTTGCCGGCGTTCACTTTGGAAAACGACTCCTTGACCTGCTCCACGGACGGGAGCGAGTCCTGGATCGACTGGAGACTGAACGACGGGAATTTCATCGACATCGTGGGGGCGTTTTCGCTGGTGGTGTGACGCGTAAGGGCATCTCCAGGGCAGGCGCTGATAATAATAATAATATCAACACGACAGACGGGGCCTGGGGGGGCGCGCGCCGGCGCACGACCGGCACCGCGCGTCACGTGCCCAGCACGTGCGTGGCACGTGCTGTATCTCCGCTACGCCCGGTATCTCCGCCGCCCGTCGGCCTACAAATACCGCCCGCAAGTACGCCCACAGGCCGTCTACAGAAGCGCCCTCGCGGGCAAACGACGTCCCCCCCGCGAGGGCCGCTGTGTTCAGGGCAGAAAACGGCGTGCATTCACTATATACTCAATGCAGCGGCGACAACAGGCCCGCTGGCGCCGCCGGCTGCCGTGGTTCTGGTGGCTCGCGCACTGGCCGCTGGTGTTCAGTTAGTATTCCGCTGCTGCTGCTGCTGCTGGTGTCGGCGTCGCGAGGCTGCCGGCCGGCAGACGTCTCGTATCAGTCGCTTTTCTACTATCTTGACAACTATCTCTCTTCAGTGAAAAATCTCAGTTGTCCCTATCATTGGATCATCATATTGTCTGTCTGCCGGCGCAGACAGCGGGCGGTCCGCCGCGCGTGTCTGTCTGTCTGGCCGCTCGTGTCTGTCCGTCCGTGTCTGTCGTGTCAGACTACTTACCTTCTTCCCGACATTCTTTTCGTTTTGTCTGTCGGCGTGGCACCGGTGCCAAAGTGTCTGGAAAATTTTAGAGCGACATCGCGTGAAATCTCACTTAAATATTCACATCTCCATTACCCGGGGGTTTTGTCTGGAAACACCAAAGTCACACCACCGGCCCCAGCAATTGCACCCAGCATGTTCCATCTTGCCTCGTCGCTCTACACGCAGTACACCAAGCGGGAGCAGTACAACGTGCTCATCCTCGGGCTCGACAACGCCGGCAAGACGACATTTCTCGAGCACGTCAAGCTCCTCTACCTGGCGCCCAGCGACAAGCCCGACGCCGCAGCGGCGGCGCCGACGGCTCAATCCACCTCGCATATCCTCAAGAGCAAGCGCATCCTCCCGACAGTGGGGCAGAACACCACCACGGTCAAGTTCTCGCCGGCTGTGGAGTCGCAGTTGTCGTCCAAGTTCGCCAACATCAACCTCAAGTTCTGGGACCTCGGGGGCCAGCGTTCGCTCCGCAACTTGTGGTCGCGCTACTACCGGTCCTGCCACGGCATCATCTTCATCATCGACTCGACGGACCACGACCGGTTCCAGGAGTGCTACGACACGTTGCGGGCCATCGCCCACGACGACTCGTGGTACGACGACGACGACCCCACGTCCGGCATGGTGAGCGTGCCCATACTCATGTTGGCCAACAAGCAGGACTTGCCGGAGGCCGTCGACTTGGTGTCGTTGAAAACGGGCGTCTTCATCGACGTGGTCAGCGAGTTGGAGGCCACCGACTCCAAACTACTTCCGGTGTCGGTGCTCGAGAACCAGGGCTTGAGAGAGAGCCTCGAGTGGCTCGTCACGAGGCTCGTGTACAACAAGACGAACAAGTCGCCGGAGTACAAGTAGGCCCGCGAGAGAAAGAACGGACGCTTTCGTTGGCGAACGAGGTGCGAGCAACGAGCGAGCAACGAGGTGCCAGCAGCTCATCGCCAAGCTGCGTGTCTGCAGCCGGGCTGCAGCCGGGCTGCGTGTCTGCAGAGCACAGTGCAGCTGGCTGCAACTGTCACTAGTGTCTGAACCGTCATTTAGTGTCTGAAACCGTCATTTAGTGTCTGAAACCGTCACTAGTGTCTGAACCGTCACTCAGTGTCTGGCTGCAACCGTCACTAGTGTCTGAACCGTCATTTAGTGTCTGGCTGCAACTGTCATTTGGTGTCTGAAACGTCATTTAGTGTCTGAAACCGTCACTCAGTGTCTGGCTGCAACCGTCATTTGGTGTCTGAAACCGTCATTTAGTGTCTGAAACTGTCACTCAGTGTCTGGGTGCAACCAGCTGCAAAATCAGACACTCAGACACTCGGACACTCAGACACTCGGACACTCCCAGTCTCTCAGACACTCAGACACTCAGACACTCAGACACTCAGACACTCAGACACTCAGACACTCGGACACTCGGACACTCCCAGTCTCTCAGACACTCCCAGTCTCTCAGACACTCCCCCTGCCACCACTACTGCATTTCTGAACGGCAGACCCGGCCAACGACAGACAGTGCCCATATTGTCTGTCTGCTGTCTGCCGCACACTACTTAGTCTAATATACATATTCTACGGTAGGCCTCATGTAACGCTGTGACGAGTGTCGGCAAACGTCTGCAGACACCAGACACGTAGCTCAGTTTCTGTCCGTGTCCGTGTTTCGCCCATTATCATGCAAACAGTCATATGGGTTCTCGAGGTGCTGGCACGCCAATTGTGCCTGTGACATTGCCGTCTCCCCTCCCCTGTGACTGTCGGCGCTGACATGTGTCGGTGAGCGCCGACACTGCTGACACGCTGACACTGCTGACACTGCCGACACTGAGCGGACCCGAACCGCTGTGCGTTTTCCATCTCTACCCATCTTGCTACCGCCGTGAACCTCGTGCACCACCACAGGAGCCCGTGCCCGATACCGTGGTGCTGTCTGTCGTAGTGTCGGCGGTGTCGTGTGTCGTGTCTGTGTCGTTTCTGGTCTGTCTGGCTGACTGTCTGTCTGTCTGTGTGCCCCGTTGTCTGTCGCACGCCACATGCAGGGCGCATTTCAGAGCAAGGCGTGCGAGCGACTTCGAGGGGGAGCACGAGAAGAATGTCGGTGGAGCCAATGTCGCGGGGCCAGCACGCCACGCTTCCCCGTGCAGCCAACAGCAGCCCGCAAAAGCCTGTCTGGTGCTGTCTGGTGTCGGGCGACGGCTGCCCTGGCGGGCCCTGGCGGGCTGCTTCGCAGCCCCCGGTTGCAGCCCCCGGTTGCTGGCACTGACGGCCATGCAGACATGCAGCAGGTGCAGTCACGCGCAACCGGTGCGACAGACAGACACTCTCCCCTCGACCCAGCTGTATCCAGGACCTGTGTAATGCGGAGTGCGCTCATCGGGTTCCCCTAGCCACAGCCGATTGTTGCTGGACATTGCGCTGTAATAGCCACGAAACACCACTGGAAAAGTTGAGACGTAGATTGCTACCAAAGTCATCAAAATTGACCCGGATTTCTCGCCTTATAAGGGGACAAATCGACGTTTTATCAACTGCAGCACATTTGGGGTACTCTTCTCGTGCCAGACCATCCATTGACCTTGTCGAGACGCAGACGCAGACACGCAGACAGAGACGCAGACACCTCAGACAGAGACGCAGACACCTCAGACAGAGACGCAGACACCTCAGACAGAGACGCAGACACCTCAGACAGAGAAGAAGAGACGCAGACACGCAGACGCAGACACGCAGACACGCAGACAGCACAACCCAGACAACCCAGACAGCAGACATGTCACAACCAAAGGGAAAGAACAAGCTCTTGAACAAGTTGAGGAAGCCGTTCCGGTCCCACTCGAGATCGTCGTCGCTGGCCAAGAGCGACGACGCCGAGTCGCTGGCCAGAAGCTCGCTGGCCAGAAGCTCGGAGGCCAGGAGCTCGGAGAGCTCCAGCGACAAGAGAACCGCCGCTAGCGACAAGCGCACGGCCACCAGCGACGACGTGGTGGGCGCTGCGTACGCCGAGGGACAGAGACGGTTCCGCAAGGAAAGTCTGCATGCGTCGTCGCCGACAGCAGACAGACACGTTCTCGCCGAGAACCCTACCGGCCGCTTGCTCGCCACGCCGCCCAAGGTCAACCGGAAACCCGTGAACAAGGACCCCGGCGGCGACTTCACCGGCAAAAGCAAGCCCACCGACTTGGTGTACGGCGGCGGCGACACCAGCGCCGATTTGCCCGACCAGTCGTTCTCCAGCGACGCTCTGGGCAGACAAGTGTCGGGGTTGAAGGAGAACAGCAACCCCAACTACACCAACGACGCCAGGATCGAAGAGGGCACCGGCTTTTTCTACGATCCCAAGGACACGCAGGGAGGCGTCTACCACCACGACACGCTGGGCCTTGACGACGCCACCAAGGCGCAATTGAGCCAGAACCGCCATCTCAAGACACAACCAACGGCATACACTGAGCAGCAGCAGCAACAAGAGTCTGTTGAGAAAGACGCCTACAGCGAAGGCCAAAAGAGGGCAGGGATGCAGGCAGATGCAGACAGGCAGCAGTCCAAGACGCAGACAGATGCAGACAGGCAACTGTTTAAGACGCAGACAAAAACGCAGACAGACGCAGACAGCCGCGACCAGGAGGTTGTGCAGGGAGGCGCCGACGTGGATCCCTCCGAGGAACACTCCAAGAACAAATCCACATACAACGACGTGGGCCTCAGCTCGGCCACACGCGAGCTCCAGAGACACGGACAGGGCAACGCAGCGGCATCTTCTGGTCCTGCAGCAACAGCTGCAGGCGCTGCAGCAGCATCTTCTGGCGCCGCTACGTCTTCTGGCGCAAAGCCCACAGCTCCCACGGGCTCCGGTGTTTCTCGCGACGGGTTGAACCTCATTTCTCCTGCCGACCGTGACTTTGACTACGAGACCGAGTTGAAGAAGCTCGACCGGCAGATTGAAACCACCCAGGCCCAGATAGAGGGCTTGGCCCACGACGACTACTCGGCGTTCGTCAAGTCGGGCAAACACCAGCAGACACCCGACAAAAGCTTGCAGACACCCGACAAAAGTTTGCAGACACCCGACAAAAGCTTGCAGACACCCGACACTGGCAGCTCGAGCGCCGGCTACGGCGTGGCTGGCGCATTGTCGGCAGCAGGAGCCGCGGCCGCCAGCTACGTCGGGTTCGGCAAGAAGTCCGGCGACGACGTGGTCGGCGAGTCGTACGGCGAGGGTGTCAAGACAGGTGCCTACGACGCGGGAAGACACAACGCGGGCAGTGCAGATGTTCATGCAGACAGTGCCCACGTCAATGCAGACAATGCTCACGTTGACGCAGACACGCATACGGCCGATTTCGCAGCCAAACATGCTGCTGCCCCCGGCCACGAGCTCAACGACGACGGCACCGAGAAGCCTGGCGTGTTGGCCGGCGCCAAAGGCGCCCTAGGCGCCGGTGCGGCCGTCGCCTCCAGCTACGTCGGGCTCGGCGGGTCGCGGGCCAGCGACAGCGACGTCTCGCGGAGCCACGTCGAGAAGCCGACGCTTTCCAACGTGGACGACGACAACGACGACATCGACAACGAGAACGACGGCTTTTCGCACATCCTGAAGGAGGAGGCCGACGACGAGCCAAGGAGCCCCGGCTCGGCCAAGTCCGCCGGCACCAAAGGTGGATTCTTGCTGTCGTTGGGCTGGGGAAACAGCGCCCGGGAGAGCGACAACGAGAAGGAGCAAGAGAGCGACAAAGAGAAGGAGAAAGATAGCGACAAAGAGAAGGAGAAAGATAGCGACAAAGAGAAGGAGAAAGATAGCGACAGTGATAGCGACGGCGACGGCGACGTTGCCGGCGCGACACGCACGCTAGACCCGACGTCGCTGTCGGCGCACGGCTCGGCGCACGGCTCTGCCGACAAGACATCCGGCAGCTTGGGCACGGCGTCGACATCGACGCACTACGACTCCGCCGGCCACCAAGACGCTGCCACGTCGTCGTCGGCCGGCCGCGCCGGCCTTCTTGCCGGCGTCGGCTCGGCCATTGGCGCCGCCGCGGGCGCTGTGGGGCTTCTGAGGGGCTCGAGCAGCAGCGACCAGCGTGGTGGCTCGCTCGTAGCGGAGGCCGAGCAGAAGTACGACGACGTCAGACAACAGCCGGCACACGTCTCGGCGCACGGCTTGCACGAGAAAGTCGCCAGCAGCGACAGCGACCCGGTGCAGGCGGTCCCCGGCTTGGTTTCGCCGGAGAAGAGCACCGGCACTGCGCCAGACGGGCCCGAACAACAGCCGTCGGCGTCCGTTTCCGACGTCGATGCGTACAACAAGGCGCACGGCCACGACAAGCACGACGACAGGAACCTCGTGGAGATCGCAGAGGACGCAGAGCCCGCCATCGGCCACCTTGAGGCCCACAAGGGCGTCGCTCTCGGCGAGGAAGCGGACGAAGGTGCGCAGCGCACCGGCGACGCCGTGCAGAGCGTCCCGGGCGATGTCTACGCGAGCCAGAACGAGTACATCCGCACCGGAGGCAAGCACGGCCAGCTTCTGGACAACGGCATCGCCAGCGAGAACGCTACCGAGAAGGCTGGCGCCAGCGACAAAGCTACCGAGAACGCTACCGAGAACGCTACCGAGAACGCTACCGAGAAAACTAGCGGCAACGCTACCGAGAAAACCGGCGACAGCGACGCCCGCGCGCCCGCCTACGGCTCGACGAGCACCGCCAAGGACGACGACGGCAACAAGGGCCTTGGCTACGGCGCGGCCATCATCGGTGCCGGCGCCGCGGCCGTTGGCGGCGCGCTTTCCTATGTGTCTGGCTCGAAGAAGGACCAGAACGGTGAGTATGATGACGACACGAGTAAGTCTGCAACCTCTACTGGCCTGACGGCCGGTGCCACGCAAGCTGGAGCCCCCGCTGGGGGACTCTTGGCCCACGACGAAGCGCAATCGACTAACACTAGTAAGAAGGAAAAAGAAGACATTCTCGCGAGAAGCTATGAACGCGGCGTCGAGGCCGCGGCCTACGACGCGGGCAGACACCACGGCAGTGCTGCCGGCCGGCTGGCCGCAGAGCCAGGCACCGTTGGAGGCATCACGGCGGGCACAGTCTACGACAGACTGCGTTTTGAGGACGCCCGGGCCGCGACAGGCACTAATGCACCCGCTGGCGCCGTCGCTGGCGCCGCTGCTGGCGCCAGCTCTCATGCTGCGGCCCCTGCGGCCCCTGCGCTGTTGTCTGAGAAGGAACGGGCCGAGTTCTACGCCGCTGGCGTGGTCAAAGGCTCGTACGAGGCCGGCCAGGTGCGCGGAGCAGAGGAGCTCTCGGCAAGAGAGCACGCCGAATCCGCCGCCAAACACGCCGAATCCGCCAACACCGCCGCCTACAGCAGCGCGTACGACCAGGGCGTGGTCCAGGCAGCGTATGAAGCGGGCCAGGTTGCGGCAACCAACGAGTTGAGCGCAGAAAGCGGGTCGCGTTTGGGTGCAAAAAGTGCTGCAGACCGCGGGGCACATGCGGGCACCGCCGGTTCCGGCGCCGGTCTCGGCGCGGGTGGCGCCGCATCGGCTGCGGCTGCGGCTGCGGCTACTGGTGCTACTGCTACCACTGCTACCACTGGTAATGCTTCTGCTCCTACTTCTGCTCCTGCTCCTGCTCCTACTTCTGCTACCACGAGAGCTCCTCGCGATCTTACCGTGGAGGTCGTTGGTGTCGAGGACAGGGCAACGGCGTCGAAACTCGCACGCAACGCGTCGAAGGAATTGAGTGCCAAGGGTGTCGACTTGAGCTCGGGCAAGATCGTCATCGATGCCGGCACCAACGAGGTGTACAAGGTGGACGACGAAGCCGACACGGCTACCGCTGCGGCTGTCGCTGCGGCCAACAGGTCGCTGCACAAAAACGGACACGGCGGCGCCGGCAATACGACGTCGGCGAAGCCGGCCGAAAAGCACGTGAGCGACATCATTGTCACTGTCCAGCACACAAAGGACAACGCTGCCGCCGCCAAGATCGCCAACGAGGCTGTCCGCAAGTTGAAGGCGTACCCGGAGATCTTGGCAGCCACCAAGGAGTTGCGAATCGACGCTAGAACGGGAATTCTCACCAATGAACACGGCCAAGTGATCCAGGTTCCGGCTGAGCCATCCACATCCACATCCACTTCTGGAATTGGCCACCAATCGGCCCCAGATTCCGGCCTGGGCCCTTCGGAGACTCTTGCTGAGTCTAGGGGCACTTCTACGGGCACTTCTACCGAATTTCCCACCACCAATACCACCAATACCACCACTGGCGCTGATTCTTTGGGCTATTCAAAGGAGCCCGTTGGTGACCGCTTTGACGGTCAAGGACTCTCCGGTACCAGCAGCAGCACACGTGCCCCGGAGACACAGGGCACTGCCCAGCTGGAACACGCTGGCTTCAAGATCCCAGGTGCCTTCTTTTAACCACCTTCCACCACCCTTTTTTTAGACTGTTTTAGTAGTTATAATATTTGATTTAGTTCCTAATTGTTTAATACAGGTGATGAAATCTAGAAACTGGGCTCGCTTTAGCCCTGTAAAGAAAGCTGGACAGAAAATTGGACAGAAAATTGCATACAGCTTTATGGCTGCAATTGTTGCAACATGGTTTTTTCACTTTTTCAGGTGAAAACGAGAATGAACGGTTTAGGTCACGTGAATCCAAATGGAAAATAATTATTTGGTGGGCACGTGTATTTAGCCGGAGTCCAGGGCTGGCGCCCGCGTGTCCCCGTTTGTGCAACGCTGTTTTGTGTAACTGAAAAATTTCTCATTCCTTACCTCACTTTAATTATATGCGAGCATATTCAGTTCTTTGAAAGGTTCTTACGTCTTATTAGCTGAATCAAATCACTAGAAAATGGGTATGTAACAAGTGAATATATATTGGTCATCTACGTCGTATCTCAAGAGTGGGTCGTCACATCTGTGGACATCCAGAACATAACGGAAATATTGAAAATAAGGGATGATATATTGTCATCACAAGGTGAAGGAAACAAAATTGAAGAAAGTGGTTGAATGGAAAGAAAGTTGTCAAAACGTTTTCATGCGAGTGTCTTTTTCAACACGAGTCATACAGAGTGATTGCAAGGGACGTCATAAGTCTCAACTATAATATCAATAATAATAACAATAATAATAATAATATTAATAATAATAGTATCAATAAATCAATGAGGTTTAGACAAAGATATAATCTATCAACAGAGATACAATCTCTCAACAGAGATATCACACTTGCAATCATTCCAAGTTCGGATGGCAACAGCATTATCAGCGTGTTGACACGCAAGCCAATGTTGTGATGGAAAAGCCTCTTGTAAATATTTTACGACGTATGATCATCTCCGTGGGAATTCTTTTTACTAACATCAATCATAGGTAGAGTTATTCGTAACCAAAGAAAGGGTGCTGGTTCAATCTTCACCTCCAACACCAGATTAAGAAAGGGTGCTGCTAAGTTAAGAACCTTGGATTTTGCTGAAAAGCATGGTTACATCCGTGGTATCGTCAAGCAAATCATYCATGAYCCAGGTAGAGGTGCTCCATTGGCYAARGTTGCTTTCCGTGATCCATACAAGTACAAGTTGAGAGAGGAGACTTTCATCGCTAACGAAGGTGTTTACACTGGTCAATTCATCTACGCCGGTAAGAAGGCTTCCTTGAACGTCGGTAACATTTTGCCTTTAGGTGCTTGCCCAGAAGGTACCATTGTTTCTAACGTTGAAGAAAAGGTTGGAGACAGAGGTGCTTTAGGTAGAACTTCTGGTAACTACGTTATCATCATTGGACACAACCCAGATGAGGGTAAGACCAGAGTCAAGTTACCTTCTGGTTCCAAGAAGATCATCTCTTCTGATGCCAGAGGTGTCATTGGTGTTGTTGCCGGTGGTGGTAGAATTGACAAACCATTGTTGAAGGCTGGTAGAGCTTTCCATAAATACAAGGTTAAGAGAAACTCTTGGCCAAGAACTAGAGGTGTTGCCATGAATCCAGTTGATCACCCTCACGGTGGTGGTAACCATCAACATATTGGTAAGGCTTCTACTATCAAGAGAGGTGCTGTTCCAGGTCAAAAGGCTGGTTTGATCGCTGCCAGAAGAACTGGTTTGTTACGTGGTGCCCAAAAAACTCAAGATTAAATATTATTTTAGATAATTTACTTTTGTATAAAATAATAATGAATTAAAATAGTTTGAACATGCTAGTTGTATATGGAATTTCGTTCTCAAAAGGTACAAGACATTTGTACAACAGTTTTTTTGAACTTAAGCTTGCTTAAGCTAAAGCTTTATATTTTATATTTTTACTTTTATTCATTTCAAGCAACGGTGAAGGACGTGAATACATCATTGATTGATGTTTATTCATTGCGATTCGAAACTCTCTTATGTGACGATTCGATGTTCGTTAGCAACTTCTAATCCCCCAGATTCGATTCCAATAGCCTTCTTGAGAGTCAAAGTGTCATTCGAGGGTTCGGAGACTCCCCTCGACCGCTCTCCTACAGACCCTTGTAAAGATTCAGATTCTTGTGCAAATTCATCCTTTTGCTCGGTGATATGCCCCAGAATTACATCATCACGAGTCTCATCAACACTTGCATCCCTACTAACTTTGTTCTGGCTCTCCTCGTTCTCCTCTTCTTCTTCTTCTTCTTTTTCTTCTTCTTCATTTTCTTTTTCCTCTTCTTCCTTTTCTTCCTTTTCTTTGTCTTTTGCTTGCTCCTCCAACTCCTTCTCTTTAGCCATGTCTTTCTCCTTCTTCGCCTTTTCAAGTTCCTTTGCGGCTTCTTTCACCTGCTGAATCTTGGACAAGAAAGCAGGACGCAACAATATATGTCTTCCCTTGAACTTTTTACCATCCAGCTCTTGGATAACTTTATCCAAATCAGTTCCAACTGTCACCAAAGCACACACATGCTTATGCTTGAACGCTAAGGGCCTGCTTCTATCTCTCCCCTTGTATATGTAGACCTGAGTGGGTGTGTAATTCTTGAGATACTCTCTAATGTCTTTATCAGTTGTGTTGTGAGGAATCTTCCCCATGAAAATCGTATCAGTTGATACGGGTTTGGGCACTGGCGTCTTCCCCACTGCTCCAGTGCTAGCTTGATTTTCCTCGGATGCCGGCTCCTCCTCATGGGTCTTGTCCTTAGAATTATCTGTTCCCTCTGTCTCGTGAGCTTCACTCTCTACATCTTCCAGACACCCATTCTCAGCACCATTGTCAACTTTCGCTTCTCTGAAGTTGCCCCCACCACCAAAACCAAGGAACCTCACTTTTGGCTTGAGAGGAACGTGTAGCTTCACCGAAAGCGCTCTTCCCTTGAACTCTTTTCCGTCTAGCTCGCTTACGACCTTGTCTGCTTGTACACGAGAGGCAAACTCGGCGTAGGCAATCCCCAACGGCTTGTGCTTGTTTCTTCTAAATCTCACGGTGTAGCTCGGGATAAGCACACTCAATCTGGCTTGTTAGTACATCTTCTCCTGTTTGGTAGCGTCTGGTAATACTAACGGTTCGTATTCCTTCAAAAACTCCTGTAACTCATCTTCAGTAGTGTAGAACGTGATGTTCTTGATATAGACACGCAGCGGGCGGCAATCGTCAGTGTGGGTGTCTTCGGTGGTCATATCGTTTCGATTACGGTCAAGTGGTCTTTCTGGCGTGTCTGCTTTCGATTTGTGCTCTCAAGTCTCGTTACTATAAGTAAGTCTCTCTCTTTCCTCACAAACCCTCTAAGTCATATTTGTGGTATTTGCAGCAATTTGTGACCTTACACAAAAGCGATGTTGGAGAACTTTCCTTTATATATAATCTCTGTATGTAGCCTTACTGGGGCTAGTATGACGGAAAACCTAACCAACCCTTGATCAGCGGAGTCTTTTCAACCCTTTTCAACTGGAGCGGAGCAGTAGCATTCAAGAATGTTGGTCTGGACTCTAATTGGATTCGGTCTTTTGATCTTTAGTCCGTCATTGTTCTGGTCGTTTCAATGCTAGAGATGGCGATGTCTGTCTACGTAAAGTCAATGCTACAGGGTAACTATGTTTTTTTAAGTAGGCTTTATTAGTACTAAACCCGGTACATGTTTCAGATACCAAAAGTATACAAGTCACAGCATTATGTCTGTAGGAAGATGTTCTTGGATGAGAAGTCTATGATTCGCTCAAGCAGACTTTTGAGCACGAGCAGCAGCCAAGGCCTTAGCGGTACCGTGCAAAGCGTATCTGTGGTTTCTTCTGAACTTGGAATCAACACCCTTCAACGATGGGTACTTGTTGGTTCTTGGCTTCTTGATACCGTTCTTGTGAGCCTTCTTGGTTTGGTTATGGTTGGTATGATTCTTAGATTTAGACATTGTTCTGCTCTTGGTTAGTATATGGTGCTATTTTGATTTTTGGAGACTGCAGAACAGGAGGCTACACGTGGTAGCTTTCACATTACGAAAGCTCATGACACTGAAACATTGGGGATACTGCTATTGCCTTCGAAGTACCGGTTTGCCCTATTCTGTCCTATACCGTATTCTTGTTTTACTTCTTCTTGTTGGAGAAACAACTAGCAAATCAACTCATTGCAAATATCTGGTTGGCTTCAAATGATGTATAATTCAATTGGAAAGGGGCCTGGCAAACTGGAAACTCATTCACAGTGATTCTTCCTTTCATACTACAAGTACTTTCTTTCTGTTGAGCACCCTCTCGGATGTAATTTCTTTCTCTCTCTATGAGCTCCTTCTGTCTGTGTCTCCTGTGTTGTGTGAAGCACTTACCTTTAAATATAGTAATAATATACTCTTCAAAGTAAATGAAAATTAGTCAAGTAAATTCTACTTAACCTTTGTTGAGAAGGTACGAGTGAGAGTGTATGGTAAAAATTTTCAAAATCACAAAAATTTAACTTTCCGTCACGTGTTCGGGCGGAAGCCCTACTTTTGTCTATTATTTACAAAATTATATTTTGTACATACATAGATTAGATTCAAACGATAAGCTGATGTATTGAATAGGTATTTAATATACAGATTGAAGGTGTATTATTGCTCGAGAAACTCTATGAGCCTTGTCTTTTTATGTTTAGTTGCCTGGTGATGGTTGCTTACTGAGATTGTGTAGTGGAAGTAGACTGAACGACTTGCCTCTTGGCGATCTTGTCATTTGCTTTAGAGCCCATGATACCACCTCCCCAGTGTTTTCTAGATTCTTCGTACTTCTCGATAAAGTTGGCGTTGATTGTGGAAATTAACTTTGCCAATTCAGATTCGTCAGCACCGCTAACCTCGGTTAAAGCGGCAACAGAAGAAGTCTTCTTATGGACCAAAGTACCCAATCTAGCCTTACCCTTTACGATAGCATAAGGAACACCCATCTTTCTGCATAAAGCTGGCAAGAAAACGACAAGTTCGATTGGATCGACGTCATTAGCGATCAAAACTAACTTAGCCTTCTTGTTTTCAATAAGAGACACAACATGGTTCAAACCGTACTTGACTACAACAGGCTTTGGAGATGCGTCCTTGGCAGACTTACCCTCTGCAATAGAAGCAGCCTCCTTGGTCAATCTCTCTTTTTTCTCTGCAGTGGTTTCTGGTCTGTACTTGTTGAGTAACTTAAAGGCTTGTGCAGCAGTGTTCTTATCCAAGGTGTTTTGAAATTGGGCAATTGCTGGTGGAACCTTGACTCTTAATGATAAGATTTTCTTTTGTCTTTGCAATCTAACATATTCTGGCCACTTCACAAATCTAGCCAAGTTTCTCTTTGGTTGAATGGCTTGTCCAATTCCAAAATTCCTTGGAGTAGATTCAACCAAAGGATTCTTTGGGGCAACTTTGGAAGTTTTTTTAGTAGCTAATGGGGCTGGGGCAACTTTCTTGGCAGGCTGTGTCATTGAGTAAAGTTAGTTGAAATGTTCTCCATATAAGTCAACGAACTGTCCTTTCAAACTCTTTACTCTACAGTATCAAAGATACTCAGCCTGTGCAACACAAGAGTGACGTGCACATACATTTGCACTTCTCCGTCACCAGGACGAGAGAAGCTATACTTTAAACCAAAACTTCCATTTCTTCTTATAAAGAAAAAATCGTGGGTCTCGAAAAAGTACAATGAACATTCAACATCACTCTTAGTGCACAACCTTTTACCTTGTGGGATAGAGTTGGAACTATGAGAGGATGAGAGTCCAGCACCTATTCAATAATCAACTTACCATTATGTTTGTCTTTCTTGAGATCCGTGAGATATAATGAAAAGAGAATGATTAACAACTGAAATAAAAAAAAAATTTTCATAGACTAGCCTGAGATTTCACGTTGTTCTCATCTTTACTTACATGTTCATATTTACGCGCAAGGCAATAAGGTGGTCTGTCGTTGAAGATACGTCAATGGGGAAAGCTAAAAAGAAGAACTCCTCTCCATGAATGGCGTCCGAGCCCTTTTTGGTTCAGTTTAGTGTCTACTCGTACACTGGCCTGTTGGGTTTTAAAAAGGAATAACCAATGACTTGCACTAGCAGTTGGGAACATCGCTTTAGCTAACATTTTGCAACCGTTGAATACAAAATGAAATACCTGCTTGGCAGGGTTTCATATCTCTCAGTGCAATTTCACGATATCTTTGTTCTGTGTGTTATTGGGTTGGCCCATTTTTATGGCTGGTGTTGTAATTTCCGTCAACAAAGGTTGTTGAGCCAGCCGTCTAAACCATGATTATAGTCATGAAGCTCTTTGAAGTTAAACCCCCGTTAGATAATGAGATAAAAACTTTTGCAACCCCAGTATCTGTGTGGCTCCAATAGTTAACTACCGTACTTGTTTCCAAGCTTATTCAAGCCTTTCAAGGAATGTAGTCGATACCAGGGCAGTACGAAGCAGACATCAAAATGCACCGTTTTAAGAGGTTCTACGAGTAGAGCTCATCATGGACCCTAAAGTGGGACTGCTCTTCTTCTCTTTGGCCCGTGCCCTTTCTGAACTAATGTGGTTACCAATAAGGAATCAGTGACATCATCAAATGAAATTTCGCAATCAGTTCGTACAGCAGAAATAAAAAAGATGGTGTTGAGAAAAGCGATTATCAAATTCTTGATTGCACAAGTCCCCTAATTAAAGTCTAGAACTGAAAAAAAATGGGGTTACATCCTATCTTTGAAATGCTTAGTGGTCCTGTCAAGGACTCCTTGCCCTCGTTGCGTGTGCAAGTTTCAGCTGTCATGGGTTCCACGTCGTAAGTACTGTCCTTCGTTGGCCGAGACCCGTTGCCATTATCTAAAGCGAACTCTAACCCCGTGTTTTATAGCCTTGCTTGCTGGATCGTGTTATTGATGCCCCAATTGATTGAGCAGTGGAGATTGAAGTCGGCCGAGGGCATAGCCATCGGTTTCATATCCATCTGGTTTTTGGGGGATCTTTTCAATTTAGTGGGAGCCTTGTGGGCAGGTTTATTGCCGGAGGTCATCTTCCTTGCTGTGTGGTTCTGTTTGGCTGATTTCCTCATGATTACATCATTTGCCTACTACACCTACATCTTCCCAAAGAACCACAAACATCACCATCACCTCCACCAACACGAGCATGGTCAACAAGATCATGAACATGAGCTTCACGAGGGCGAAGAGGACCCGTTATTGAGGAGAAGATCTTCGAATCTCACCTACATTGCGACAGAGCCTTCTAAGCAGAGTGTTTTTGTCAACTACATTTTACCAATTCTATTTGTTGTCGGAGCTGGCGTTCTTGGGTACTTTATTTCAGGTCCAACCGGTGGTGATAGTGAAGATCATGAGGATACCCCAATCAAAATTGGCCTGCAAATTATGGGGTACCTTTCTGCCGCTTTATATTTGGGAGCAAGAATCCCACAGATCACCCAAAATTATAGAAGAAAGTCTGTTCATGGCTTGAGCCTTCTTTTTTTCTTGTTTTCAACTTTAGGAAACTTGACCTATGCTGGCCAAATTCTATTCTATAGAAGTGACCGTCAATACATTTTGCTCAATTTGAGCTGGTTATTGGGATCATTAGGAACCATCTTAGAAGATAGCATCATCTTTCTTCAATTCTACATTTATAGGGACAATGACTCGAAAAATTCAGAAGCCATTGAGTAATAGTTTTCAAGTATGTTGTCATCATTTGATTTTTGAATGTAATGAAATAAAAGTTAAATATACAATGATTATTTCTGATATTGATACACATTAACGTTGAGATGCATGGTTAAAATGTATTTTTTATCTTTATATGTAACTAAGGGTTAAAATCAGCTAGTTTTTTATCTCCCTTGCTTTTATCAATATTCCAATCGTCCACCCCAGACCAGTCAACGTGGACCTTTCTGAATTTCGACATGTCTGTATTTTTCAAGAAATCTTGCCTCTCTTTATTCCAACGATCCAGGACGTCTTCAAAGGCCTTGCCCCAAACTTTGTCGTAGACTTTTTTGATTTTGGCTTCTTCTTCTTTACGCACCTCTTCTTGTGCCATCCATGCCATATGCTTCAAGTCATCAGAAGACGGTTCATATATGTGCCATATTACATAATGAGGAAGTCCAACCACAGAATACCCCATCCTTTTGCTCATTTTCCCGAATGCCTCCGTTTCAGCATGCTTCTCAAAGGAAAACGCTGGGAAATGGGATCCGCTTCGGAATACTTTGGCCTTAGTCAAGATAGAAACGCCTCCAATACCATCAAGCTCCATCTCGACTTCTGGATCCCCATAGGGATCCCTCAAGTAAGCCAAATGGGGTCTCCAAGTTTGATATTCCACGTATCCCTCAACTATACATGCATCTTCATCCAAAGTGTCTGCTAGTTGCAACCCTCCTTCTGATTCTTGCCATGAATTCAAATCATAAGGCTGCTGGTTCCCTAGCCAGTCTGGTAACGGTCTCCAAACATTTGGAACAATGACGTCTTTATTGTGATGCATCAAGTCCTCTAGAATAGTTGGAGGTATGGTCTCAACATCCGCATCCCTCCAATATACGTATGAATGATGGGGCTTTATCGCTACAGACCACAACCAGTTTCTTGCTCTGGCCATCATCTTTCTTCTTGGGCCCTGGGCAGCAAATCCATGTCTATCAGAAAAACCTTGGCCGATAACTTGTCCAAAATCCTTTTCATAGATCTCTATTTGCCCAAACTTCATTCCGTGTTTAGGGTCGGTTTGTACGCCATTCAAACTCTTGACTAACAATCCCATAGTGTCGTCCGAGGAGTCACTAACAAAAAAGGCCAAATCTATCAAATGATGCGGGTACGTTAGGTTCCTCAAGTGGTTGAAAAACATGGGCAAATGAGCTGCTGCATCCCTCAAAGGAACACAGAACAACACTTGATTATCTCTCTGCCAACCATCTGCGTCTCCCGAGTATTCCTTCAAATCAACATATGACACCGTGGGCTGACCCCGAAAATCTGGAGTGTAGAGCGTGTCTGGTCTGAGAACCACATATCTTAACGCTCCTATGAAAAATAATGCAATGGCTGCTATGAATAGTTTGAATTTCAACGATCTTGATGATTTCGTTGAGTTCGTTGAATCCGGAATGGGGGTAGGGGGTCTAGATTGAGCTGGTTAGTAACGATTCTTATCTCAGATTCCCACTATTTTTTGCCTTGAATGGTACTTACTCATACTCGTATGGTGTCATGTGTATCGAATCAGACGTGCTCATTGTGTCTCTTTGTCCTTTGGCCAAAAATATTCGGTCACGAATTGAGTCTATTATTAAAGCTAATGTTTCTATATTAAACGCGGCTTACGCCTATGCAAGGAAATGATTGATCTCTAATCCACTAAAGCAGGCCTTTCGGTATTCTGAGTCTGCTGTGTCTTGAATATTCACCCTCGCTATTGGGTAGTTGAGAGATCTGGCCACGATCTTTTTCTATTCAAGTAGCCCTCGTTTATCGGAATGAATGAAACTGAGCCCATTATAAATATCCTTTCAAAATCTTCCGTTGATGTTGACATTTTTGCGCGCTATATGCAGGCCACGTTTCCACAGGCTGCAACTAATCTCTGGTGCAGATCACTCTAGGATTGGTCGCCAACGACACATTCGCTTTTGGCTAGCGCTCACGGTGGGGTGTTTGCTTTGCCCCGAGGCGGGTCCAGGTACAATACACCCAGTAACACCGGCGAAATGAGGAGATTTTCTCTTCTACGACTACAGGGGCCACAGGGGCCACAATAATACCGCTATGCTAGCAATGAGAAAAGAGACTGAAAGTCCGAAAAACATCGCCCATGGAAATGAGATCTGGTGACTGGTGCGAGATCCTGCAGACGCGCCGGGCCCAGCCAATGATGGGCCGGGGAATTCGCCGGCTCGCGTGTTCATAGCATCTACAGCAAAGGTTCCAGCTCGCTCAAAAGAGGTTTGCGGTATTCGCACGACCGCATCAAATCTGGTTTTGAGAATTGAGATTCAAGACGATAAAGCAAAACTACCTAGACGCCAGGTAAGACGCTATGTACAGGGGAGGATCGACGATATTTCGGGGCCTGCCTGCCGCAGGCCTCTTGCGGGTCTCCGCTGGGAGGCACTTCTCGTTGTTGCAGGGTAACAGTGCCCTTTCTGGGAGAGTTTCCCGCTCGGCAAGCATCATTACGAGAAGAACAGTGAAGACGCCGACGATTGACTGGGAGCCACTCAAATCACACAAGACGAATCTCAGACGGGCAGAGCAGCAAGCAAAGCTGCCGATATTGCGCAGGTTCTTCTTGGGGCTTATGATCGCCATGCCGGTGATAAGTTTTTTCCTTGGATGCTGGCAAGTGAAGAGGTTGAAATGGAAAGTGGATTTGATAGCCAAGGGGGAGAATTCCTTGGCAGATCCGCCTTTGGACGGTTTGCCTGTTGAGTTGGATGCAGAAGCCGTGAAAGAGTTCGAATACCGTCGCTTTAGACTAAAGGGGCGTTTCGACTACTCTCAAGAAATGTTTTTGGGCCCCAGGTTGAGGGATGGGAAGTTGGGATACATAATCATTGTTCCTTTCGTAAGGTCAGACGGAGGGAAGCCGATCTTGGTGGAGAGAGGATGGATCCACAAGGAGAAGGTTGTCCCCGATACGCGTAATCACGGATACTTGTCTCATCTCGCCATGCCCGAAGGAGAGATTGAAATTGAGGCCTTGTTCAGAAACATGCCCAAGAAGTCAACGTTTCAGTTTGACCATGAGAACGGCGATCGGCTCTTTCACGTCTGCGACGTAGATGCCATGTCTAAACAAACTGGAGCTCTTCCAATCTATGCACAGATGATATACGATTTGACTGACCATCCTGATTGGGATACCAAGAGAGACGCTGAAACAGGAGCATCGCTGCACATATGGAGCCGGTTGTTGTCCAAGAAGCGGGAGAAGTCAGACTCGGACTTTTTACAGGCAAATGTAGGTCAAGATGCAACTTTAGAGTACCAGGAAGTGGAATTCATAAACCAAGGGGTGCCTATTGCTGCCACTCCGAAGATAAAGTTCACCAATAACCATCTCCAGTACTTGATCACTTGGTTTGGGTTGTCGTTTTGCTCGACGGGCTTATTGATCTACAGCATATGGAAAAGGAAACAGTTCCTGTCTGCAGAAAAGATCATACAGGCTAAGCGGAAAGACATGAGCCAGCACTGGTGATGTCCATTAAATATAACTTGTATATACTATTTTGTGCTCTTGCAAAGAAATGAAGTCATCATGAAAGGTAACTCACCACTCCAAATAGGAAAATAATTAGCGCCACGTCACTGAGTAGCATCATCAAAACGTCTTTCAACCCCACCAACGGAGACAACAACCGCTTTATTGGCTGCAACTGGGGGAAAAACGGCATGAGCCACGACATGGCAATGTTGATTATACTACTGTCATTGGTGTTCGCATCCAAGCTCCTTTTCGATAGCAACAAGTAGAAAGAGCTCAATATGACCAATTCGACAGAGAAGAATGTGGTGGTGAAGCCGGACGAGGCGTTCTCGTGGTTCAATGCCCTGATGTATAAGTACGGCGACGACTGGAACGACTGGCCCTCGCTTTTTCTGTAGTGGTAAACGAAGTTCGTGATGATTGCAAAATACCTAATGAGCAAGAACCTGAACTTCAATGCCTTCTTCTCGTATGCACGGTACTCCGCCAACGCCTTTCTGTATGCTGCCTCCTCGCCGCTCACCTCTTCTGCCTCAAACGGCCCAGAGCCACCGCCACTCATTCCCTGCATCATCTGCTTCATCATCTGAGAGATCGGGTCTTCTGCGGCGCCCTCTTGGCCCCCTCCGAACGCTGCGGCAACGCTAGGGTCCAGAGCGCCCCCAAACACCAGCTTGAAAATTTCGTCCATGTCGGGCTCCGCTGGCTGCTTCTCGTGCAACACCGTCAGTATGTCCTGGATAGCAGGGTCCGAGTCGGGGTCCGCGACGTCTGCCTCGGCCGCCAGACGTGTGTCGTGAGAAACTGCCGCCGTGCCCGTTTGCGTGCCCGTTTGGGGCCTATCCATGACAGACACCGCCGAGTCTGCCTTCACCGAAGACCCCTGCGATAGTATCGTGTTCAAGCGGTCCAGGGCGCGGCCCTGCGCCATCTTGGCCTGCCGCCGCTCCCGTAGCAACCGTCTCTTCTCTTCCGCTGAAATCTGCTCGGCCATTGTTGCTTTTGCGATGCTATCACCACAGACTAGTGGGTGATTTCTTTCCCTGATGGATTTGAATTTTGATACCTGGTGTACTTCTCAGCACGCGAAATCGTCATACCGGAAATTATCTTGTATGCAGATGGTTTATATGCAGGCAGAATGCCTGCAGTTATCTTTCGGTTGTATGCAGATATATTACCTGCATATACCTTGCCTGCAGTCTTCGTCCCTCGAGTCCTCATCCCGCGAGTCACTCCAACACCCAAACTACTTTTAAAACATAGATCCGTGTCTGAGAGGCGTACGACACTGCCAAAACGTCGTAGATGGTCGGAGCAGGTGGACACGTGCCCGCCGAGGGCCAGATGGACGCTAACAGCGGCGCAGCCAGCACAATCGAAGCAGTCTCGTGTCACGCGAGCAACGATACGCTCAACTACCAGGAGCAGTTGAGAAGACAGGTCATACTCAACTCGATGGAGAACAAGGACTACTTGTTGGTGATAGCCACGCAGCAGAACAAGTCGGTGGAGCAGGTGCGGTACGAGTTGATGCAAAGGCTCGTGTACGGGTGATCGGGTGCTGGACAGGCACAGCGTCGGGGCTGGCGAGGGATGTAGCGATACATAGGTACGTAATATACAGACAACGGTCGGCGCAGCGACGTCAGCGGAACGGCGGCCGTGTGGCCGGCTTCCGTGCGGTTGTGTTTCTCGATGCAGATGTGTTTCTCGATGCAGATGTAGCAATGGGTCTTTTGTTTCCCTGGCCCGGGGTCAGGCGCGAGGCCGGTGTGTTGCTGCTGTCGAACAAGCCTCGCATGTAGCGAGGCGGCTGGTTCAAGTTGGGCCCCGTGGACGTCGGCGTCCGCACGGTCACGTCGGCCTTTTCTGCGCTTTTGGTCGTTTTGGCCGGTGGTGCCTTGGCAGGCTGGGGTATTCTCGAGGAACGGCTCGCCGAAGCCGCGGGATTCATGACAAACGAGCCTTCGTTGGTGACGTACGAGTCCTCGTCCGTCGCCTTCTGCGTCCTGGTGCTCGCCGAGGGCGCGACTGCCCGCCTGCTTCGCTGCGGAACCACCTGCGACGGCCGTCTTCTGGTTTCGACCGATGCTAGTTTCTCCTTGAGTTTCTGGTTCTCTTCCTTGCTGGCTGCGGTTTTCTCGCTAAGCACTCGGATTCGCTCGTCTATCTGCTTCACCTGCTGGAGCTTCTCCCAGCTGCTTCTCGTGGGGCAGCCGGGGTAGTCGACACACCACATCGTGATCGAAAGCCCGTACAAGAAACTGGCGAAGGACTCGTTGAACCCGTTGGAGAGCGCCTCGTGTATCAGCACCAAGTCGACCATGTTGCTGTCGAGCTCCTCGATCCCGTCGCTCAACCGCTCGAACTTCTCGGTGTTTGTGCCTGTTTCTAGCGGCAAGTTATCTGGATCCACCGAGTAATGGATCTTGGGCGACTGAGACAACAAGTACACGCCAGAAGAACGGTGCAGGTGCCGCCTCCCGCTCTTTCGCTGCTGCGAGTTGGGCGTTATCGGCCTGGATGAGGATCCCATTGTAAGCAGCGCCGTTGATACTGATTATTCACCACGTCTAGGGTCGTACTATTGTATATAAAAGAGTCTCTAGATACTTTTGTTTATGTTTTTTTTAAGCGCACAAAAAACAAAAAAAAAGGGCCCCCAGAACGCGTCCTGCATATAGTCGAGATCAAATAGACAGGCAGACAGATGGGGTGTGTATATTGTCACATCTACTCTTTCCTTTCCCATCACGTGACTTTGTCGTCTTGACCGATGATGTCGTTCCAAGTCTTGCCTTCCCTTGTCAATTCGGCCACGAGCTCGTCCTGGATCTTCGCAGGGAGGCCGGGGCCCTTGTACGCAAAGGCCGTGTACAACTGCACGAAGGTGGCGCCAGCTTTCCCGAACTCCAACGCATCCCTCCCGGAGGATATGCCACCGCAGCCAACCAAGACAAGGCTAGAGTCCTTGGTGTACTTTCTCAAACAGCGCAACGCCTTCAACGCCAATGGCTTCAAGGGTTCCCCGGAAAGTCCGCCGGTCTCGTTTATCAAGGATCGGTCCTCCGTGAGCAAGTTCTGCACGGGTCTTTGCACCGTGGTGTTCGACACTATGATCCCATCGATGTTGGCCTGTTTAGCGGATTTTGCAATGGATTCGATGTCCAGCTCTTCGAGATCGGGGGCGATCTTGACAAGCACCGGTGGTCTCCTGCCCAATATGTTCTTGTTGAGAGCGTTTCTCTCTGCCACAACCACAGATAACAAGGATGCCAACTTCAGTTCATCTTGCAAGCTTCTGAGCCCCGGGGTATTGGGAGAGGACACATTGATCACTAGAACATCAGCATAAGGACCCAAACGCTTCACTCCCTTGGCATAATCCTCAACTTCATCGCCGTACTTGTTTTTCCCCAAGTTGATTCCCAACAACTTGCCATCTCTGAATGAATTGAACGGAACTTCGTCTTCTGAAGAGACGAATCCTAGATCCCGAGTGAGCTTGGCAAGTCTAAGCTTCAAGTTGCTCACAACCCCAAAATGCCCAATGGAGTTGAAGCCGTATCTGTTGATGACAGCATTGTCCTTGGGTAATCTGAAAAACCTTGGTTTGGGGTTCCCCGGCTGTGGTTCAGGAGTCACCGATCCTACCTCGACGTACGAGAAGCCACTATCGAACAATCCCTCAATAGCCTCTGCATCCTTGTCGAGACCTGCTGCAAGACCAACAGGGCTCTTCAATGTCGTGCCGAAAACACTCACGTGGAGAATGCCTTCTTTATCGGTGGTTGACTCGTCCAACTTGGGCGAAAGGCCAAGCTTCAACAAGTTGATGCCGAGCCGGTGTCCACCTTCGGCATCGGTAGTCAATCTGATCAACGGACAAAACAAATACTCGTGTATCCCCGAGCGGGCGTCGCTCAAGTAGTAGCCTCCAACTGCTGCCCCTATCAAGCCGGTTGTGACTACAATGGATCGAGGTATTACGCTGCTGTGGAGAACCACCACTCTCGATTTGAACGTCGTGCTGCTGCTTTCGAAGCAGCCCGCTTTTTTCGCGAGAAACTTGACACAGTGGTTGTATATACTTCTCATGCTTGAGTGGTTTCTTCGGCCCGATGCTTGTGTGGCATTCGTCTAGCCAGGTTGTGTGTCTACTGAGACTTTGATTGATATTTCCTGTTGGTACTCGGATATATTTTTCGTTGATTAAAACATCTGGGTTGTATGCAGGATATCGAAGACCACAGGACCATCTGAAAAATTTTAAGTAATCTAGAGAGCATCTACAAAACAAGTTGTACCCACAATATAAAGAATATGTCAATTCCGAAGCATTCAAAGCCCTCGGAGGGGATCGAGGTGCTGAAGTATCGCAGACAGCAAAGCAGGACCGGAGGATTCAGCAAGGATAAAAAGCTAAATGCCGGGATCAAGAAGCTAGACAAACAATACAAAGATGCTGTGAGATCAGCTGCACGCACAGAGTTGCTTTTGCAAGAGGATGCGGGCTTCTTGGAAGCAGAGACGCCCATGGAGAAGACGTTCAAGTTCAAGCAAGACGACATACAAGAGGCTGTCGACGTAGGGACTGCCAATAAGAAGTTCTCATTGAAATTGCCAGAGTACGGGCCTTACAACGTAGACTACACAAGAAACGGAAGAACCTTGTTGATTGGGGGGATCAAGGGTCATGTTGCATCCATTGACTGGAGAACAGGAAGCTTGGATTGTGAGCTTTTCTTGGGAGAGACTGTTCACGCAGTGAAATATTTGCATAACAACCAATTTTTTGCTTGTGCTCAGAAGAAATACACATTCATATACGATAAAACCGGGGCAGAAGTACATAGGTTGAAGCAGCACATTGATGCAACCTTGTTGGACTTCTTACCTTATCATTTTCTTTTAACATCGGCAGGCAACACTGGCTACTTGAAATACCATGACGTTACCACTGGAGAACTAATTAGTGAGCTTAGAACAAAACTTGGTCCCACTCAGGCTATGAAGCAAAACCCTTGGAATGCCGTGATGCACTTGGGCCATGGCAATGGTTCTGTTACTTTATGGTCTCCTAGTATGTCTATACCTTTAGCGAAAATTCAAGCTACTAGGGGTCCTATCAGAGACTTGGCTATAGACAGAGAGGGTAAATATATGGCAGTAAGTGGTGCAGATAGGTCTATGAAGATATGGGATTTGAGGAAACTCAAAGAGGTGGATAACTACTATACCCCAACACCAGCCTCCTCCCTTGATTTTTCCGATAACGGGTTGTTATCTGTCGGATGGGGACCCCATGTCACTATTTGGAAGGACGTTACAAAGACAAAGCAAAAAGATCCTTACATGAATCATTTAATTCCTGGATCAAGAGTGGAGAAGCTTAAGTTTTTACCATTTGAAGATATAATTGGGGTCGGTCATCAAGACGGTTTCAACTCTTTAATTATCCCTGGTGCTGGTGAGGCAAACTATGATGCATTGGAAGTTAATCCATATGAAACAACTAAACAAAGACAAGAAAGTGAAGTTAAATCATTAATCAACAAATTGGCTTCTGACACTATCTCACTTGATCCGAGTGTTATTGGTTCTGTCAACAAGGCAGCTAATTCTGTCAGATTGAAGCCTGGCCAAATTGATGAAATTGGGGTGAAAAATCAAGAAAATAAAATGGAAATTCGTCCAGAAGTGAAAGGAAAGAACTCAGCTTTGAGAAGACATTTGAGAAAGAAGCGCCAAAACGTCATTGACCAAAGAAAGTTGAGGGTTGAAAAGAACTTAAAACTCGAGAAGGAAGCTAGACAGAAACGGAAAAAAGAGTCGAGTGGACAGCCGGAAGAGAGGGATTTGCTTGAAAATGCATTTTCCAGATTCCTGTAAAGAAATTGCATTCGTATATATAGTATATACTATATATATATTTATATATATATACCATTAATTTATTTGCATTACTAGGTCATAAATTACCAGTTCGAACAAGGAGTTTTCCCACGCAATAGACTTTAACTGATCCTCATCAATGTAAGAAATTTCAGAATTTTGGTCACAGAATTGCCTTTGTCCTTCCGTCTGCCGATTGTTGTTCTCTTGCATGAGAGCTTCATTTGTCTCTTTAAGATTATCTATAGTTTTCAAAAAGTTCATTCTTTCTAGGTTGAACTTATTAGATTCATTTATTAGTTCCAAGTTCTTCTCCTCTTCTAGTTCCTTGATTCTTCTTTGGGTCTCCGATATTTCATCGTCCTTTTCCAGTTCGTCGTCAAGTTTTATAACATCATTCAAGTTAGCTCCAAAATACTCTAGAATAGTAATTTTGTCACCGTCACTCAAAAACTGAATTGATGTGAGACCAAATGTAGAAAGTTTGGATGAATAAGTTCCAATCCTAAAAATCATTTCGCAGAGCTTTACTATGGACCTTAAATCGGTGTATACAAACAACTTTAAGAAATTCACTTGCCCAATTGTCAGTTCATATTTTTTGTATTTGTTCCCAGAGTTCGGTTTTGCCCTTAAATTTGTTAAGTGACTATCTAAAATGCATTCTAGGTAGAATATCTGACGATCTAATTTGTTAGGTATAACTATCCCATCACTAGTGAAACTTGCTTTCAAGTTTTCTTCAAAAAGCTCTTCGGAATCAACTTCTTCGACTGCAAAATCTTCATCGCTAAAAAATATTTTGAAGAGCTGAAATATATTTTTTGGTTTACTAAGATCATTTGCAGTTGAAGAAGAAGTGATTGGGCTATTGGGAAATTCACTGAGCCAATGAATTGTGGAGCTTATAAACTTTATTTCAATAAGGGAAGCATTCATCTGTAATTAACTTTTGTGAATATAAGACAATTGGTTCCGTAACCACAAAAAAAGTCCAATTGCCGCAATTTTCAAATCTTTAGTACAATATCACGTAATACTTGATAATATTCAAATTGGTCATTAAGTTATACAAAAAATATGTAATTCTAATGAGATATATGTGCAGCCCTCGAATACTTCGAGTAGTCAACAGTAATCAAATCACTGAGCAGACTCTGCCTGTTATTGAGAAGAGTATAATTTAGAGTCTCAAGGCTCTCCTTCTCAGATTTTATGAATTCTAATACAGTCTTGAATTTACCGAGGGACAACTCATTATGTTTATGCAATTTTTGTTCCAAATTCAATTCCTCAATCATTTTCACTAATTTAGAAGAGTTTTCCGCTTCAGAACTGTTAGTGTCACCAACAGTTTGATCATCACCAGTTTGTATATTCTGACTCAAAACGATCAACCAAGTGTTTGAGACTTGTTCATAGGCAATTGTTCTGGTATACTGAAACTCACTATTTGAAAAGTTTGGTAATTCATGAATCATATCAGTGACCAGGTCCAAAAACGTTAATGACTTCAAAACATCAAGTTCCACGGGAGGTAAGTAGTTCAATGTGAAATCTGACAAGTAATTAAGAAACTCGTTCAAGTAGCCCTTCACTCTAAGATATGAATAATCGCTTTCAATTTCACATTTGTAAGGTAAATTATTGATGATGTCATTGAACTTCTCTCGAATTAATTGAGTCGAACTTGTAGTAGAAGGCTTAGGGCATAATTTGTTGACGGTTTTGGAAATTTCTGGATGTATTTGAATTAGATTGTTTAGTAAAGTTTGCATAGATTTATGGTCCAAGACCTCCACTAATCTATTCAACGGTAAAGGTTGACCTAATATTTTAGGGGTCTTTGACTTTTTGAATTTATTGGAGACGGGAAAATGTGACTTTCTAGAAGACACTGTAGGTTTATGTACTCTTGAATCATCATCATTAAGTCTCCTTTTTCTGTTTAAATGGGAGTTTGCGTTGTTATGCATAGTCTTCAGATTAGGTGTATATCTCGGTAAGCTTGACGAAAGTTGGTTGGGCTGTGCTGACAAAATTTCTCCATTTGGTCCATTTGGACCTGAATGACCCCACTCAAATTTAGCTGAACTCATGTTTGTTTTTAGTTCAAGTTATAAATCTATCAGCAAAATAAAATGATATGTTTGAAGTGTATCACTAAGCAAAAAATATGTTAAAAAGCTGTGAAGTAAACGTGTAGACAATTTTTTTTTTCCTTTCTTAACTAGACACCTGATATGACTTTATGTTTTGAAAGTTATCAAAGGGTGTGAGCTGGCACTTTTAGACCCAGTACTCGGATGGCAATATTAGTTTTTCCCTTCTTAAGACACCGAATCTTTCCCGTTTGTGACACCCGTAAAGTGGATGTTATATGAGCTTAAATCTATAACTTATAGACTAGCACGGTTAACCAGACGGGATTAGATGTGCCCCTCTATAGTATGCTTTTATTATTGGTAAGATAATATTAGATGTTCAGATAAAATTGTGTACAACAGAAATTAAATTAAGGATTACTAAACTTACCCGGATTCTGCTGCAATGCTTGCTCGGTTTTTTCAGGAACAATATCAAGCTACAAACCAATAAAATGATCATGGACATTCCGTAATATTGCAAAGATTAGTTATTTACAAGAGAATAAGTGTGTTAAAAATGGAAAAAAACCGTTAATAATAGTCGTTTCCTTCGTATTCGGATTCTGTCAAACTTGACACATCATAATCAGACTCCGATTCTTGATCATAGTCCGCTTCGTTAAACCCTACGTATCTATTCCTTTTGAGTTCGACTTCGTCATCAGAATTTATGTCTTCCTCATCAGTCATGTGGCCTGATTCGGGATGCAGTGCTTCTTTTTCTTCTTCTTCCTTCTCCTCTAGCTCTATTTTGAACTCGTGGACCAAATCAAAGCATTCTGCGAGAAGAGCATTCAAAGTACCCTGTCCTTCAGGGATCTGATTATTCACGATGAATTTACCATCTTTTCTGAGATTATCCAATGAGGCCAACTTAAATTGAAAAGGGTATAACTCACGAAGATTGTTCAATCCGTCAATTCGTTTGAGTTCTAACAAGCATCTACGTACTGTAGAGAGCTGATTATGAATAGGCTGTAAGGATTCACTGACTGGTTTTGAACTTTCCAAAAGCTTATATATAAGACCATAACATCTTCTTAAAAGATATAAAATTAGCATTTGCAATTTCCTTATATCTTTATTAACAGGAGTGATGGTATTATTCAGATTTATCCTCTCCTCGTCAATTTGGTTCAAAACTTTTTGATAAGAGTATAAATCCGTCTCTCTCATTGTCCATCTACTTGTTAAAACCAAGTTTTCAAGTTTTGATTTGACGTCGATTAGTTGATCGTACAAACTTTTAAACTTTTGTAGAACAATAGTTTCATTTCCATCCTTGACAGACATGTTTTCAAAAAGTGAAGTTATATTGTTCGTGTCTCTTTGTATTGTCAAATCTCTAACCAAATTATGACAATCATCAAGTAATCCATTGAGAACGATTTGCGTCGACTCAAGTTGCTCGACAGTTCCTACTTGACTAACAAAGCGTCCTTCATCATCCCTTTGCAGTTCGATTTCTTTCAATTCCTTGTCTACGTTTTCTAGTTTCATGCGAAATTGACAATCAGGTGTATCTTCTGGATTCCCAGTAAAGCAATTGAAAAGTATTTTCCTTACGTTAACTAACCTTTTGTAGGTAAGCGCCAAATCGGTAGGAACATTTTCGAAACTTTTTTCAAGCTCCTTGTACAAGGCTTCACATTTGTTTAGCTTATTCCTAAGCAAAAGACTTTCTCCAACTTTATGAATATTATCTTCCTCATCTCTTTCTTCACTGTCTTGCACAGAGTATGAACTCAAAATGATCTTCCTTATCTCTTCCAATCTTATCTTTATGGGCTTGAGATCTTCATGTGTGTAAACTCTGCACTCCTTTAAGTGCTCCAACAACTTATGGACCGCAGACAACGAACTATAAGTAGCAGGGGCAAATTTGGTAAGTCCGCATGTCACAAAGCAAAGGGACAAAAGTTGCCATATATCATCAATTAATAAATCATTGTTGTTCGGCATAGACAAACTAATGCCTTTTAACTCTTCATCTTTCCGTGTAATCGACAAATCATGTACGCATCCCAAAAAATCATCGTATATCTCATAGACTTGTTTAGAATTAATGTAGTTATTTCTATTATTCTTTAAATCAGATAGCTTGTCATGCAACTTTTGAAATTTCTCGTACAAAGACTTCTCATAAGTAGGAGGTGTTTTGTTCGTCATAATTTCTTTAGTAAACAACTTTATATTACAATAGTCTATCAATATGATAGGTATATAATACTTCACTAATGTTAAAGGGTCATATATATATATATATGCTCAAGTCGGGAAATAACGGTTAATATAATAATGAAATGCGACACAAAAACGCATCACTCAATAATTCAAAATGTAATTGAACCATGGTATTAAATAAAATAAGTTATACAAAGTCTATGATAAAGACAACTATGAAAGAGAAATAAAGCATCATAAAATAATTGATCATTTTTTTATCTTCATACAAGTGATAATCGTGCGAGCTGCGAAAGCCATTCAGCATTCATAAAAGAAAAAATAATAAATGAATCAATACCTTTTTTTTTTTTTAAGCAAGATCCAACTTAATCATCCGGGTTTGCAACCTGTAGTATCTTCCTTGAGTAATCTGCCTCGTCGGCGAGAGACCCATCGCTCAATCTCTTCCTGCCCATCATCATTGGATTAAGCCTTGGATCTACCAATCCTGCTGCACCCCCACCACCAGCTGCTACAGTAGCATCTGATGGGTGGGTGAATGGGTTAGAGACCGGCCTATCAAACGGTGCATTGCCGAATTTGGACTTGTTTGTACCACCACGGCCAAGACCAGAATTCTTTTCATAAAACTCTTCTTCATCATCGTCATCGTCTTTCCTACGTTTCATAAAGAAAATGACAGCTAGTACAGCCAAGATTATTCCACTGACTCCTCCAATAACCCCACCTACTATTGGGCCCACATTGCTCTTTTTGTGGTCACCACTCTTGCTTTTGTCCGATGATTGTGATGTAGCCTCCGATGATGCTGTTGAAGAAGCGGTGGTTTTAGAACTATGGGATGTAGCTGACGCAACCGTAGTAACGGTTTTCTCTACCACCTTACCTTTGCTTGTCTTAGTGTGGGTAACGACCACGCCACTTGAACTCGCATGGGATGAATCGGTTGTACTAGATTCTGCGATGCTTGAAGATGTCAATGAAGAGGATTCACTCGACAGTGAACTAGCTTCACTCAGTGAGCTTGGATCGGAAGTGCTCGAGCTTGAGCTTGCTTCCTCGCTAGCAGACGTCAGGGTAAAGTCTGAAGTATCAGTGCCATCCCCCACAATCACACGATAGGCATTCTCACCTCCACAATTCTCTTTGTCGTATCCGTAACAACCAACGTTACATTGGGATGTTGATACCTGCCCTGAAGTGGGCTTCGAAGTTAAGCAGTAGCATTCATGACCGTTTTTGAGAGCAAAATACGGATATTCCTTACATGAATCAGAGCAGGTTAATGAAGAAGCCAACTCATTATCGCTTTGCTTTTTGCCCCCACTGATCGAGCTGAAACATCCCACATCTGTAGCTGTTACCATGCTTTGAAACACTAGCCATATTACCAATATAGTTTTGTGCATTTTGTCGAAGATGATTCTGTTGTTACAAGCCCCCCAAGTTCACTTCTTGATGTACCGAAAATCAAATGTTTCTAGATCTAGTAGCGAGTGTGCTTCCTTTGGCGAAAGTGCTTCCTTCAGCGAGTGTGCTTCGTTAGTAGTGAGTGACTGGTCTAACCAAGGGTTGTAAATCAAACTATTTTTTCAGTGAATAACAAACGTCTCTGGTGTATGTCGTAGTTACCCACTTTCGATTTCAGTCTCAGTCTACCTGTATCAATAACCAAAAAAAATCTCTAGTCTGTGTCTGTCTTTCCAGGGCATATATTCCTCCGGTGGCGTCTATGTCTCTTTACAAGCCTTTCTCAGTCCACTAGGCCCTTCGATCACTATACTTGAATAAGGCTGTCAAGCTGTATCTTTTATTACAACTTCTACCTAACACATTTCGTGTAATTCGAAAAAAACTTCTAAAATTCGCGTTCAGGTAAATTGCTTTTGTGTATCATCCCTTGCCGCATCTAGACCATGATCTGACGCTGGGAACGAAATCAGGCAGCGGCGGACTGCATGCGGCTAGCGAGCCATTCCACTCGAAACATCCCGCCAACAACGGCATGTGGGGCGCGGCTAGCGGGAATCCCCGCCACGGGTTTCGCGCCACTTAGGGAGATACGCTCCTGCGGACAGCGACAGATTAGGGAGCGAACACTGCGACTGCGACGGAAAATGAAACGGTCCAATAGGCAAGCACCCCAGCACATGGCGGGTCTGTGGGCACGGCAAGCCCCGCTCATGGGCGCTAGATAGCATTTCAGGAGTGGGCGCTCGTCCTGGGGTACGCTACATGGAGAAAACACATGGTGTGCATAAGCTGTAACATGGCTCGTTTCAATTACATAGATGGTAGCATACAGCTGCATGGCTAGTAGGTACGTGGGAAATATATGAACTTTTAGCGGCGACGGCTCGGGGTACTGTGTCGCTGGGGGTCAGAGAGCACTCGCTGGGGGTCAGGGAGGACTCGCTGGCACTAGTGTAGCGGGGATTCTTTTTTTTTCATGTTCGTTCCTGATTGAAATATGAAACAGCACCTGCCGTGGGAAGAAGGCCTCCACCGCCGCCGAACTCAACGGAGAATGCCCGAGTCGTGCGCACCGGCTAGTTTGGGCATGGCAGGCATGGACTTGGTAGTGATCAAGTAGGCTAGGGCCATGATCAAAACGATCACCAAGGTTCCCAAGGAAAACGTGAGGGTGCCTCTCCGGGTAGGACGCCGGTGCGTGACAGGCACAGGAAGCCGGTAGTCAGAGCGAGGCCGTGGTTTGGCAAGTGGCCCGCTCGCGCTCTCTGTGTCGTGGCCCTCTGTTTCGCGGCCGTCTGTTTCCGTGCCGTTGCTGAAGAAGAAGCCCACCGCTACCATCCCTGGCTTCGCTTCGTAGGTCTCGGCACTGATTTTTCCGTCGTCAAACTCCACCTGTTCCACCTTCCTCGGGTCCACCAAGGCCCCAATTGATGAGCTCGGCACCAGCTTTATGAGAAGCGATTGCATTCGGCGTGCTTTGTATGGACTGAGCATACACATAGTACCATTTGTTTGGGGGGGGGAGGGTCAATATTTAAAAAAGTCGTTATCAATGGACATCCGAAATAGTCACCGGACTGCACACAAGAGATCTCGATCTCGGCCGAGATCATAATATTATGGTTGCAACTTCTCCATGCGACAATGGTGAGGCATATACGCAGTTTTAGTACATAGTATTGTCTGTCGAGTACATAGTTTTGTCTATCGAGTACATAATTTTGTCTATCCAGTACATAGTTTTGTCTGTCCAGTACATAGTGTTGTCTGTCCAGTACTTAGCGGAGGAGAAAGTGCTACTCTATCGACTTACGGGCCTCGGCTGCTGCCATGAGTCGTACGAACGCTTCAATGGCAGCGGTGGCTGCTAAGCTGGTGATGCCACTGTTTGTATCGAACGGAGGGCTCACCTCCACGACGTCGGCACCCACAAGGTCGATTCCACTCAAGCCGTCGAGCAAACCCAAAAGCTCTCTTCCCGTGAAGCCTCCTATTTCCATGGTACCCGTTGCCGGGGCGGTAGCAGGATCAAGGACATCGATATCCAACGATATATATACCGGGGCCGAGCCTACGGAGTCTTTAATCTGACGAATGATCTCCTCTTTCCCCAACGTGTCCAAGTCCTTAGCGGAAAATATGTGGAAACCGCAATCTAAATCGTGTTTCTTGTCGTAGTTTGGCGAAATCAAGGGGGCCCTGATGCCAACGTGGAAGTTGGACTCTGCCAAGTAGCCCTGCTCGTGGGCGTAGTGCAAAAAGGTGCCGTGGTTGAGAGACATGTACTCCGTGATGCCTCCCCCTAGAACCTTCGGATCCCAGGTGTCGATGTGGGAGTCAAAGTGCAACACGGTGATCTTGCCGTATCTCTCGTACGCGGCCTTCAACGACATGAGCGTGATGGTGTGGTCTCCGCCCATAGTGATCACTTTGGGGAGCTTCGCAGCATTTTTGGAGGGATGGTTGTAGATGGACCTGACACCTCGGTAAAGCTGGTTCAACGCAACTCGATTATCGAACGGAGTCATGGGCACGTCGCCGCAGTCTACCATGGTGATATTGGACCCTTGGGTACCTTCTTCGTCGATGTACACCGAATGTAACCTTTTGGACGCAGATCTGATACCATCGGGTCCAAATCTTGCCCCCGGCCTGTAGCTGGTTCCGGTGTCGAACGGCGCCCCGATAATGGCGATATCTATCTCCCTGTCGAATTGCTCGGGGTCATGGCAGTTGAAAGTAGGAAAATGGGCAAATGATACGATTCCTCCGAACGAGCTGATCCCATCGGAAATATCAGACGTGTCGTCCTTGTCCGGGAAATTGAGCTTCGAACGGCTGCCCACAAACGCCTGGTGGGCCTTTCTCTGGTACGCATGCTCTCGGTGGCGTTCCTGCCGTGCAGAGTACTCTTGATTGAGACGGTGGAACGTTTCCCCGTCCGCTTGTTTCATTTGTTCAACTAGTGTGCTCAAGTCGTCCGAAACGCGACCAGCGTGGTCGCTGGCGCGGGCCCGCCGGACGCCCGTGTCCAAGAGCGTCTGCTTGTGTTGCAATTCGTCTTCGCCGTCCACTAGCTCCCCGTAAATGGTGTCGATGAACGACATCGCCGACGCCCCAGCGTTCCGCAATATCACCGACTCATCGCCCACGTTAGGTGCGATGACGTAGCACTGCGCTACGGCAGCATGTAGAGCCTGGATCACCACGAGTACAACGGTAGTCTTCATCCTGAATGCGCTCGTGTGGTTCTGGCAACCAAAACCCCCCGGAGGTGATGGCTCGTTATATACGCTACCAGTTGGTTCTTATCGCGTCCGTTTTAGGCATCTGCATGCGAGCGCAGCTCAGTTCGCAAAAAGATGCAAAATCTGGTCCAAAGCAGACACTACCAGAGCGAAAACGCAACCAAGTTCGGCTGGCGTCGCAGCCGCCGGCGCCGCCGGTAACCGCGACTCGCCGCTGCCGCTAAATGCTCGCTGCTGCCGGTACCCGCGACTAGCCGTTGCCGCTAAATCCTCGCTGCTGCCGGTACCCCCGACTCGTTGTTGCCGCTAAATGCTCGCTGCTGCCGCTAAATCCTCGCTACTGTCGCTAAATCCTCGCCGCTAAATCCTCGCCGCTGCCGCTGCTCAGCACGCGCTTTTCTCGGCAAGTGCCCCCCTACAGGCCGGCCGCGTGAGTGTCGGATGTATTGTAGTATCGGATGTATTTTGGTAGTATGTACAGAGTCGTCAACAGTCATGAGTATAGTCGTCTCGCTGGGCGCGGGCGCGGGCGCGTGCCCGGCCGTCAGTGGAACCGCACGGACTTGGTGGCGCCGGACTTCTTTGGCTGGTGCGCCCGCCCGGCGTCTTCGCGGCCGACGCTCTCTTCCTCGTCGTGGACGACGGAAACCTCGATCGTGCTGCCTGGCTGCCACAACGAGAACGCCACGCCGTCGCGGGGACGGCCGGCGTCTTCCCTGGCTCCGCGCGAGCCCACCATGTCGGGCGAGACCTCCCTGCCGTGAGACCGCCTTCTGCCCCCACCGTTCGCGGCGGCCCCCGCGCCGCCAATGAGGGCGACGGAAGAGCCCACTTCCGCCGTCCGTTTCGCCTGGCTTCGGTTGACCACGTCGGCGCTCTTGCGCCGCTCGCCGTGCGCTGTCCTGGCACCGTCGCTACGCTCGTCGCTGCGCTCGCCGCTGCGCTCGGCGTCTTCCTTGTGCTCGTCGCTGGGTTTTCTCAACCGGCCGTGTCTTATCACCTGCCCTAGCATGGGCAACGGTTTCATCATCGCCATCATCTTCGTACCTGACACGCAACCGCCCGAATCAGAGTCCTCGAACGTATGGCCGCCTTCCTCCGCGCTGCTGCTGTTGCGCTGGGCATGTTGGCCTATTTATGTACTTATCTACGTTAACTCCCGCTATTGTCGCCACTCCCAAACCGCTGCGTTCGCAGGTTTAAAGCCGCACCTATCGCACTAAAGCGCGGGGATTGACACTTCCCGCGATCTCCATGTCCATGAGGTCTGACCAAAGCGGAAATAAGACTGACTCACCTCGTCGCGTGGTCCGGAACAATGAGGCCCTCCACACGGACGGAACGAGGAAGACGGGAAAGGGCTCGTCGCAGCGGCCTACCACGCCAGGGCCAGGGCCAGAGACGCCGTCGCTGCGGTGGCGCCTAGGTCCTGTTTGGCGGTTGCGACGAGCGGTGGCCAGGCCGCACCGGCTCGTGCACGGAAACTCTCGCGTGATCCGCCGGCGGGAACGGCGCGCCGCGCCATCCGACATTCCGCGAACGTCCGTGCATGTGACCGTCTCCAACTTCTGGGCAGCACGAGCGCGAGAGCAAGGAGAAGAGAAGAGAAGAGAAGAAGCACAAAAGGAGAAGGAGGAGCACGAGAAGAGCACGAGAGCAGAACAGAAGGAGAAGAAGCAAAAAGGAGCACAAAAGGAGCACAAAAGGAGCACAAAAGGAGCACAAAAGGAGCACAAAAGGAGCAAAAAAGGAGCACGAGAGCAATAGAAAAGCAGCACAAAAGAACAGAAGAAGCACGAGAGCAATACAAAAGCAGCACAAATGAACAGAAGAAGCACAGAAGGAGAACAGAAGGAGCACAGAAGGAGAACAGAAGCAGCACGAGAGCGGCACAAAAGGAGAACAGAAGCAGCACTCACGCAGCACTCACGCACTCTCCCAGCTCTAACGCAGCACTCACGTGGAACCCACGCAGCACGCAGCAGGGACCGGCCGCGCCTGCCTAATCGGGCCAGCCGCCGCGGCGACGCTGGTGTCAGACTCAGTCGCATATAATGAGAGCGGCAGCTCAGGGTGTCTGCAGAAGACAGAAAGCTACACACACAGCGGCACAATCTGACATGGCAAGGCCCGACATCAGCAACAAGGAGTTGTTCAGGCCGCTCCCCTTCGTAGGCGGCGAATGGATCGAGTCCAAGTCCTCCAAGACGTTCAAAGTGTACGATCCAGCCACCTTGGAAGAGATCATCGAGCTACCTGATCAAGACGAGGACGAAATCGAGGCCGCCATCAACGTTACCCACGAGGCGTTCAAGAAATACCACAAGACAAGTCCCTTCGACAGAGCGAAGTGGATGAGGAGGTTGTACGAGCTCATGATCGAAAACTTGGACGACTTGGCCAAGATCATCACCTGGGAGAACGGCAAGCCCTTTGCGGAGGCCCAGGGCGAGATCAAATACGCAGCTTCGTACTTTGAGTGGTTTGCTGAGGAAGCAAAGAGAATGTATGGACACACGATCCAGCCTTCTACGCAACAGAACAAGGTTTTCACCTATAGACAGCCCATCGGAGTTTGCGGACTTTTGTGCCCGTTCAACTTTCCCTCTGCAATGGGTTCCAGGAAGGCCGCGCCCGCCTTGGCTGCTGGGTGCACTGCGATCTTGAAGCCCGACGGCCAGACTCCGTTGAGCTCCTTGGCGTTGGCGTATTTGGCAGATCAAGCAGGCTTTCCCAAGGGAGTCTTCAATGTCGTTTTATCTTCAACCGAGAATACTCCTATGGTGGGGTTGAAGTTTTGTGAGTCCAAGGTTATTAAGAAGATCTCCTTCACGGGATCCACTCCTGTTGGTAAGCTACTTATGAAGCAGTCGCTGTCGACGTTAAAGAAGTTATCATTTGAATTGGGTGGTAACGCTCCTATCGTTGTTTTTGATGATGCAGACTTGGATCTTGCTGTAAGTCTGTCGATTGCCTCCAAATTTAGATCCTTGGGACAAACATGTGTTTGTGCAAACAGACTATATATTCAAAAGGGGATATATGATAAGTTTTGTGAAAAGTTTGCTCAAGAAGTCAAGAAATTTAAGATTGGTAATGGTTTCGATGATGTCACTCATAGTTGTTTGATCAATGAAAATGCCGTGAAAAAGACTGAAGGTCATGTACAAGATGCTTTGAGCAAAGGTGCAAAGGCTCTTGTTGAAGGTGGTAGATTATCTGAGCTTGGACAAAACTTTTACTCCCCAACGGTGTTAAGAGATGTTACTCATGATATGAAGGTGGTACATGAGGAGACCTTTGGACCTTTGGCCGCATTGGTCAAGTTTGATTCTAAAGAGGAAGTCGTTGAATTGTGTAATGATACTCCTTATGGTTTGGCTTCTTATGTCTTCTCTGAAAATTTGAATACCGTTTGGTACGTGAGTGAATATTTGGAAAGTGGAATGGTCAGTGTTAATACTGGAATTTTCACTGATGCTGTTATGCCATTTGGTGGTGTCAAAGAGAGTGGATTTGGTAGAGAGGGTTCATTACATGGTATTGATGATTATACTGTAATCAAATCTGTGACAATAGGTAACGTTTATCGCTAAATGTTCATATTGTATATCATAGTTTATAATTTATAATTTATAATTTATAATTTATAATTTACAGTGAACTTTTGGGTATAGTTCTTCTTGAAGTTATGCTATCTAGTTCGGTTTTACTGTAGTAGTGTGATCCGAACTCAGAAATCCATTTATCTTCTATTAGCATGCAATTTCTCATAAATTCTTTGCTTGTAAGAACAAGTTCATGATAAAGAACAAGCTTGGGAGGTGGTTTGACCGAATATAAACAGGATGAAGGATGAACGTAAACCTGTTGTTTCTTTTTCAATTTCAAATAAGAATCGCCCATTTTCGATAAGCGACAAACTTGGGAAAAATATCCTGAAACAATGGTCCTCTGAATTAACTTTGTTCTCAATTCTTCATCATCTATTGGTTCTTCATCATCAGCATAAATTCCTATACGATTACATTGAATCGATAGTTGCTGCTTGATTGCCTTAATTCTCTTCATGGTTTTGTACTGGATGAAATTGTCTTCACACCATTGATTTGAAAACCCATTTTGCTCACATTGCTCCCATATGTTTAATAATGTTAAATGATCTCCTTCGGTTTTGTTGAAAAACTCCTTTTTCTTATCAGCTTGTTCTCTTTTATCTTTTGGTCTGTAAAACAAATTTGCACTCTCACTTATCATTGAAATTATAGAAAGAATTTCATTGACAACCTTAAATTTGGAGCTTGAGATTAAACATTTACCAAGCATTGGATCAATAGGGAATTCCACGAGTTTTCTTCCTAGTTTTGTTAGTTGTCCTTTTGAATTCATGGCACCTAAGGAGTAAAGTAATTCAAACGATCTCATTATAGATTCGGGACTAGGTGGATCCATAAAATCAAAATGAATCAAGTCATTGATTCCCAAAGAAAGTAGAAGTAAAACCACAGAATTTAAGTTTGATCTTAATATCTCTGGAATCGAATTCAGATCAAGCTCGTTATAAAATGACCATTTCGTGTACAAACGGAAGCATTTCCCGGGTCCAACTCTACCTGCTCTACCTGCCCTTTGGTTTGCAGATGCTCGAGAACATGGCACCACCACAAGGCTCTCTAATCCTGTAGAGTTATTGAATACATTCTGTTTCACATAGCCGGGATCGATAACAAACTTTATACCATCGATGGTGATTGAAGTCTCTGCAATGTTTGTTGCTAATACGACCTTCCTAGAATCTGGAGGACTTGGCTCAAATACCAAAGATTGTTGATCTGGAGGTAAATTCGCGTATAAGGGACATATAACTAATGGTTTGATTGAAGTTCCTAACATCTCTACTGACTCCTTCAAGCTCTCTTCCAATGTTTCAATTTCATCTTGTCCAGTCAAAAATACAAGAATATCTCCTGAAAGCTCTTGAGTCGTATGAATTTGAAATATGGTGGTTATTGAAGCTTGAATATAGTTTGCTTCTGGATTTTTCGTGTAATGAACATCGACAGGAAATCGTCTCCCAGGTATATTAAAGACAGGTGCATTATCAAAAAATTGAGAGAATTTAGTGGCATTGATTGTTGCTGATGCTACAATTAATTTCAAATTCTTCCTCAGTCTCAACACATCTTTAAGTAAACTCAAAAGAATTTCAGTAGAAAGTGTTCTCTCGTGTGCCTCATCGATCATAATAACGCTATATCTCGATAGCTCTGGATCGGCCAAAAATTCTTTTAAAAGAGTACCATCAGTTAAATACCTGATAACAGTATTTTCGTTCGATTTGTCTTCGAACCTGATTGTGTAGCCAACCTCTTCACCAAGACTTACATTCATTTCTTGTGCAACTCGGGCTGCAACCGACGTTGCAGCTACTCTACGTGGCTGAGTACATGCTATTTGTAATATCTTTCCTCCAGGACCCTTTGAATAGCCTTCTTCAAATAAGTACTGTGGTAACTGAGTGGTCTTACCTGATCCCGTTTCTCCCACTATAACAAGTACTTGATTCTCATCCACAGCCTTCAAAAAGTCGGCCCTATACTTGAAAACTGGTAGCAGCTCCTTGACATGCTTCATTCCTTTGCTATTAGATGTCGGGAGATCATGATCACGGTCACCCTCTAATGGTTTGTCTTCATCAAAATCAATAAATTGACTGTCATCAAAAACAAAATCATACTGCTTATCAGTCGCGACATCAATTTCATCTGTCTTCAGGTTTATCTGCTTTGCTCTCTGCATCTGCTCCTTTTCCCATTGACTCTCGTAATTGGTTCGTTTATCTCTGGTATCATCAGAGGCCTGATATTTTGATGTTAATAAATCTAGCTTTCTCTTTTTATCTGCCTTTCCATCTTGTGTCATATAATCGCTTGGTATCGCATATTCCTTAGTCAAGTTGTCCTTTAAGTCGTTTCTTTCTTTAATCGTGTTGTATATTCGGAGTTTTTCTTGGTATACCCTCTTCTCATTGGCATCTAACGCTCGACTTCTCTGTTCAAACTCTTCGATTTCATCAGCCAACTCCCTGAACTTTCGGTCCAGTCGTTTTTGCAAATACTCCCTTCTTGAATCATTGCGAATAGACTCGTAATCTATTGCTTTCCTCTGGGTATCTTGCAGGTTTCCCTTTTCTGTATTGCCTTTGAAAACATCTCTAGATGCCTCATTTATCTCATCAGTGCTAATATGTTCCACCTCTTCTTCCGTAACTGGCTCTGTCTCGTCCCATTCATCGTCATCGAACCTCCTCCTTTGTCTTCCTTTGCCTTTCACAACAGTATTATCCATATTGTTCTCTCCTAGTCAGATCTATCAACAGTTTATTGTGCGCTTTTCAAAAATTAGAGATGAGCATTCATCATAGAATACTTTATTCGGCGGTCCCAATTAGAAATACAACGTAAACTTTGCAAGCGCTCAGAAGGATATGGAACTGGATAAACAGTCATTGACTATTCCCGCAGGGAAAGATCTATCAAGAATAACACCTGACAGCCACAACTCATCATTTTTCCGATCCAATTCTGAACTCGCTAACAAATCTCCATCTCCGCTGCAGAGGTCATCGTACATCCCACCATGGAGTGAACCCTATATTATAGGAATTGCAGGAAACTCTGGATCAGGTAAAACCTCCGTATCCCAGAAAATCATTCAAAAGTTGAATCAACCATGGACGGTTCTTTTATCTTTTGATAACTTTTACAAACCCTTAAATGAAGAAGAAAGGGCGATTGCTCTCAGAAATGAATACGATTTCGATATGCCAGAGTCCCTTGACTTGGACCTATTGGTGGAGACGGTGAAGTCTTTGAAAAGAGGAGAAAAGACTCAAATTCCCGTGTACTCCTTCTCGGAGCACAACCGTACTAATAAAACCACCACGATTTATGGTGCCAATGTGATCATTATAGAAGGCATCTACGCATTATACGACCCTAAACTATTAGAATTGATGGACATTAAGATATACATCGATACGTCTTTGGACATTTGTCTTGCCAGAAGATTAACTAGAGACATTCTCTACAGAGGTAGAGACATGGAGGGTGCACTCAAGCAGTGGGAAAGGTTTGTGAAGCCGAACGCAGTTCTACACGTAAACCCTACCATGACCAACGCTGACTTGGTCATTCCAAGAGGCTTGGACAACAAGATTGCTATATCATTAATGATAAAGCATATACAAAAGCAGTTGATGTTTAAGAGCTATGCCCATTTGAAGAACTTGAAGCAGCTTGGTTTGAACCAGGAATTTGACATCAGGGATTTCCACAATATAAGACTCTTACCAAACACGAATCATACAAAGGGAGTTAACTCCATTTTGTTCAGTAAGCATACAGGAAGATCTGACTTCATTTTCTATTTTGATAGAATCGCAATTCTTCTTATAGAGTCGGCGCTTGAATTTTTGACAGAATTTAAGCAGAAGGTTATCACTACTCCAACAAATGAGATTTATAATGGAATTTCACCGAGATATGATATTGTTGTTGTCAGTATTATACGATCTGGAGATTGCTTTATGAACGCAACGAAAAAGACATTCCCCGAAGTCTCCATCGGAAAGCTTTTGATACAATCAGACTCTCTCACTGGTGAACCTCAGTTACATACAGAATCTTTGCCCAAAAATCTCAAGAATAAAAAGATATTTCTTTTTGATGCACAAACCATCAGCGGAGCCGCTGCCATCATGGCTGTTCAGGTGCTTATTGACCACGGAGTCAGTACACGCGACATCATAGTGTGTTCGTATCTCTCAACGGAAATTGGCCTCAAGAGAATCCTCAACGTCTTTCCCCATGTCAACATAGTTGTTGGTAAGCTTAGCTGTAGCGAAATTCCACCTGGTACCCTCTGGTACAACGAAGAAGGATTTCTTGACACAGATTGGCACTTCAGAAACCGGTTCATCGACAGCTTGTATTTTGGAACCAATTAGAGCGGTTCTGTAATCTATTGTCTCGTATAAACCTTATCAGCTTGTCCATAGGCTCATGGTTGCTGCAGTATTAGCTGGTCAAAAAAGGAACATACCAGCTCGCCACGTCTTAACCTATCTCAGTATAGGGCTGGTGTGTATTTGATCTGCTGGTGGCAGTTATATAATTTAGCAATCCTGTATCTTACGGCTGGGCTTCAACCCAAGCTCTAGTCTTGTTTCGATCTTCAACGAACCCGTCATATCTTTTTCGCAGCTCTTCTTTTTGTAACACAAAACTGTCTTTCACAAGCAATTTTCGCCGAGCAGAGTCATATCGCGAGAACTAACCCAAAGCAGCCAGTTTTCAAAAGAAAAGCTACTCATCTATCAGCATACAGGCGCAACAATAGCAAGAATTTGCCTGGACATCAACTTTATCAAAAGACTCAATAAATGACCAAGTTTCAAGTAAGTCGTCTATTCAGAGAGATGGCCAATAGAAACACGCAGTCTATGGTTCGAAGCAGAAGAATGGTAAGCACGCAGCGTCCCACACCATTGGGACTTAAAGACATTAACCAACGTACTGTTGAAGCCAAATATGCTGTGAGAGGAAAGATCCCCATTAGAGCTGATGAGCTCGAAGCTATTCTCAAATCAGACCGCAAGGACGAGCTTCCTTTCAAGAGGATCGTTCAGGCTAACATCGGTAACCCGCAGCAGTTAGACCAAAAGCCATTGACGTGGTACAGACAAGTGTTGTCGATCGTTCAGCACCCTGACTTGTTGGACCGTTCTGGAACCGAGGACTTGTATCCTGAAGACGTTCTTGAGCGAGCCAGGGAGCTTGTCGATGCAGTGAGATCAGTTGGTGCGTACTCTAATTCCCAAGGTGTTACTCATATCAGAAAGTCTGTTGCTGAGTTCATCGAAAGAAGAGACGGATACCCCTCCAGCGCAAACGACATTTTCTTGACCAACGGAGCTTCGAGTGCGGTACAGTACTTGCTTCAAATTTTGTCAACCAGCAAGGAGTCTGGGTTCCTTATTCCTATTCCACAATATCCTCTATACACAGCTTCAATAGCGTTAAACAACGCTACGCCTGTTGGCTACTACTTAGATGAGTCAAACCACTGGTCTACCAATCCAGAGGAGATCAGACAATTATTGGAAAAGAACCTTGCTGAAGGCATTGATATCAAAGCATTAGTAGTCATCAACCCAGGTAACCCTACCGGATCAATTTTGAATAAGAGAGATATCATTTCATTGATCGACATTGCTGCTGAGTATGGTGTTGTATTGATTGCCGATGAAGTGTACCAAGTAAACGTTTTCCAGGGGGAGTTTATTTCTTTCAAAAAGGTTTTAAGTGAGTTACTCGAACAAGACTATGAATCCTATAAATCAGTCCAGTTAGCATCTCTACACTCAACATCGAAAGGAGTCAGTGGTGAATGTGGACAAAGAGGAGGTTACATGGAGCTCGTAGGTTTCAGCCCTGAAGTAAGAGATATTATTTATAAGTTGGCCTCAATCAACTTATGCTCTGCGGTCAACGGACAGGTTCTTGTAGAACTTATGGTCAACTCTCCCAAAAAAGGTGATGCATCATATGAGTTATTTGCTAAGGAAACTGAAAACATAAATGAAAATTTGCTCTCCAGATCTGAATTGTTATATCAGTCCTTCACAAAGATGGAAGATGTTTCTTGTAATAAACCAATGGGTGCTATGTACCTCTTTCCCAAATTGAACTTCACGGAAGATCAATACCCAAAGTTGTTCGAGTTGTCAAAAGCTTCAAATTCCCCTGTTGACGAATTGTACTGTATGAAGTTGTTGGAAAGCACCGGTATTTGTTGCGTACCCGGAAGCGGTTTTGGCCAAGTACCCGGGACGTTCCACTTGAGATCAACCTTCTTAGCTCCTGGTACAGAGTGGATGGAAGAATGGGTCAGATTTCACAATGATTTCGTAAGCGAATATAGGAACGAGCAACCTCACTATCGTCTTTAAACAATACATTTCCTAATTATTAATCTATGCCATTATTCAGTTCTTGGCATACACTTGTAGGAGTATTTAGTAAATTGTGCATTACTTAAAGTTTAGATCAAAAGTATTTAAACTCTACGAGTAGGTCTAATTTGTGTTGTGTTATTGAGCTTTAGTTGCCTTTTAGTGGTATTCACATTTTACATATCAAAGTTTTTTTGCATTAATCAGGAAAAAGTGGTTGCACTTTTCAAAAGTTGGCATTCAACGGACCATCGATTACAGTGGCATTTTAACAAGCCCCAAGTCTCCCTTTGCAAACTTACGGGCCAAGAATACTTTATCAAAAGTGAAAATTGCATAAAGTATGTCGCCATGTGTCCTTCCACTTTCTTTTATCTACGTTTGCACGCTGTGGTTCGACATGAATGCTAGACAGACTTGTCAAAGAACTACATGGTTGTATAGTGTAGTGGTTATCACTTTCGGTTTTGATCCGAACAACCCCGGTTCGAATCCGGGTACGACCTTCCATTTTTTTTTTTTTTTAAAGCCTTATTTATCTTCTCTCAAGTAAATGTTCTTATTCTACGTTTGACCTACACAGGCAATTGAAGCATCCAGCATGGCTACCTGTCAGTCACCTGCGCACTAGCGGACATCTGGGGATAAAAATGCAGCGAACTGCATAGGAGGAACAAGATGCACACGATCTAAAAGCCAGAGTCGTAACCATACAATTTGGTGAGAAAGGATCGTGAATGAAAATCTTACAACCAAAAGACCTTCATCGCAATCCGGCTGTTAGCCAAATCTTGTGGTACGTGTACAGAAGTGAATGCGGTTGAGCTTAAAATCCCCACATCTTCTAACGTCGTAGCTATGTTAAAATCGCGTAACGGGTTACGCGCGTGATGAAAATCAAATCTGTTGATATTCTTATAAATGTAACACTAAAAGGCCATGCGTTAGTAATTGGCTCCTGTCTCTCATTTCCTTAACCGATTCAAGTTTGACTTGGTCAACAAGTAAGTTGCCCTCATTTATTCATAAGGCGATATGGAAAAGTACAACGCCTTGCCTCCATATTCTTTCACAAATTCGTCGATAGCCAATGTGAATAAAAACAGCTCTAATGCGATCCGGGGAACTAGTGAAATATCGAAAAAGGTACCAGAAAGGCCCACCTTGGGGTTTGTACCTAGCTTGAAAAGGAAAATGGGAGAAAGTTTCAATGAGAAAGATGATATTAAGAAGAGAGGAATTGCAAACTCTGGACTGGATGAAGACGAAGAAGAGTCCGCTGATGAACTGTCAGTAATTGCTCTCGGGAATATGATGAGTGACGTGAAAAAGGAGCCCATGACACTGTTTCCGAGTAGCCCCCCTTTGGATACCGAATTGGTGTCGGAATATGAAGACTCACTCAAGGATTTTGAAATACCTGATTCACCTTCTTTCATTCCAACTTCCAGTGATGAAATGCCGACTGGAGCGAAATACTCTCAATTCAATGGTCTGCTTTACCTGTCCCAGATCAAGAACCCAAGCTCTGATGCTGACTTCGGTATTGATAGGTTCAACAGATTCAAGAACCCAAGCGTGAATCAAATACCATCGACAGATAAATCATACGATCATATTGAGGAGTTTGAATCCCAACAAAAAGCGAGTATGAACAGAGCCAAGGGCATAATATTGGATGCATTTGAGAACATGAAAACAAATATTGACCTTGAAGGAATGAATCTTCGTGACCTTCCAGACGAAATAAAAGATTTTGATAAGCTAGTTATCTTCGACTTCGAACCAACCAGTCAACTGTCATTCCAGTTGTACCTCACCAACAATAAAATAACGACACTTCCACCGTCGCTTTTCAAGTTCACCAAGCTCAATGTTTTGGGCCTTAGAAATAACAAATTAACACGGATTCCACCACTTGTTAAAAAGCTCAAAAACCTTACAGAATTATATTTGGGTACCAACAGGCTCGAATTTCTTCCCTCAGAGATTTTAGAGATGCCAAATTTGAGTACATTCAGGGCAGGACCAAATCCATATATAAAAGTGCCTAGAGATGCAACATATATGGGTGACGCTGCAGGTACCTCCAGTAAACATTTGAAATATGCTTCCAAGCTACATTGGCAATCATCCTCTTCTAAGACAGTGATATCTCTCAAATTAATGTGTCTTAACAGGATAGCTAATTATGATGTTTCTTATCAAGATACGAAAAGCTGGAAGAAATTTACCCCCAAGCTATATCACTCTTCAATAATCGATGCCATATCAAAGGGTAGATACGAGGAAAGGTGCAGTGAATGTATTAATTTCACAGTAGAACCAGCGGCCTACGCATATGAATGGTGGGATTTCTTGCTGAACAAAGATATTCCCATCAAGAAAGAATTTTGCAGCGGAGCATGCGCTAAGAAATGGGAAACTCGGGTTTTAATGATGTCAAACGATTCATGAGATAACACTATATAGATTTTTAAGCATACTATGTCACAATTTGAAGCTAGCTAGTACTACTTTAATTCTTTAACGTAGTTTCCTGGAAACAATCCAATTTCTCCTCTGAGTTCACCTTTCCACCAGTTTCCAGCTTTATCAATAATTTTGATGATATCCCCAGTGCTAATTGTTATATCTCCTGCATTCTCACCTTTATAGTTGAAAAGCGCCTGACAGTAGTCAGAGTTAGGATCAAAAGACTCCAATCCCTGCTCCGATCTTACGGATGGATCACTTTCGTGATCTACTAGACTTTTCAAAAAATTATCTTTAAAGTTCACGATCGACAAACCATTGATAATATCAGTTGCAGATTTATTCCTAGAACTGAAATCATTCATTAAAATTTGATTGAAGCTGCTGTCTTTCAAGACTTCTAAGTCAATGTTGAAGATCTCTAATAGGGTTGCCAAGTTTGCGTTTATTTGGTAGGAAACCATTAGCTGAACATAATAAATCATTATTTGAATTGGTTGCAAAATCAAATCTACAAGCTTGAAAAAGTATGGTAATTCCTTCTTCAAGACATTGTTGATGGCATCATAGTCATTCTTGTACTCTTCTAGCTTTCTCTCGAGATTATATAATTGCTGGCTTTGCTTTATCGTCAACTCATTACTCTTTTGCTTTATTAACAATGTGTCATAGGAATTGAAAGTCTTATCGTAGTCCAACAAAGCATACGAACGCAACTTGACTCTCTTTTTGATATTTTTTATGATGATCAATACCTCATTGACCTTGGACTCAATAGTGGCCACTAACAACTCCAACTCACTTCGTATAGCGGGATCAATGTTTTTAATACATTCAATGTATGATTCAGAATCCTCCCATAACCTATACTCCTCTTCAAATACGAGTTGGGCAGATTTACTCAGGAATATAGTGTCATCGATGGACTTGGTCTGTAAATTATTTCGACTGAGCAGGTTTTTCACAGACTTGGGTAAGCTGTTGTAAGGGTCGAAAAGTTCTTTCACTGTCAAGCCAATGGTTTTGGAGGTTTCTAAAATCCCCAAAATTTTTTCGGAGCCTGTTTTGCTGTACTTGACTAAAGATATAAGCCTCCTCTCTACGTGGTTCAAATTATCATTGTAGTCATTGAACTCCTCATCTATAGTACATGAGCCTAGCTTTGCTTTTTGTTTCAAAAACTGCGGAGTCCGTTTGATGCTATTCCAATCAAAATGATCTTTTGTGGAATACTTGAGTTTTTCGTCTGCAACCTTGAGCTGCTTTGAGACCAAAGATGTTATGTGATTGATACTGATCGAATTGGAATCTAAAGACATTGTTTTTGGTGACCGTCATCTAAACGGATCAATGATTACAGTCATTTTCATGAAAATGTTGCGAAATGATATTTGTGGATGTCACAATTATAAAATCTATAAACTAAATAATGTACAGTTATGGGTGGCCATGATTAGACCCTGGCCAAGCGTACTTCTTTTCCGGACCAGGACTGGATTTTTTGGCGGATCCATCACTAGACGTGTCCATTAACTCAATAGAATCATCTTGCATGTTGCTTTGCATTAACTGACTTAAACGCTTGAGAAGACTTGAGCGTCTCTCTGACAGCATCTCAAATGTGGGATTGCTCAAAGACTTTTTTAGTGCAGCAAGCTTCTCTTCTACCGCTTCATCCAAACTTTTTATTAACCTGTCACCAAAACTTCTATCCGTAGGTAAATTCAAGTATATATTTTTCTGAAGCTTTTTAACAATAGTTAAGTTTGTGACTAATTGTTCAAAATAATCTTCTTGAGAAAATGCGATCGACCTATTACTGGAGTCGCTAGGAGGATTGATAAGTAGTAACGCCGCATAATACAACATAATATGTATATGAACTGGCACATACTTCAAATTGCTCAAAACATCTTCATCGCTTAATACTAGATTTATCACAGTTTGAGCTGCGCCAACAGCAATCCCTGCGTTGATGATTTTCTCATCGTCTGACACTAGCTCTTTGTTGGAAACGAAATTTTCCTCATCATCGGATGAATCATCACTATAACTTTGAGACTTCTTCTGAGCCGGCTTTGGACTGGGAAGGGTGTTCCGATTAGTCGATATATTTGAGGAGTTGGACCACTTAGGGAGTATTGATGTTTCACTCATGGTATTGGGACCTAATTGCCTCACAGAGTGAGAGTTTATATGCATTTTTGCGAAGTTGTAATAAATCAAGGTTGATTTGGATGACCAAACAGACCCATGGTTGCCAGCAGCCAAAAGAACGGTCCATGATACCATCCATCTATCAAGTTCTAAGTTGCTTCTAGAAGGAATTCCGAAGGAGGAAGGTGCCAATAGATCCCATGCATTACCTTTGAAAGCTTCATTCAATGCCTGGTTGTATTCAACCTGAGAAACCAACCTCAAATCAGTCAATTTAGCTACACTTAGACCAGCCTCTTCCTGCACAGCGGCCAGCTTCTTTTCTATCCCAGTGGTGAGAATACCTTCTTTATTTCTCTTTTCTCCGGATGATTTCATTTCGATAGCACCACGGTTGCTCGATAACAATATTTCTCTACTGTGCTGTAAAGAATATTCCAGCGAGTTCACTAAGGGGGTTCTATTGAAAGTTAAACTTTGTTGACCATCCAAGACGAAAAGCAAATACCAAAGCTTGACTCGATCTTTTGAAGCTAACGTACAGTTAGGATCATGAGATTGTTCATCCAACTTAATTTCTTTCGCTAGCTGTAGTGCAAGTCCAGTAAACATCTGAGCATTCGAAAGCCAAAAGCTGCATAGTACTAAAGCAAGGATCGTATTGAAGCCGTCTGAAAGATCTTTAGGTTTACCTTTGAATATAAGTTTTCCACAAAGCTCTTTCAAATATACTTGCATTTGCTGAGCCTTTCTCGATAATTTATGATCAGGATGATGGATGGAAGATATAGCACATATTGCACAAATCAAGATTGGTGATGTCTCCCAAATGGTTTCTACTGAAATTTTAGATATTTCGAAACCAAACAACTGCTGTGAAATGTGACTGTCAAAGAAGTTGAAGAGTTCTTTAGCTTCCAGTAAACTTAAAAATCCATCCCTAAAATCTTTCGGAAAATCTTGCTCATCTGCTTCAGGCGAGCTTGAACCGCTCATTTCAATACGTCTAGACTTGTATATCAGTTCACTTCCGCTGTCTTCTTCGGACATTCTTCTTTTACGCATCGCTCTATTATTATAGGAAGAATCAAGTTGATTTTCCAATACTCCACCTCTCAACATTTGCTCCGGTGAAGGAATCATTTCACCCTGGTGAATCAGTTTTCCTCTTTGAAGTAACATGGGGGGGTTACTATTAGGCTGTTTCATCCACGGTTGAATGTATTTTTGATGACCTTGCTGTGGATATAATCTTGCATAACCTGGATGTACTGGAAGTTGGCCTTGCTGTTGGTAGTGATTGTAGTGCAGGGAGTTGTCGCCTATCCTTTGATTGGACTTGAGGATGTCGACCAAATCGTTTATTTTGGAATCAAAAGAGCTGATACGCTTTTCGATCAGCTCTTTCCATTGAATATCAGAACTCTGAGGATGTAATTGACCAACGTAGTTTACATTTTGGCGTATTTGTTGCGAACTATGATCAGACTGTGTACTAGTTAGTGGCTTCAAGGGTGGCAATTTTAGCTCATCTATTTTTTGTTGATTTGTATGCTTAGGTTGTTCTGAGCTGAGCAGCGGAAGTTTCAAAGAAGGAAGTTTAGGAACAAACTGGCAGCTGGCAGCCAGTCCCACCTTAACACATCTTTCACAAGGTAGAGTGCTGTTATATATACATTTAACCTTAGATTTTTTACAGTTAGAGCAAGGCTTTGTCCTCTTTTCTTTCGCCATGCTTCAAAAGCCTTGAGACATAAGACTTCACGTCTGAATGTTCCTATATTCAAATTTTATATAATAAACCCTGTATATAAACTTTTTTTGAACCCCAGGTAACCCATTAACAATAGTTCAATAAGACTAGATTAGTTTTCTTCTATCTTTCATCAAAGTGTCTCAAAAATGTCAATGAAATCAAAGATAACCGCGTTCTTCGGCCCCGCAAGACAATATGTCGTGGCTGGTGCCTCCAATAACACTTCTAAATTCGGGTTCAAGGTGTTACTGTGGTATGTCAGCGAAAACTTGCCTGTCATTCCCGTTAACCCCGGTTCAGAAGAGATCTTAGGGGAACGGACCGCATCAAGCGTTGTGGATATTCTTGAGGCCTACAAGGAAGGTAAGGACATCAACGGGCATGAGTTGGCCGACAAGGAGGGTATCAGCATATCATTTTTGACCCCACCTAATGTGACTTCGATTACATTAAAAGAGCTCTCTAGTGTTCCTGGATTCAGGAATATAATCAAAGGTTTGTGGTTCCAACCAGGAAGTTATGACCAGGAAGTCTTGGATGTCGCTGAAAGAATTGGTCTTTACGAAAAAGTTGTTCACGAGGATGAATGTATATTGATTAGGGGTGTCTCCGGCTTAGTAAGCGCCAACTTATAGCTTCAGAGGCCTCCAGAGAGTCGTGATTGATTATGGGATTAGATTGTTTATGCTTAGTCTAATATTTTCTTTATGTATTTGCCCCAACTTTCCTCATCACCTGTGGCGTATTGTCTGCTAAGAGCTTGCTTGTCAAAATCAATGGTATAAGGAAAAGGAGCACTATCCAAAGACGTAATAGGCGGAATATGATCCTTATGAGTGTCGACTATGTCTATAATTTTATTCAAGCTGTTTTCAAAACTTGCGATAGATAAATCAATCGTATTGACATTGTTGTTGGATGTAGAAATTGTAGATGGGCTATCAAGATTTACCTTTGACTCAGTATATGTATTACTTGAAAGTGAGTTATTACTGGCGCTGGTGGATCCAGCATTATTATTAGTATTGGCATTGGACGAGGTTTGTGATCGTTTGCCTGATGACGTTCTGGATGACATATCTTTCAGAAGTGGCAAACACTTTATAGCTATAATCCACGATTCCCAAAGCTTGAGGTTTTTTGAATCCTCTGGCTTTCCTTGGCCAAACCAGCTCGATTTCTTCTTCGACTTAGTTATCTTTTTATCCAAAAACTGTATCACCAAGTGAGCAGTTTTTTCTTCATCTATATTTTGGAACTCGTTTCTAATTAGATGGTTAATCTTCTCATCTATCAAAGAATCCAAGTCAGGCTGGTCTTCAGCCATTGGATAGGTGACACTCAAGAACTCATTAGTAGTGGGATTTATAGGTCCAAATAACCTATGAAAGAATATGGTCCATATTACCCCTGGAGTTGTTAGTAATTTGAGCTTGGTAGATCTGAGAATGATCTGAGCGTGATATCAACATACCTTTGAGAGATTCTCTGATTACCGACCTCTCGGCAATCAAACTCAAGCTGTATTCCATTATCAGTGATATTCTCCGATGTAAGGGATAATCCGCTGCTGAAAATTCAAGATGTGCTCTATCACTATATATTTGTTTTATTGTAGCAAAACAAAAAAAAGTTCCTTATCTGGTTCTTTATAAAGGACTACATTAAAAAAACTATAGAGCTCTTGGTACGGAGCTTTTCTATTTCAATGAATAAAGTCTCTATATTATTTTGGTGAACCCAAATGCGGCCTTTTTGATTATTCCTTCTATCTATGTACATGTTGGGTATGCTTGAAAAGGCTGGAATCAAGGGGAAAAGGAAGACAGCATATGAAAAAGCATAACTTGAGGCAGATACAAATGACACCATGCACGAGGCAGAAACAATAGAAGACCATGTAGAGTTAAATCACTTGACTTTCTCTTGAAGTTCGAATATGTACTTACCGTCTTTCATCTCCTCCAAGATTTGTACCACTTTAGGAAACACATCGAAGTATAGCACCTCTTTTTCGTCTTGAGTGAACTTAGACAAGACATACTTGACAACATTTGCACTTTCTGGTTTCCCGATTCCTATAGATATCTTTGTGTAAACGGGGCCAATCATTGAATCAATTGACCTTAGGCCGTTGTGCCCTCTTGCACTAGTATTTTGTTTTCTTACTTGAATTTTACCCAAAGGAATCTGTAATTCGTCGTGAATAACGACTAATGCTGGTGAGTTTGTTTCTAGGTGGGCATCTTTAACTTTAGTCCATGTCTTTTTGATGGGGTCTCCCTGTACATTCATCAAGCTGTAAATGGATTTGAAAAGGAATACATTTGGTAAATCGTTGGATGTGCTAAACTCTCCATTTGGAAGGTTTTTATGTATATCATATGATTTGAAGTGCTTCCAATAGTTATCGACTAGTTCATCCATAAACCAATGACCAACATTGTGCCTGGTTCCAGAATATTTAGACTCCGGATTACCTATAGATGCAATCATCAAAAATGGAGGTTTCCCATCTTCAAGTCTACTGAATGAAGGTGGAAATTTACTCTGATGAACAGCTCTAGCTAGTCGGTTAGCACTTTTTTTGACCGTAGTCATAAGTGCCATCAGGTTATGCAAGAAAAAACAGTAGATAAAACCACAAGCACTATACAAAAATAATTTTCAATGGCGCTTGAAATAATTTCGCTTAGAAATCCATATTCGTTACTTACATAAATACCAGAATATCAAACAATAAATAATTCACAATAACTCTCAAGATTTTGCTAGCTCAACCAAATTTTTGTGGCTGCTTTGGTATTTGATATGCTGGGCATTTGAGATCTTCTTCAATTCATTTAATCTTTCCCTCAATAGAGGTACATCTCTCAAGTTCTTTTCAAGAACTAATCTTTCTTCTTCAATCTTTAATCTCTTTTCAGCATCCAACTTACCAAAGAAGTAACCGCCATTCCCGTCGAACTTTAGTAAGTAGTTGTGGAAATGCCATAAGGCAGGTCTATGAGCCACAGATAATAAGGAGATCCCCATTTTTTGAGCATGTTCATACATGAATTGTTCCATGGAAGGCGAAACAGCAGAAGTACACTCATCCAACACAGCAAATTTTGGCTTGTGATAATAAAGTCTAGCCATAGCTAATCTTTGTTGGGCACCCACAGATAATTCTTCAGGCCAGTTTCTAATCGTGTTCCAAGATTCTTTTGTGGTAACTAACTCATCCAATTCCAAAATCTTCAATATTTCAAACAATTTATCCTCATCCTCATACTTAGCTTTATAACTTTCAAGAGTATCGGGATATATTATTTGTTCTTTCAAGGAACCTCTACACATGTAGGCTCTTTGAGGCAAGTAAAACATATTTTCTGCGTCAGGAATGATGATCTCACCAGACTTACATGGCCATAAACCACCTAGCATTCTGAAAAGTGAAGACTTACCAGAACCATTCGGACCAGCAATTAGAAGATGTTGACCGTGTTTTATACTGAAGTTTAAACTCTCAATTAAAGTCACATCAGCGGGGGTAACAAGCCTGACATCCTTGAAAGTAATCTGATCTCCGAAAATCACATTTCCTCCGAATTTTAAATCTTTTGATTGTTGAATTTCGTGCAAAGCATCCTGTAAATCTGCCACTCTTGTTGCATGACCTACAACCTGCAAAATGTACCTTCTCGAATAAATCAACCTGTCTAAAGAATCCGATGCACTCAATAGTAACCTTCTGTTGGTGATGAAATCAGCTGCAGCTGAAGGGTCCGGCTCCCGACCCAAATATTTATTTATGAACACTGGAGCGGAACATAAGACTAATCCGGCAGCTCCCCAGAAATATTTCACAATGAACGTTTGTGCTATCTCATGGATACCCTTCTTCCAATATTCCATTTTCAAGAACCTTTCCAATTGATAGTAACATAAATCAATGTAATCCAATTCACGAGGATGTCCTCTCAAAAAAGCAATTTCTTCGTTATTCGTTACGATCTTTGAGTGCGCTGATCTCAACTGGCCCTCCAAATTAGCTCTCTCCGATGCCAATTTTGCGAAGGGGGGAGAAAAGAATTTCAATATAGTAGTTGAAAAGTGAGCTAGTACTCCGAGAGCCAAAGTACCTTCTCCACTGCCGACACCGCTTTTACCCAACTCCCTAGCACATAATAAAAGGTCTAGGGTGGGCTTCAATAACTGACCAGGCAAACTGGATAATGCTGAAGCTAACCTAGATACATCAGTAGATATTCTTTGCGCAGGGTCTTTGACTTTGCTATCTGATGTTTGAATCAAAGAATAGTAGTTAGGATCTAAAGAGTCTGGAAGATAATCTTCCATTATACTCTTATTTATGTTCAGTCTTAAAGACTTTCTAAACTTACTCTTTGTCCACCCCAACAGAGAATTCACAACAGAAGCAGGCAACCCCAAGAACATCCAGTATGCAAGTAACTTTCCAAATGTTTTCAATCTCTTGGAGACTAAAGCTCCAACAAGCTTACCATCCAAAGCTGCAACTTCTATAGTGATAAGAGCTCTAACTACTAAAAGGACAATGTGCGTAGCTAAATGTAAGACAGCATAATCAGTAAAATTAGGGATTGCAGCGCGAAGTAGTCTCCTGGTGGCATCCTTCGTCAACTTAGGTTTCTTAACGTGGTCCGTTTCAACTTCTTCTTTAGGTCGTTTCTTTGAGGAGGTACTGGTAGCACCGGTAAAAGCGGCGGTTATCAAGATGATGTACGATGCATTTAATAATAGTGATCTATTACTTTTGTACATCTTAAGCACCAGTAGCGCAAACGTAGATTCTGGCGCTAGTGGTTTACTTACTATAGCCATCCTCTCTTATTTCAGCCTTACTTATTATTTTCTTTTGTGGTGTTATCAAAAAGTATTATTCATTATATATTAAATGCTGTGAGCTAGGCTTCATTCATACGAACGAAGTCATTAAAAAGATTACATAATCAAAGACTTTGATTCCAGATTTTAAGTTTCTTTCTGAAAGTTGCACCTTGGTACATTATTTACAAATTTCTTCAATTTTCTCTATAGGTAGCGAGCATGCTGCTGAAGAGGCTCTTTTGAGTTTCTAGCTCCTTGTCTAGGTCCTCAATTCGAGTGTAATAGAGGGCATTAGCAAGGTCAGTGGAATTATCGCAATTGTAGTCTTTCAAAAGAGTACTGTATAGCACAAGAACCTGCTCTGGCAGAGGCGGTTCAGTTAATGTTAAATCTCCCATACTTCGAGATAGAATCGTACTTTTGTGAGAAAACCATTGTTCTATAATGTCTTGGAGCTTCTGAATTTCTGTCGAGAGCGCATCAGATGTCATCAAGCCATTAACGTGAAGTAGCTGGGCTAATAATAACAAGTCCCGCTTGCCATATGTAGCGGGTAAGGCAGGATCCCCAGTCATAATCATAGGTCCTCGTGATCATAAGTTGAGAAGAGAAAGTCTGATAATAATTGATGTTAGGATTGTGTATTATTTAAAGTTGAGGTAGTTCGAATACCATTTTATCAACAAAACTGGAGCACTTATAGATCAATAAGAGGAGTAAGTTAGGTATAAAATCAATGTGGTATCACTGTCAGCAAGATGCACTTTGATGAAAGACAAGTCGATGTTGAGAAGAAGCTTTCTAATGTACATATAGACCGGGAGCTGCCATCCTTAAAAAATAACGAGACGCCGAAAGCAAGCAACAAAAGAAAAGAGTATCCAGCCAGTCTATATCCACACAATAATGGTACAACGGAGGTTTTTGTTCCTTTCTTATCAACAGCAGCTAGAGCAGAGAGTAGGAAATTATCGAGCAGATCAAGTTCCACGACAACAATCCACCCCAAGACACCATTGAGAACAAGCTCGAATGAATCTAAATCGAAGTCAACTGTCAAGCAGTCAGTCGATAAGAGGATCTTAAGTTGTCCTATGTCAGAAAATGCACACAAAATCTTACCATGCCCCAGCAACTCATTCATGAGAGCCACATCGTCATCTCTTCAAAAACAGCAACAAAATCCTTTTTACATAAATGTTTCGCCAACCGCCAATGTCGTTCAAAAGCGAACAAACTCCTCTACATTAAGAAGAATGGAGTACTCTAGGCAGCTCAATCAACGAAGGGTACACAAGTGGAATAACGAATCATTGACGAGACCATCTGATATAACTAATCTAAACTATGACTTTTCAGATAGACGGATTGCTTACGATTTAGATGAGACGGCCATTGATTCACCCTCAAAATCTAGGCGACAACAAGGGGAAGGCTCACATAATAATGAGGTGGATTTTCTGATGAGAAATGATTTGAATATCCGCCAAAAAGCCGATAATTTGTATTCTCTATTCAGCATGTTGTATGATTTAGACCCCAAAATCTTCAGAGAGTGCGACGACGAAGAAACCTTCGATTCTATACCATCTTTGGATCCACAGGAGGTCATTAGTCATGAAAGCTCATTAGAGTGCTCATTGAATATTTATGAGCGAGAAGAAATATTGCGCAAAAAGGACTTATATTTCATTTCTAGGAGAGTGAATACGAACAGAAAGGTTGACATAAAGGACTATAACAACAATTTTGGATTTGACGACAAAAATGGAAACTATGTCATTGTATTTCATGATCACATAAATTTTAGATACGAGATAGAGGATGTTTTGGGGAATGGATCTTTTGGTAACGTTGTCAGTTGTGTTGATCACAAGTATAAAAGCAAGAGTAAAAACTCAAAGATGGTCGCAATCAAAATCATAAAGAATGACCTAAACTGGTCTTTGCAATCTGTTTCAGAAATCAAGTTGTTGAAGCAGTTGAATGATAAACCAGAAAATCGTAATTCTATTTTGAACTACTACGATCATTTTCATTTCAGGGGTCACATGTGCATTGTTACAGAGTTGCTCTCCTTGAATCTTTACACTTTATTGGAGATGACGGACTTCAAAGGCATATCTATGAACAACCTTCAGATTTTTGCAAGGAAAATCCTTGAAGGAATAAAATTTATCCATGATGCAAATATAATTCATTGTGATATAAAACCTGAAAATTTGATGATTAAACTCCCCCCAGGTTTTAATTCACTCACCGAGATACATGAAGACCAATTGGTTATAAAAATAATTGATTTTGGTTCCTCATGTTTTAAAAACGAAATTGCATATACATATATTCAGTCAAGATTCTATCGTGCACCCGAGGTAGTGCTAGGAGCTCGTTATGACGAAAAAATCGATATTTGGTCCTTTGGATGTGTTCTTGCGGAATTAGTTACAGGACTCCCGTTGTTACCGGGGAAAAATGAACTCGAGCACATTGGTTTAGTATTGGAACTTTTTGGTGCTCCAAGAAGTTCTTTGATCTTACAATTCAAGAAGAAGTTAACGTCAAGTATCAACAAACTGACTAGTGCTTTCTCCTTTAATAGTACATCCACTCAAACCCAGTTTTCCATGGTTGACGAGAAAGCAATAAAAAAGACCTTGCTCTATACCTTATTTGACATGAACGGAATGCTCAATTTACAGTTCTTGAACTACCGTATATCGAAGGCAACCAACAATGGATCTGGTGTTAGAAAACATTTCAAACCTAATTCCAAGACTTTGGAATTCCATTTGAAGATGGACAAGTCTGATAAGTTACTGCCCTTGTACAGACCTATGTTATCTTTCCTACATAAAACCTTCAAATGGGATCCCAATGAGAGAGCTTCTGTCGATGATCTCCTTCAGGACGGGTTTTTAAGCCATAAAAGTTAGTTTGGAAGTAGACAATACACCGATATCGCACTCTATGGTTCTTCACCTAGTAGTAAACCCAGTATTTTTGGTCCTTAAATTGTCACAGCCATCTAGAATCGACCGATTTTAGGGGAAAATAGCAGCCTCTTTATATTACCAGTTATGGTCCCCTGTTGCGTTTTTCGACCTAATTAGGATAGGTGCTAAATTTGTAACGCAAAGTTAATGCGGACTGATAAGAAATCGGGTTCTTTTGCACATAGTAGGAAACCAAAATTAAAAATCGTCACCCTGGTATCCGAAGACTGCAAGGCACTGTTATGATAGGGTGAAACAGCAAGATAATAACAATTACAGTAATAAAAAGGACAAGGTTCCTATCTAACTGAAGATTAGCGATGAAATATATATAAGAGCAGACGTACACAGTTGGGTGTATATACGGTTACTACTTCAGTTCAAGCGAACAAGGAAACTTGATACAAGAGATCAAACCTAACTATAATGGCAACCCCGGAATTGCTAAATTCAATTAAAGATGGAAACTTACATAAACGGATAGATGATTCACTCTACCAAGATAACCTATATCAGACCTTTTGTGATCTAGTAAAGGAAACTGGCCTCACATCTACGAAAGGGATCGAATTCGACCCTCTCAAACACCTCACGTACTACTCAAAGGATCCTGTTGAGAAGTATAAGTTTCAGAACACGAGAAGGTTAACAATGGACGAACTCGGGTTGTCAAACAAAAAGCAAATTTCTGCTGTGGGAGTAAGTGACCCTTTCCCCCTATTTACCGATGATGCTATCAAATTGATGAGACAAGAGGTGTTGAGCAAGGAGATTTTCTCGAAGTTCGCCAGACATCTGTTCAACTCTACTTCCGGGTTGGATTGTACCCTAAGAGGCTATGCAAAGACTGGTAACAACATAAATGCTCCTTTCACATATCAAGCTTGGACACACCCGAAAACTACCGAATTGATCAGCAGAATGGCGGGAGTGGACCTAAAGGTAATAATGGACTATGAGATTGCTCAAGTCAACATTGGTATGATTAACAAAGAAGAGGCTGAAGTTGAAAGGTTGCAAAGTTCTATTGGTGATTTGACTACCGAAGAGGAGAAAGACGATAGACCTGCTATTGTCGGATGGCATTACGATAGTTATCCATTCGTTTGTGTTTTGATGCTTAGCGACACAAGCGAAATGATTGGCGGAGAGACCTCGTTGAGAATGGGGGATAGTGGGAAGGTTGCAATAGTCCCCGGACCTCAATCAGGATATGCCGCGGTATTACAGGGACGACTCATAGAACATATTGCACCCAAACCTTTAGGTTTAAGTGAAAGAATCACTATGGTTACTTCATATAGAAGCAGCAATGCTTTAACTATAGATGATTCGGTATTGTCTACGGTCAAGCCCGAGGTCAACTTTGGATCAAGGTATAATGAATTTTACCCACAATGGATTGAGTACAGAGCTGATGTAATGAAACATAGATTGGATCATTTGAAGACGGCTTGTACAGAAAATGGAGGCTTCAATAAAGAATTTGCTATATCTTATTTAAAAGACATCGAAGCATATTTGCAGTCTACGTACGAAGAAATGAATGTATCAAAGGAAGAATGGCAAAAGAGTGCCAAAAAGAACAACATATGATACGCGGTCCACTTCCTCTCATTCGATTGGAAAATCCGATATTTGCAATGTTTATGATTTATATAATAGGTAACTTCAATACATTATTGTTTAACTTTAGCTCAAAATTAATTTATTTAAAATGAAGACGAAACAAGAGAATCAAGAAAGTGATGCTAATCTTTAATTAAAAATTGGTCCAAATGATCACAATGAATTAAAGAAAGGTAAAAGATGAAAAAGACTGTAGTATGTCTATATTAATTTTTTTTCTTTTCAAATTTAGTTCTAAAATAATGAATGTCGAATATTAATAGTTAATGATATAGTCTGTAAACTGGAAGACATTAACGACAACATAACTTGGACCAAAAACCTTTACCTCCTTCATTCTCTTCAACCATTTGCTGCTGTTCGTACTGGTTTTGTCTATTAACTGGAATGTTCTCATAACTTTTAGATCTTTGGTTTCTTTGTGAATCAAGATTGCCATTATTACCATTTTGAGTTTCTTGCTTGATAGGTGGTAAAGGCCTGTTTACCAAGTGTTGCAACTTCAGTTGATGTAATTGAGCAGCAGATAATTGTTGGTTCAGTTGAGATGATTGAGGCTGGAATTGGGAGTGATGCTGTCTACTTCTTCTTTGATCACGATGGCGCCTGTCCCTTTCATTTGGTGGGTTTGGATGTCCGTATCCATGTAAGTTGGGCTTTTTATTGATTGTGGCATCCCATCCTTTTCCACCATTAAGGTGCATCCAATCGTAGTCTCCATCGCAGTTCTGTCCTAAGTCGTCTAAAACGGACAAAAAAAGCATTCTGTACTCTTCATAAGCAGGCTCTGCATCGAAAGGTAAGCTTCTAACGGAATCCAAGTATTCGGCAAATTGTTTGGGTAAACCTTCACACAAAGCAGACGCTGGGGTTGAGCGTTTTTTATCCCCAATTTTCTCATACTTCTGTTTATTGGTAGGTGCCTTCAAACCTTGCCAAGGTAATTGACCTCTTAAAAAGTAGAAGAACACATGTCCCAAAGCTTCTAAATCATCCCTTCTCAGTTGCTCTCTCCCTAAATGTGTGTTGATAGACATATAACGAGCGGTACCGCTTAAAGACTTTTTTTCTCTATAAGGAATGTGCTGCTTAGTTCTAGGGTCTCTATATTGTTTGGCCATACCAAAATCGATCAAGTGAACTTTATTCTCATCCGGCAAACCTTGACGACCTATCAAAAAATTATCTGGTTTGATGTCTCTGTAAATTAAGTCACGGCGATGTACTTCCTCAATCAAGTTTAACATCTCAATGGCAACTTGAACAATGGTTTTGACACTGAATCTTCTTCCACACCAATCAAATAAATCTTCCAAAGAAGGACCCAACAAATCAATTACCAAAATGTTATGTAGACCTTCCTGACCAAAATAGTAGGCATTGGGGATACCATCACATCCTTGTAAATGCTTGTAAGTTCTGTACTCATCCCTCAATTGTGGTGCCTCCGTCTTTCTGGGCTCAAATTTGATTGCCACTGGGACACCGTTAATAATATTAGTGCCTTCGAAAAGCACACCAAAAGAACCTTCGCCGATCTTCTTTCCAATTTTATAATGCAATCCCACGACGGAGTTATTGTTGTTACTGGAAGAATTAGCCGAACCATTCACACTGGGATTATGCGAAGCTGCTGCTGCTGCTAAGGCTGCTGGATTTGATGAAACTTGTGCACGGTTTGACATGATGTTTTCAGAATTATGATCTCAATTTAATGAATAATTTGGTAATTCAAAATCAAGAAAAATGTCAACAAAAGTAAAAGACAATCTATCAAATATTATCAGAATGTATCCTAACCTCAACTTCTTGAAAATAAGTCAGCCTTCTGAGTTAGTGTAATGTTATTAGAATTGCGTCTAGTGTCTGTGCTTGATGTAGCGAATCGTCCGAATAAGGCCTGCCTCAATCTTTTTGCCAGTTGTTCCTTTACGTTGTCCACTATGCAGTTTTGGTGAATGTCCACAGAAGATCGATCTTTATCAAAGTCTATTGATCTCAAGGGATAAAAGAGATGCACCTTAGGTCGTAATGCTAAAAGTTTCACCCTCTGTGTTGAATATGATTGATCACTTGAAATCAATTTTCAACTTTGTCCAGCCTTGTGTCGTCTGCGGTCAAAGGTATTCCGTTTTGATTGTTATCACCCTTCAAATCACCGCTTTGCAGGCACCCTATAGTATCTTTATAGATCCTATTAGACAAAGCAGCTATTATCGTCAGTATATCAGTAGAATACTAACTATTGCACAAGTTTTATGCTGTGTTGAGCTGTTTATAAATCGTTTTTCGCTTTTTGGGATTGATCAATATCATTCACACAAACGTGAAAGTTACACAAAATGGTCGCCTTCGTCTTTTTTCTTTTATTTAGGTCTGTGTTAAGGCGGCTACATTTCAATCCGGCACACAACCGAAAACTAGTTGTAACAATAAAAGGGTAAAGGGACACATTGGTCGTGTACAGACCGAACCCATCTTTAAGCTGCTAAAAATGAGATGTTCAGAGGAAAACTGAAATGCAGAACAGTCGATTAGTCGTTGAAGTGAGTATCGAGGTAAGAGTGAGCATAGAACATAAGGGTCTAAAGGCAGTTGAAATCAAATGCAGATTTCAAAGCAACAGGTTCGCTTTCAAAGCCCGAGGCACATTACGTTTTCTTCGAGATTGCGCCTGGTTTGATCATTTGACCGGCACAGAGTCTATGCGATGATGACTGCGACACCTTAAATTAGATTACCGCAGACGGAGACAGTCTAAAACGTTGCTATGAGGAACTACAGTACCGCTACAAACAATCAAGCTATTGCTGTCCTATTGAATACAAAAGTTAGCGAAACAAGCATTGCACTAAATGCTCCGGGATTAGAAACGGCTTTTAGCAGTTTTCACCTCTTTTACCTTGTTCTCCACGATTTGGTTTACCTTAGCGTAAACCGGATCATTGCCCACCTTCTCCTTGCCCCATTTTGCAATATGGGGCCACCGCTTGGAAAGATCATCCTTCAAATTTAAAACCTCGCTACTACCAGGCCTATCAAATATATCCTCCCATAAGGGATAGCTTAAAATAATATCAGCTCCGGTAAGCTTGTTCCCAACAAAATAGCCACTCCCTTCTTTGATTAAAGCTTTTTCCAAGTTATCAAGGTTCAAAATGAGCTCGGACAGATAAAAGCTTTTGTTGATGCCCTTAGTAACTAAGCCAGCGATGGTCCTTGCGCCAAATGGTGCGAACTTCTTTGCCATATGATTGACCAACAAACCAACAAGCAATCCTTGGAGAGTCCCTTCTGAGTAATGTAAGTAGTAATCCACCTTCAATTGCTCCTTCTCAGTCTCTGGAATTAAGATTTTGTCGTGATCATAATTTGCAATAAGATACTGGATGATGGCTCCACTTTCTAACAACACCTTTCTTTCTCCTCCGTCCGCAGGAAAAACCTCCAATATAGGCAGCTTCCCGGATTCGTGAACCTCCTTCAACTCTGGAGGAGCACGAAATTGGGAGTTTCTAAGATATATCTTCAACTCATACTTGAGTTTCAAAACTTCTAAAAGCCACAAAATTCTATGAGCTCTTGAGAAATCAAGCCTTTAATAAAAATTAGTACATGATTCACGATATATACGACTATCTACTCACCAGTGAAGAACAAATGTGTCGTTGATGTTTCCCGGCATTGTAATTGTTATTTATCAATTGAACGGTAAATTAATGGCAAGGTTTGCTAGTATATATTGTTTGCTATACTTTTGAGAATTACATCAGCAACCAGAGAAAGGGCTCCCAATCACCCATTTAAGGAAATTTGTAGGCTCTGGACCTCCGACAATTTCTACAAGTGCATAGACGATGCCAGGCCACCGGTCCAAGGCTTGGCATTGTGGTCAATGTTAGCGAGAATCAGTGACAGACTTGTTAATGTATCAGTTCCAAACAGCTGCCTGCTAAGGTAATCTCACGATGCAATTAATGCGTAGCTTCATTTGTCTACTCATTTCGCAGCAACTGTTGCAATGTTTCGCTATTTATTCCCTTCAAATTTTAAACAGTGAACGAGTCATACTCACGTAGCTGGATGTAGCAATCGCAATTGTGGAGACATCGAATACTCAAATGTTGGTACCACAAGCCATGATATCAATCTCGTAAATAAGCTCAATCATATTTAATATGGGCTCATATGTTGCATGTCGTTCACTAAATCTTCCATCATTAAGTTCACTTGGATGTACATTGAATTAAGTCTTACCCTTCTGTCGCTCCAGAGCGCAAGACGAGGCCAGCTCTTCCGAAAATCTTTCTTCATTCCCGTAAATTCATTAATGTTTGGATTATTAAAAATGTTCTCATAAATGGGAAAGCTGAAGATTATATCAGCTCCCGTAAGCTTATCTCCTACAAAATAGCCCGTACCCTCTTTCTCTAATTCATTTTCCAAGAAATCTAAACAATTAATGAGTTCGTGGAGGTAATATCCGAGATTGATACCTCTTGTGACAATACCTGCAACAGTTCGAGTTCCTAAAGGAGCCACTCTTTTTGCCAGTGCATTGACTAGCAACGATACAAGCATTGGCTGCAAAGAACCCTCAGAGAAATGTAAAAAATAATCGACTTTCATCTTATCCTCGATGCTATCTGGTGTTAAGATGTTGTTCTTGTCGTAATTGTTGATAAGATGCTGGAGAATAAAGCCACTTTCCGCTAACACCTGCTTTTTTCTTCCATCTCCAGAAAACACTTCCAACAAAGGCAGCTTTCCCAAGGGATGAATCTTTTTTAACTCTGGAGGAGCTCGCAACGATTTTGGATCTCTGAGATAAATTTTCACCTCATATTGCAATTCAAGTAATTCTAACACCCAAAGAACCCTGTGAGATCGCGACTCATCCAACCTAAAGTTTGTTAGTATCTTCGATGTCAAAATGACCACACCTATAAACTTACCAGTGGAGAACAAATCTATCTGTTTGCTTTTCTTCAGAAGCCATGGTATCGTTTAAGAGCTTATAGTTGTTCAGCCCTAGTCTGTAAATATATAGTAACTAAATTTTCATCAGATTACCAAATGCGGCAAAATTGCGGGGGGAGAGGGGGACTTGTTAATTTGTTCTTTACGAGCAGATCTCGTAGCTGACCCCAATGACATGTCTGACTTAATTGGGAGATGTGATTAGAGTTTCCATGCATCAGGTTACCACAGCGTGATATAATATTATAAAATTTCGCTTATTTCATAATGAAATATAATAGACGAAAAAGTGGAAGACAAAAATGTGCTGTACAAAACATCTACAGAAACTGCTGAATTGAAAAATCCCGTAACTCAAAATCACTAATAAAGCGCCACCTAAAGTTGTGTTTTGAGTTTCGTCGATATAACTACTTTGTTAAGTATTTGGTATTAGTGCCATTCGTATTATCAATGCGAGGTCTATGTATTGTTTAAATGTTCGAGATCTTCCTCGAAACACTAGTGATTCCTTTCACAAGAGCTCTAACAGTTTGTTACGACTTACTGCCTCTTCTCTCAATGTACAGGAAGATGATATTGTGCTTTGTCTATGTAACCTTCACTTTATCAATATCTTCCACATTAAATCACGTGATCAAATGGCCATCTCATATCATAATTATAATTTTTTCTTGCAAACAGACTTGATAGAAGAGTTAAGTGATACAAAGATTTGAGTCATGTCCCAAGAAGGCGATTTCCCGAATACTCATGACAACCATGATAATAGAGATGCCAAAGTGAGAAATTTAGTTTTGGATGCGGCGCCACTCATTACTCAAACCGCTTCGTCACTCCAACAATTTTCTCAGACGTGCTATACAACACCTGGTGTACATGCAGAGCTAAAAGATGAGCATGCTAGACAGCAGTTGTTACTTTGGGGAGATAATTTGAAAATAAGGCACCCGAAACCAGAGCTGATTCAAAGAGTGACAAGGTTTGCTAAATTGACAGGAGATTATGCAGTTTTGTCTGCTAATGATTTGCATATTATAGCATTAGCCTATGAATTAGAGTGTGAGTTCAACAATGGCGATTGGAGACTTAGAAAATTCCCAGGAGAAGAAATAAATTTGAAGACTTCAAAAGAAATCAAACCTACTCAAGACGTTCAGGAGACTAGCATATCGCATGAAAATGAAAGTTCAGTAGTTGAAGGAAAAGATTTAGATGAGTCTAATGTTAAAGACAAGCCAGAAAATGCAGCAAAAGCGAAAAAGCCTCGTCGTAGGGGCGGGAAAAGACAAAGAGAGAAGAGGTTGCTCGAAGAAGAAAAGGCTGCAAATATTGTAAGCCAACTTAATGTTGACGACATGTCTCTCGTGGAACAGGGGAACAACAACGATAGCGTATCAGCACCCAAAGAGTCTATGGAGGATAATACTAATGAAGGGGATACAATCAAAGAGGAATTTGAAGATGAAGAAGATGATGGTGAGTGGATCACCCCAGAAAACTTTTACGAACAACTCCTTAATGATCAGAGCCAACAGATACAAGAGAGTGAAACTCCTAAGAAGTCAGCTCCTATAATCAAAGTGGCATTAGCGACAGGTGATTTTGCCTGTCAAAACGTGGCTATGCAAATGGGTCTTAACTTGATGAATGAAGCTTCAGGGAAACAAATTAGGAGAATTCGAAACTATATGTACAGATGTCATGCATGCTTCAAATTGACTCCTATGTCGAAGGATGGAAACCCAAAGCATTTTTGCCCTAAGTGTGGTGGAAACTCTTTGCTTAGATGTGCCGTCTCGGTCGACATAAAAACTGGAAAGGTCACGCCCCACTTGAAAGCAAACTTTCAGTGGATCAGGAGGGGAGAGAGATATTCCTTGCCTTCACCTTTAAGCAAAAACCAACAAAAGATAGCAGGCAATCGTGGTTTCCAGCACAACAAACAAAATCGCCCAGCTGATCCATTAATCTTGAGAGAAGACCAAAAAGAGTATCAGCAAGCTGTGAAAAACGATGCCTGGCAAAGGAGACAAAATGAAAAATTGCTTGAAGAATGGGTCGGTGGTGGTAGTGCCGACAATTATGTTTCTCCCTTCAACACTGTTCCTCTTAGACATTCCGGGGTCAAAGTAGGAAGATCCAGATTTGTAAATTCATCACGTGGCAAAAAAAAGTAGTGTGTATAGAAAGTAAAAAATTATCAGTATTTAATTAAGATAGTAAGTTAGGCTTCGAAGTATGATACTGCGCGCAAACAAATGCTAAACATAAAAAAGACAGAACACATTTTTAATGAAAAGGGTAAGACATCTGATTTAAAAGGAACGTATGATAGTTAATAGAGGACGAGTGACAAGATAGAATATATAGACAAAGTACTATGTCAAGCAGCAATTCTGCCAGTTATGTGGCTGCTCTAGCCGCCTTTAAATCGCAAAATGAGACAAAAGAGGCCGATAAAGAATGGTACAGATACAACAACATGGCGAACAAACCTTCCCCGAGAGGTAACCTAACAAGAAAAACATCATCCAACACTTCTAAGGTACAATTGAAGCGCCCTGTTATGAAGGGATCAAATCAGAGCGATAGGGGCAAAGTACCAGCAACTCCGAGTTCTCTTTCATCGGGGCCCGGGAGTCAAGTTCGCCATAACACTCCAACATCATATCGTTCTGATACGATGTCAACGAGAGAGAGTGGAAACACTATAGACTATTTTAGTACAGAAATCTCTCAGAACTCCAAGAAGCCCGTGGCGAGAAAGGTGCACTCCGTGCGACCCCAGACGGTAGTTCAAAATCTTAAGAAATCTATAGACTCGAAGGCCGTGTATAATAATCAGGAAAGTAAGAGAGTTCACCCTTCATTCAATCCTCAGGAAATGCTCAAAAACGTTAGGGAGTCAATCAATTCCAAAACCAAATCCACGGGGTTACCTGAGACAAAAGTGAAGACCAAGCTGGCCCTCGAAGAGATACGCGAGACAATCAACATGAAAAAGATCTCTACCAGCGTCGCGAGACCGTCTAATTCAATGAGCTCTACTGATACGGTATCTCTTCAAAATTCAGGCTCAAAAATTTCCACTTTAGTCAATAATGAAAACCTCAGATCACGCACCCCCCTGATAATATCAGCTCTGTCAGTTGAGTCTAATGTAAAAACTCCAGTAATAGTTGTGCATCCAGGGGCTTCAGATCATGAACTTGAAGAGACTTCTGACGCAAGTGATTCTGAATTTTTAGAACCAGTGAGTTTCAAAGCCGACGAAGAACAATCTTACAATAATGACGGTACGTTTCATGACGATGAGACATCAGGGGAGACATCCCCCCAGCCTGAAAAGTTAATATCCCCGTTGGTGCTGAGTGCGTCTCTGAGTCCTTCAAATCGATGTTCAGACAATGGAAGTAAGGAGAGTTTAGCCAAGTTTCAATCGTATAAATCAGGGCGTCCCTCAATAGACAGCACTGCCTACATATCGGAAGATAATTTGAAGTTCAGGCTAAGGAGGAAACCTCCTCCCGATATCGAAACCGACGTACACCTTTCTACACAACAAAACCTGTCCACATACAGCGTGACAAATGAAGCAGAGAATTCGGATGTCTACTCCAATAACTTTTCATCTAGCAAGTCACTGCTTGGCAATTATGATTACGGGGTATTCTCTGGAGACGAAATACTGTCCATTGCAAAAGAAAGAGGTGGGAGCGTGGGAACTAAAGGCGGAAAAGACCCTATTTCCAAGCTACCACAATTCCCAGATATTCTTGAAAAGAGACACAGTCATAGACATTTGGATGGAAAATCTAAAATATTCAAAAAGAAATACGAATTAAGAAACAAAGAGTTTCAAGGATACTCCATAGAATCAGATGATGATTTTGAACTGGACTCCAAGTTCGAACCAGATCCATTAGAGAAAATCACATCAAGACCATCAACCCCAGTTACAAATTCCCAGAATCACGTTCAGTTGAAAACAACCATGCGTACCAAGAACAAAAGGAAGGACAAAAAGCTTCAGTTCAACGAGAACAAACCTTGGAAAAACCACAGCCAGTTGGATTATATCACAGATCAAGAAAGAAAAAGATACGAAGGAGTATGGACTAGTAACAAAGGACATTATATATCATCAGTCGTCACTAAATTGCGTGGTATATCTTATGATTCTGTACGTGACGATGTGAATCAAGAGGAGGATTCCGAAAATAAGGTGTCAATGAAGGCAGCTCGTATGTCAGCCTTTGCTATTAATTCGAGTACTTTCTATCAGGATAATATACCAAAAGTTCACAATTTGGACAATGCGGATGTTGATCAGCTAATACACGGTGTTGTCGTGAAAAGAATATGGCAACGAAGTCGACTACCTAGAGAAACATTGGAGCTAATATGGAATCTTGTGGACTTCAGGAAGGATGGAACTTTGAACAAGCCTGAGTTTTTGGTAGGAATGTGGCTTGTCGATCAATCGCTTTACGGACGGAAACTACCAAAGAAAGTGGATGATGTTGTATGGGATAGTCTTGGAAACATAGGGATTAGTATTGTTATAAAAAGGAAAGGTAAAAGATAATTGAGGAATATTTATATATTTTTTATTAAGTAGCATATTGCATCTTTCGCATTCGTATTTATATGTTAAAAAAGCACAAACTTGTAATTGAAATTCGAGACTGAAATGGAAATAGAAATCTGAAAGTACAAAAGGTGTGGGGGATGAACCTTATAGATATGCTAAGCGCAGAAGCGCCCAATTCTATCATAGATACCCAAGAGATTGATATGGTATCTATCTTGAAGGATGCTGATACCATGCAAAAAGATGATGAGTTCTGTGATGATAATATAACTGACCAAAATCACGATGCCGTTTATCACTTACCTACGACATTGACCCGAATCCAAAAGGAGATCAGTGAAATAGCTATCAAAATATTTGTGCCAGAGCTTGTGAACGAATTGAACGTGAAAAAACAAAGAACAAGAATCGATAGCTTGTTAGAATCGTCCGATGATTTCAATCGGTCAACAAGCTCTTACGAGCAGATAAGTCTATTATTTGACCAATTGCAAATAATAAACAGACATCCTTTACTACTTGTTGATCATTTCTTACCAAAAAAGTTATTACTACTGGAAACAAACGAAAGAATGGTACAAATGTCCGGGAAGTTGGGACTTTTTGATAGGATTGTTGATTCATTCATCGCTCAACGAACAGAACCCTATCAGATTTTGGTAGTCTCCGAAAACATCAAAGAGCTTGAGCTTGTGGAAGGTTTAGTTATTGGTAAAACGATACACTACAAGAACTTGAGTAACTCGAAGTTATATGATGACCATCAAGATATACCTGACTTGAACAGAACAACGAAAGGAAGATTCAATCCGAATGTGTTTATCTACCTCACAACATCATCTCACTTGTACAACAGCTACACCCCATCTTCTGACAAAGAGAGAACCCATTTCAATCTCATCATCTCCTTTGACGCAAAGATTGATGTCGAGAGTCCAAGTGTGGAAATTATAAGATCAGGAAAATCAAAGACCCCCATACTTATACCAGTTCCGGTATACTCTACTGAACATCTTTCTTTATTGTTCCCGAAACCAAAAGTTTCATTTGGTAGTAATGACACATCAAACCCTATATACAGATGGAAACTTGAAGTCTTGAATGCATTAGTGGTGAATAGACATAATTGGTTTGAAAGCAAAGACGAAGATTTTTTCTTTGAAAATTATGGTCATAACATGAGTAAAATCTATAAATGGCTTACAAATTGGGAGAAAATAAAATACCCTTTGGAAAACTTCAAGCAGTATAATGACAACCTTGCGTTACACTTCACCAATGAAAGACTCTTGAAAAAGTTAAACACAGATTATTTAGATCAACATTTTGATTTCTTGGTGAACGGGTATGATTATAAAACATTCAGAGAAAAATTAGCTCGGCTTTTAAACCATAGGGCTAATCATTTAGTGGAGTTAATTAATCACAAAAGAACCAATGTCATACCTGTTTTGAGAAGAGAAGAAACTTTAAGGCAATCCCGTTACGATGAAAACGAACTAGAGATAGGTCAAAACTACAAGAAACTACGCAAACTCAATGAAGATGCATTGCTTTCAGAGAAAAAATTAGTGAGAGCAGATACTGAGTTAACAACTTACTCCGAAAAAAGCAAATCTCTCCAAGAAAAATTAAGCTTCTTAAAAAACCATGTCGAACGGCAAAGCTTGAAGGAAGAAATTAGCGCCCAAGAGGAAATATACCGTGAATTGAAAGATGAAGTCGTGACTCTCAATGAGGAATTGGAGAAGCTCAGCAAAGACAGTGAAACTGTTAGAGCAGAATATCAAATCAAATCTGCGGAAGCAGTGAAACAGACTTTGAAATTGGAGAAATTCAAACAAAAGGACCTCAAGTTGCAACTGCAAATCGAGGGATTGGGTTTAAGTTCCTTACCAACATTAATGAAAAAGGACGACGCCATTAATCATGAAGCAATCATACATAAGTTGAAAAAGGAAAACGCATTCATCTCAAAATTTTTCGAAGAAAATATAGATAAGCTAAAAAAGGAGAGAAATTCAATTTTAGATAGTACAGGGCTTGGTTCGGGTTCTGCAACAAGTAAGGGAAGCAGAGCTTCCACTCCGATGTGAATAACAGATTTGAGGTAACAAGGGAAGTAGGAAATCTTATATAGCCGCAGGTGGCATATTATTATCTTAATAGAATGTAATACTATTATAGATTTGTAAGTAAATAATTTTAAGAATATGGACTATCATCAAAACCACCGCCAACCTGCATATAAACAAATACTAGAACTTTTGCTAAACTACATATCACACAATTTCAATATGAATTTAAGAGCAAAGCTCAATTCATTGTGCCATAAAATGACTAGTACAGTTAGTGATTTTTTGAGCCAGAAGTATTATGGGCAGCCATATCTTCCCAAAGACTTGACGGAACTAACTTTTCTTCTTCAACTAAAAATACAAGGTTTTTTTTACGTAACATATTATGATGCAGCTAGCGGCAGTTGGAAATGGTTCGGAATTGTAAGGGATTTGTTGATTGCTTATTTTGCACTTGGATACATTCTACGGGCATTGACTTTCGTACGTGGTTACGGTATTGTGAGAACCGCCCGGCTTATTTGGGAAGTGGTTGGAGCCAAGTTCTTTGGGATAGTGATGTCACTTCCACCTATCAAAAGAAAAGTGGATATAGAGGTTGAAACGACAATCAAGAAGATCGAGGAACAAGTAATGCAAAACGATAGTTCTTTAATTCAATTTCGAGAATTGCCTAGTGATGGATTGACCAATAATGAAATATATAAAGAATTAGATAAATTGCAAACTTTGAAGCATACTGAGTGGGAGAAGGGAAGAATAAGCGGAGCTGTCTATCATGGAGGAGATGACCTACTAAGATTGCAGACTGAAGCTTACGAGAAGTTTTCGGTTGCAAATCAGTTGCATCCTGATGTCTTTCCAGGAGTACGTAAGATGGAAGCTGAGGTAGTCGCTATGGTATTGAGTCTATTCAATGCGCCTGAAACTGGTTGTGGATCTACATCCAGCGGAGGAACAGAGTCTCTTTTATTGGCAGGACTTGCTGCAAGAGAATACGCTAAACGTTACAAGGGTATATCTCGACCCGAGGTAATTGCTCCAGTGACTGTTCATGCGGGAATTGAGAAGGCTTGTTACTATTTCGGCATGACTTTGCATAAAGTTGATTTGGATAAAAGGACGTATCAGGTAGACCTTAAAAAAGTTAAACGTTTCATAAACAGAAACACTGTATTATTGGTCGGATCAGCTCCAAACTACCCTCATGGGATAATTGATCCAATCGAGGGGCTTTCTCAAGTTGCATTGAAATACGATATTCCATTGCATGTTGACGCTTGCTTGGGGTCTCTTGTTGTTCCATTCCTTGAAAAGACCAAAGTTCATGGCGACCAGAAAATTCCCATATTTGATTTCCGCTTGAAAGGTGTGACATCAATATCATGCGATACCCATAAGTACGGATTTGCACCAAAGGGTTCGTCCATTATAATGTATCGTCACTCGAAGTTGCGTGAGTGCCAATACTATATTCTGAAAGATTGGATTGGTGGTCTATACGGGTCTCCTACTTTAGCCGGTTCAAGACCTGGTGCTTTGATGGTGGGTTGTTGGGCAACAATGGTTAGCATTGGGGAAAAAGGATATTCAAAGTTGAGCCATGATATCGTGAAGACGTCCATGTCATTCAAGCGCTCATTGCAAGAAGACGCCTTACTAAGCGAGTTTTTGGAGGTCATAGGCGACCCAATTGGTTCTGTAATCTCATTTAAGGTTAAAGATACTTACTCTAAACTGGTAAACATATATGATTTGGGTGATTCACTTACGAAGAAAGGCTGGCATTTTGCCTCATTACAAAAACCATCTGCTTTACACTTTGCTTTCACAAAACTCACTATCCCTGTTATCGATGAGTTGATTTTGGACTTACAGGAATCTCTCCAACTGCTTACTGCTGGAGTGAATGTCAATAAAAAAGTCAAGGCAGCAAGTGAAACTGCAGCCTTTTACGGAATAGCTGGGAGTATACAGACGGGTGGAGTTGCTGATAGATTGATTGTGGCGTTTTTAGATACGTTGTACAAACTATAAGAATGGCAACCCATAACAAACATTGAAATATGTCAATATACGAAACTCAAACAAGCATTATTTAGAAATAAAAGAGTTTACGATGTAATGTTTTTGCCTTTCATGTTTCACGATTTGGCTCTTCTAAAAAGGGAAATTCTTATCAGCTTCTCCGCGATGAAGAATCATTGGGTAAAATCAAAAATAGGGTACACTTGGATAAGAAAACACCTTTGAAAAACACTACTGCTGGGCTAGATTCACTTATAGCAATATGGTAACATGCTCTCAACTTACAGTTATATCGAGCTTCTTTAGTACGCTTTCATTGTGCAGCTGGATATGCGCTCAAATGCCTCAAATATTTACCAATTATAAACAAAAGTCTGCAGAAGCTATTTCACCATCGTTTCTTTTGCTCTGGTTCTTAGGGGATTTTTTGAGCTTTAGTAGCTGTCTATTGAATGATGTGGTTCTCAAGTTTCAACTTTACTTGAGTTTATACTTTTTGTGCAACGATATAATTTTATGCTACCAATACTACTATTACAACAGCGTATATCCAAGAATATATGGCGATTTCGCTTATACAGAAGTACACGGAGACGATAATGGAGATCCAGAAAACAATGAAGGGGATACAGGGCTTTTCAATGAGGCCTCATTACGTCATATCACTACTGAAGGATCTCTTGATGACAACCCCTTAGAAAGCTGGAATAGCAAAAGAAACATACCCATACATGAAAGTACAAAATCATCAATAACTCAAGCACTTTCAGAATCATCGGGAAGCAGTTACAACTCTATCAATGAGCCCAAGTTGAGCAGCAGCGCTTTGAAAATCCTTTCGATCAGTGCCGCAATGAATATGGGCTCAGCCCATGCCTTCAGACATTCATCAACTCAGGGAGGAGATGCTATTGTCACAACGAGCAGCTCTCAATTATTGGGTTTGACGTTAGCTTGGGCATGCACAGTTGTTTATGTGTGCTCAAGGTGTCCCCAATTATACAAGAATTATAGAACCAAATCAGTTGAGGGTATTTCTCCGCTCTTGTTTGGATCGGCTTTGATAGGCAACTTGACATATACTTTGTCGATTCTAACCAGCTGCAACTTTATATTTGAGCTGGAGAAGTCTCTGTTTGTTCTCAAAGAGTTACCTTACATTTTGGGTAGTACGGGAACAGTGGTTTTTGATATAGCATATTTTTACCAAAGAAATCTTTACCGAAATTTGAGAAGAAATACGTTGGTCATGTCATTAGATAATATAGAAGATACTGATTCATAGCATTAATTCATACTATTTGCAAATTTGAAAGAGATTTCCATGATGTAGTACCGGTTTGAAAATTGTTGATTTCCGAGGATGCAAGTAAATTTTCATTCTGATATCACTAGATTGAATAAAGAGAGTCATAAAGATATCATTATAACTAAGACATAAATGTTCAGGGAGATATGGGAAAATGAATCGAATATACAAACGATGTTTACGAATTCGATATTACTCAGTTTCAGTGGATCCCATTGCACCAAGTTCACGACCATCAGCAGTGCAAACTGCTATTATGAATAGTCCATTCACAAGAAAAAATGAACCAGAAGTCATTAACATTTTGAAGCTAGATACACGCCTATATCCTAACCCCCTTTTCGCAATGAAGAAAGATGAGTTGTTAAGTCTATCTGCTTCAGAATACTTACACCTACTTAAGATACCTTACAAATCTATATCGGAGACTTCTTCTTTTTGTATAACAATGGCAAATATCATCGAAGACAACTTGATAGTTGACACATTAAGGGCTAAAAAGTTTATAGAGAGCCTCAAGGGATCCAAGCTTTGGGAATTTGTGATTCCAATAATACGACGAAACATCGCAGACGATAGAATGAAGCTTTCTATTCTTGAATTCATCATATTTCCCGAAGGTAAAAACTTCACAAATACCTTTTTCAAGAACATAAAGTATATCTTACAGAATGAGGAAAAGAATAAATACGAAAAATGTGACATTTTGTTGAGTTATTTGAATCGCCTTACAGTTCTAGATTATGTTATCGATCGTCCAATGTTGCTCAGCACAGAACTTTTCAATAAAATAAGAAAGGCCATACCGGGAGAGAAGAGACGTGAACTTTTTCTGTATTTTCTTAATTTAAACATTCAAACTCATGACTTCAAAGAAATTGAAAAACTCAAACAAAAACTACTCAGAGGTTCAAATCTTGACAGGTTTGTGGCTAGAACAGGGTGGATAGACCCAAAGTGGCATGATATTAATAGACCAAAATTGGGAGTTAAACATGAAAGGAAAATGCTAAAATTTTACTCTGTCAAAGACATAGCTGACTTTACAAAGATTGCTATTGCAAAAAATGATGTTGTTAGTGCAAACCTTTACTTAAAATTATTGATCTCTAAATTCGAGGATAAATGTCAAGTTTTACAGATGAAAAAACATACGTCAAGATCAAACGAGACATCTCTCTCTGAAGATACGAACAATGTTTTGAATATCGTCCTTATGCATGCAATGAAGTTTAGAGGTCCCGAACATGGCATCAAAGTTTTGAAGTATATGACAAAAAACAAGCTTGAAATTCCCTTCACCACACTTTTCATTATCATAAAGAACTTGAGGATACAAGGATTACATCAGGAATCATTGATCATACTAAACAGCATTGATCTTGAGACATTGAGTCAGACACAAAGGCAAGAACTAGTGGAGGAGGTCATTTTGCTAATTAAAGACAAATTTCCCGATTCTCCCAAAATCATGATCGGATATGTAGCTTCGTGCTTCACAGGAGGACGTTGGAATGGGCTTGAGATTCTCAACCAAATGGGTATTTTGGGTCTCAATTATAAAAATGGTGATCTTGGTCAACTTAGCTCTTTTGACACTATTCTGAGAGCCGACATAGACAAAATGTTGGGAGGTTTTAATATCTCACATGCTGCTCTATTGAGTGTCTTTGAAGTTCTCTTGCGATCAATGCCGAACTCCCGAGTTGATGCAGATTTCATTACCAAACTTTACACTAACTACATAAAGACCATAATGAACAATAATGATGTGGGAGGGCCATTTGATCGGAGTAATTTAGATGATAGCATAGTTACACTCTTCTTGAAATATTTGTTGAAAGAGGATGCAGATTCGCTGAATATGGATATAACTACTTCATCAAGTTGTTTCGAAGCGGCAAAAGAGATATTTAGAGATTTTACGACAAGGTGTAACATCAAAAGAAGAAAAAGCACTGTCTACTTATATGACTTGATGGTTTATACAAGTCTTGTTTTCTACAATGATTACCACTTTGCACTTCAGGTTATAAGACTCTCTCGTTCAAAGGGTCTTCCGCTATCATTCAACCAGGCTTTTCCTTTTGTGAAATACCACTATACAAACAAACAGTATGAGCAAGCAAAGGTTTGGTATGATGAAATTGTGAAGCAAGGTGTCAAAGCCACTGCGACGCCAGCCAAAGACTTGTTCAAAATTGCTCGTCAATTAAACTGGCCCGTTAACGGATTCACATACCGCAAGCTTTCAGTTCACAAAAATCATAAAAAAAGAGAGGAGATGAAGAAGCTTTCTAAAGAACCGGTCAACTTTTTGGGTAACGTCAGCATGGAAGATGAAGTAACGAAAGATTTGATAGGAGATAACAGCTATAACGAACTCACAAATTCAAATTTCAAGGGAGAACTATCTACAATAGTTCACGAAATCAACAGATTGACCGGTGAGAAGTCCAATGAGGTCGGTACCTAGTCTCCGTAGTGACCCATAGCATATTAGCATTGAATATATACTTGTAATATTATATGATTATATTTTGTCATTAAATTTCACCAAAGTTTTTGATTGTTTATTTAAACGCCCAATTAGGAAGTTTAGTCAACCACAAAATTGCAAGTCCCAAAACTCATTTGATATTAACCAAAACATCATTATAACGAACACCTTCAAAACGGATTAAAGAACAGATCGGAGATTTCCAGTAAGACAAGATATTGAAGGCACACACAGAGATTTTTTTTACTTGTTCCGTTGATAAAGATTCACGTTCGAGAATATTTTCTTTCACAGCATAGAGCCTCCTGCGTATCACTTTAAAGATGAGCTTTGCTGAAAGCTCAAGAGCACAGCAGTTTAATAACAGAGTGATACCGAAAAGCTCCGCTGGAGGAATAGTACATGGTGAAAGAGAAAGTGAGACCATCAATTCTGGGACAGATGATCCTTGCAAAGAAATGACATCTACCAGAAATGAAGATGAAGTCAATGCTGAAATGGTAGACTGTGAATCAACACTTGCAGGAGATTCACAAGAACCACTCGTTGACAGCAATAAGGAAATTTCGAATGAAGGTCAGTTCGATTTGATTGCAAGAAAGGTCGATAGCACCATTCAAAGCCTAAATCTTGTCTACAAAAAGATCGGCTATTCACTGACCGAAGTGTCTGAGAAAAGGTCTGGCATATTTGATGCTATCCAAAAAACGTTAGCAAGTTTCACTGAAAGTATCCAGAGGGAGAAGAGCAACATGGAAAGCGAGTGCGAATGGATAAGACAACAAATAAAGATAATACTAGCAATGGTTAATGACAACAATGGCGATAAGAATCTCAGTTTATTAAGTAGAGGAATATTATTCAAGGATCTGAGTCTATACGCTCAAGGTTACAGCAGTGAAATGTTTTCCAAAATATCGACCGGAAACATCAGGAGGGGCAGCTTTTACGATAATTCGCCCTTCAATATAACTGCTACTGATAATGATAACGATTTTTCATTTCAAAGTCAATTCAACGTACCTTATGAAAATGTACCAGAACTAACACTTGTTCAATTAAAGGATAGATTGAACACCATTTTCATAGATGTTCTCAAGACGTTTGTTACTTCCTTCAAGAAACTAAATGAATTAAATTTGACTTACTTGGATATAATAGACTCGATTGGAATATTTCACTCAAGCAATGCCGACGTATCAGTATTGAGCTCATTACCTAGTAAAGAAGAAGCTGAAATTCACAAGCAACTCATTAGTCAGTTTGAGATCGTTACAAAGCACTTGAAGATTGCGGCACAAAATGATAATATAAGACACCAACAATACGATAGCATAGAATTCATAGTATCTAGTCCTCAAAAATTGAGGTCCACTCAGAATAGTGGTCCTGAAGTGGACTTTTCGAAGGATGGAACAAAGTTACAAGAAAATACTACCAACTTAATGAATTACTTAAAGGAATTGAATTATGAACTTGTTAGAGTTATAAGGGCATTGAAATTGACTAAGATTTCCCCCGAAATCATGAATAGTATTCAAACCGAAATCAACTACTGTGAGGCTGAGCTTATTTCTCGTGAGAAACGAATGGATGAAAGGATCAGAACATGTCTTGAACTTATAGATATATTGCACTTGAATGAAGAGCAGCTTGTGAGATTACAAAAACAGTATCATATTTTGAAAGGCGATAACGAGTCTATAGATAGCTTGCTCGATATTGATACCCTCAAATTCATCCGATCAAATCCAAGACACTTTGGTCTTAACGATTCGCATATTGATCTAATTAATAGGTTCGCAAACATACTACAAGGGATTAAGGATTCAAAACAGCGCAAATGGAACCTTTACTCCTCTAAGTGTCGTGAGTTATGGGAAAAATTCCAAGAAGACTCGGAATACACCGAAAACTTTTTGAATGCCAACGACAATTTGAGTGATGTATCCTTGACAAATTTCAAAATGGAGTTGAACAGGCTCTATATCAAACGTTCGGAATATGTAGAACGATTCATCACTGATGCGAGATTGGAGATCGAAAAATTATGGGACAAAATGTTTTTCTCTACTGATGAGAGAGCTAAATTCAAATACTACAATTACAATAATGATGTGGATGCACTTGATAAAGAGGCCATTCTTGATGATCATGAAGCCGAGTTGTTGTCATTGAAAGATAAATTTCAGTCCAAGTCTAGATTGTTTGTCTTGTATGACCAGTTAACCGATCTACTCAAGGATCAAGTGTTTTTGCAAAATTCTTCAAAGGATTCGTCAAGGCTTTTGAGCAAAAATTCCTGTAAAATCTTATTAAATGAAGAAAAGTTGAGGAAAAGAATAGAGAAAAACTTGCCCAAGACAATAAATAGTTTGAAGGCAGAAATAATAGCAATCAATGACGAACAAAGAAAGGAAGGTGGTATACCAGTGACTATTTATGGCGAAGACTTTCTTGACAAGGTACTAACAATAGAATCAGAATACTTGAGTAATAAACATAGAAGAAGTTTTAAAAACTTGCAAGACTCTCCTAACAGGTCGAGAAATGTTAGCCAAAAATCGTCACCATTGAAAGAATCAAACATCTCACCTTCGAAAGCCGTTAATACAAGCGGAATTAAAAGAGGCACAGGTAAGAAGCTTAACATGAAAATATCACCCTCTAAGGGTGCAAATATTTTGAAAAAAGCATCAGGACGAACATCGCTGAGGCAGAACATTCAAAGACCATACAGAAATCCTACTGCAGTAAAATTGACAAATGCGTTGAACTCTAGTCTCAGTTTAGAGTCAGACTCGAGTCAAGGAAGTCCAATGAACAAACTAAAAACGAGTTTCAATCTGCTGTCAAAACCTCCTCAGTTGCAACCATTAAACTCTCCTCTTATTGCGAATCAACTTGACACGGAGAATAGGGATGCTTTAAGAAGATCATCCGTTTCGGACATATCTCATAGCTCCAAGATATCACCCCTAAGAGAAAACAGCAACTTCATAAACGTGTCACAAAAGAATCAAACCCCATTATCCTTTAAGACTGCGAATAACGATGCATCAAATTTTGAGTTTTCTCCGGTACCCTTGAGCCGTTTCAATATCGATGTGAATGCAAGACCAGAGTCCAACCTGAGTAGGTTAAGCAGCATAACTTGTGACAGCTCAACCATTATAGGGGATGATTATAAATTATGGCGAGAGGAAAGAATAAAGCAATTCAACGATACTTGAATTCCAATCCACGATGACTATACTAATGTATTTATATGTACTATATGTAATAGATGATAACTTCATGCAAAGATGATGATGTCTTGATTCAAAACGGTCATAGGCACGTAGTCTCTCAATTGTGTATCAAGATAAAGCCGCAAGAGCGACCCAGGCATCATCATGTTAAAAACGTTACGATTCAAAGTTGTGTTTCGCAATAAGTTCAATACCTTTAGGTGTGGAGGTAGACTTATTACTTCATTATCATCAATCATTATCTCATTTCCACTCAAGTTTAAAAACTTTAAGTTTTGAGGAAATTTTGTCTTTTTAAGAGTTATTAAGGAATTAAGCTGAAGATCCACATATTCTAAGGAGTCAGGTAATTTCACTTCCTTAATTTCCTCAATCATGTTGCATGACAAGTTAAGGTAAACCAATCCATCAGGTAAAAAATCGGTATTGGATGGCAATTTTTTTAGTTTATTATTAATCAAGTTCAATATCTTTAGGCGAGAGGGGAGTCTCACATCATCAAAGTTACTTGTAGATAGTCCATTCAATGTTAACGTTTCTAAATTCTTGAAGTTGACAATGGTTGAGCGAACTAAATCGTAAACTTTTGAATTCTCAAGATTTTGAAATCTAGACAAGTTTAAATTAACGAGATTTGAGTATAACTTATCAGTCTTCAAACATTTCTCGAGAAATTGTATTTCAAAGTTGTTGTTGTCATTAAGCTCTTTTTTCTTGTTGAATAGGTCAATGATTATTTCAAACTTTGAACTTAATTGGAAATACCTCCTTGATTTGGAGAATTGAGAGAGAAAAAACTCGAAAAACCTACGATCACTTGATGTTTCTGTATGGGAGTATGTATAGGAGAACACGAATTTCTCTGGTAGGATAAACTCCAGTTCACTTTCTATCATATTTTTCAATTCCTCGAAATCAATAGCTTTGCCAAGTTTATATGCTCTATTATTGAAACTCGATAACGGACTATTACTGAATAACACAGTCCGCTCATAAATTGAGCGATATATTATTGAGCCGACAAATGACTTCCTTGGGATGGTTCTCAAAAGTTCCAAACAGTCAGTGATCGTAAAAAACGAAATAATGTAATGGACTAGCTCTGCCGGTAAAAAAGAAAAGATACTGTTATTTTTCAGTTTCACCTCAATGTGCCGACGCTTACTAGCTGAATCTGACATTTCCGTTAAGGCAGACACACCCAGAATGCCTGCCTGCCTATACCCTAGTGCACAAAAATTTACCAAGGATTCTTTAAAGCTATATATATATTCCCTATCATTAAAATTGTATTAGAATATGTAATATACAGGTCTTATGAAACCGCAACCTATTTCGCCTTATCTCTCAGGCCTAGTTCAGATTAAGATTTAGATTTTGAAGTGATTGCACCGGAGATACGACAGCCTGGCCAGTATTCTCAACATCATCGTCATCTTCATCAGCATCATCGTCATCTTCATCATCATCATCATCATCATCATCATCGTCATCATCTTCATCATCATCTTCACCATCGTCATCCTTGGAGACGATATCTTTGAGAGCATCTTCACTAACATCATTATCTTCGTCTTCGTCGTCTTCTTCGGGGTACCCTCCAAGAGCAAGAACTACTCTGTTCACAATTTCGTTCCAGTCCATCATACCTCCCAATCCTATATCGCCATAACTACAAACAACTTTCTCTGATGGCTTCAATATTTCAATCCATGGCATTTCTTCTGACATCATCTTCAACTGTCTTTTCGTGGTAACTGCATTATATGCATAACTTACCATGGATGGCGCTAGTAGTATGGGATATGTCGTATTCCATGCTCGTATTACATTTGTCAATAAATTATCACATAAACCAAGAGCAATCTTGGACAAGGTGTTAGCGGTCAACGGACATACAACTAGTATATCGGCCCAACGACGTAATTCAATATGCAACACGGGATCCAGACGAGTTTTCCATGTCGTCCATTCGTCAGAATCTCGCCAAACACGAACATTCTTATTTTCGAGATTATGCAAGCCCGCAGAAATCAAACTTTCACTCGCTTTGGTAAGGATTATTTGAATAGATATTTTGTCAGGGGTGTATATTTCAAGCAACTTATGGATAATAAGTTTGACTTTGAATATAGAGATTGCTCCACATACACCGAACAAAACATGAAACTTCCCGTCATCCTCTGGTAGTCTTGGGTCGACGTTGAAATTTTGTTCCCCAGTACCCAACAATCTACCTCCAACAGTAGGAGGATTTGAAGGACCAGATACAGCGTTTAATATTTTCTCCAATTTGGCAGTCGTAGAACCCCTCGACATACCTCCCGAGGCAGTCAGATAGTCTGAGCCGCTACCCGAGCCACTTCTTGATCTCGTCATCAGCTTAGCTGATTTTATGGTTTCATCAACATAAAAATGAGCATGTACTGAAGGCTGCTTTTTGTGGATGCTACTTGAAGGTGGATTTTTTATGTGATCTTCGTCTTCTTCTATTCCCTTATTATGCTTCTCTAGGTTTACTTTTAACAAGGGAGTTCCAGATTCGCCTGGAGCTCCTTTAGAAGCTCCCGATTTCACGAGATCATTACCATCGTAAGCTTGGCTTTCATCAAAAGGCTTTCCCACTCGTTCCATTTCATTCAAAACAGCCCCCCCTGCCACGATAGTCTCTCTATTTCCATGTGCATTCTGCAGCTCCTTGCTTGTATTAGTCAAGGATAGGCTGGGGGGCGTAGCGGTTGAGGGTCTCAGTACACCATTAGTTAAAATTGGCGGCGGTGATGGGCATCTCAAGTTTGATATGGCCATAACAGAGGGTGGTATCTCCTCCAGTAGTGGAGATACAGGCCGTGGCAGACGGTCGCTGGTATCCTTGTTTGCAACAGAGTTGTCTGAGGCCATCTCAGCGAAAAGAATATACTCTATCCCTTTAGGTTTGTGATCACTAAACCTCTCTAGTTAACTGGGTGTTTATATCTCTCAAAAGATATTGCTCTTGTGTCTCTCTTTGCTCTTCCGAATCACTCCAGATATAGTTTATTCAGCATAACTAATCAGTATATATAGAAAAACAGGAAAATTCATCAAATTAGAAAGTCGCACTACCTTTGTGGAAATCCACAACTGTTCGGCAGAAGGTACTAGATCTCTACATCGAATGATCAAATTGCTTACTGATCACTTTTCCCTCGTGAAGAGTCACTTCATGTTTGTAGGGGCAAAATGAGCCATTGACTGATGGCAAGCTATGATCAAGTGAAAATGGTATCAGGATACCACTACGTGTGTCTATGCAGTTCAAGGGAGTTGAACTGTATTTCTTTTCAGAGCAGACATTTGTGGACACAAGAACACTGACAAACGCTACGTACAATGTAAAACTATCAATGGTGGCACAGACCGTAACGGAAAGAAGTGAGGAGTTTCGTATTGTGAATTTTGTATCCTCTAACACAATAAGGCATTTGTTTCGAGTGAGATTGCGAACTCTATACATTCAAACCCATTATCTTTAAAGAGAGTCTTTATCAGCTGCTTTCTGGTGACTGTGATCGAACATGACGAGTACGAGGATTACATTTTATGCCTAACATTAATATGTAAGCACTACAAAAATGCTTGGGAATCCCGCTTATTGCAACAAGTGAGCTATGCATATGTCACTAAGCGATCGGATCACTTCCGCAAAGCGCGCAGTCTCCCTTCATATGTTGGAGTGATAAATACAAGCTTTCTAGTTTCAGGTTATGGAAGGTGCACAAAGGTTGCCGTGGGGATAACATGGGACAAAGGGTGACGATATTATAGCTACTCTGCAGTCTAAGGTGATACAATATGTAGGTAGGTGAAATATCCAACCGAGATATAATTTACAAGAAAATGCCGCGGATAACGTGTTTAAACGTATACATTTTTCTCGTGATGTTCCATGTCAAACACCAGGAAGCATACAGTAAGGCATTGAGAACGGGGGCACTCAATTTCATATATTACTCGCAAATTGATTACAATTGTTTGAGGGTCATTTATGTGGGAGATAATTCGAAAGACCTGAAAGAATTTACCAAGTCTCTGGCCTTGTGATCCTCATCTATGTCGGGGGTTTGGTTCTCCTTCAAATTTCGATTGCTGTCCGGTAACAGGGTATCGTGGGCACCTTTGGATCTGTACTGCCTCGAAAATCCAGGTGATTCGCGGTGATGGTTCGAAGATACAAAGCCATCAATGTTGTTTCCTGCCAACGCCTGGGCTGCTGGATAAAACTGAGGCGGAAATGCGGTTGATGGATTTGCAGATGCGATATTGTAAAAAAATGGATATGGGATTATGTTATGCGAGGAATTGTTTCCATAGTAGAACTTTTGTTGGAACATATTTCTTTCAAAAGCCAAATTACTCAAAACCGATAGTTTGTTGCTCGTTTCCCTCAGATTTCTGGGAGAATACACATTTACATGATTAAATTTTGAGTTATAAGGGTGCAATTGTTGAAGAATGTAGTTGTTGAAGTCTGGAAACTTGTCATACCTTACCGTGAGAGATCTACCCTCAAACTCGGCATTATCAAAATATTGTATGAGCTTATCTGACGATTCCTTGTTACCGGTGGTGACTATTGCAAAACCTCTGCTTTTGGCAACTTCCTCGTTGATTTGAGGGTAATTGAAGTTTGAACTATCTCCACCGATTGCATTTGATTGTGTTTGATAATTATTTGCTGATTTCTGTTTCATACTAGAACTAGGATTGGAATTAACAGGGGTAGATTGCATGGGTATTTCAACCCTGATAATCAGAATATTGCTACTAGGATCAATATCTCGTGAGGTCAGTATAAGAAAATGCTTTAGCGAGGCCCATGTAGAAGTATAAGGAACATTTCCTACAAACAAACGACAGGGGTTTACTTTAATAGTTTGTCCTTCATCATTCGCTACTTCCAAGAAATTCAATGGGGGAGATATGAAGTTTGTAGGGTTCTCGTACTCCTCATCAGAACTTTGTATGACATTTTCCATCGTCTTTGATTCGTCCAGATTGACAAGATTCATTAAAAACGGGGGGACAGGTTTGGTTGAACTATTAAAGCTATCAGTTCGAGAAGTTTTTCGTGACTCTCCAGACCTCTTGGACTGTTTTTTCCCAGTAGAATATCCTTTAGGACTGTTATTATTGAAGTTGGGGTATGCGGATCCCATACCCTGATGTGAATACATGTAATCATAAGGTTGCGGAAACTTGGAGAGGTACGGATTAAAATAAGGGACGCTACCGTGGACCGGGTACTTCACGCTAGGGTCATTATTTGAGGAGTGAACTCTGGCATCCAAAATTTTACTTTTCCACTCGTAGCCATTGAGTATATCTACCAACCGTATACAAAACTCGTAATTTGTACTCTCCAAAATCGCTGAACATTCTTCTGCATTGTTGCCTTTTCTGAATTCAATCACTTTAAAGCTGGAAAGTTCTTCCAGTTCAAAGTCCGTCTGAACAATAAAGTCTACAAGCTCCTTGAATTGGTCCTCCTCCACGGAACCTGGTAAATTAGCGCATTTTATCTGGTACGATATTAGTCCGGATGGGACAAATGGATCGGCATCCTTGTTGAATGTTCTATGATGCATAGACGTTACCACTCCAGAGAATTCGTCATTCATAGAAGACATTTTCTACTCTGGGGCATTAGCTATCAATGAGAAAAGCCTTGTAATTTATTTCAGTTACCAATCCTCACTACATATATGTGTTACTAGGGATATTTCGAATCGAGATAAGGGTTTAATTAGCCCGGCTTTGTGTCATTTTGACCAAACCAGAAATTTGCAACTTTCTCTCGCACCTAAATACACAAGCTATTTCCGTTACAAACACAGTCTATGACTCTACTCTTGAAAAAAGACAAACTATCATTATGTCAGGTAACGACAGTCTCAGATCCTTTGGCTACATCATTGATGACATAACAGAGAATGAAGCTTCGTCTGGTGTCTCCGAAAAGGTGAATGACGTTGGCAAGGAAGGTTGCAAAATTGACGATCGGAAGGAACCCTTGTCAGAGGAAAACAACAACCCATCAAAAATGACAGAAAAGGTCACAGAGAAAGAAATAGGAGATGAGAAGGCATGCAATGGTTTCACGAAGGGTAATGAGTTACCTCTAGAGCCTATTGCTTATCATCCCAATCACGGACGAATATTGGAAGCTAGTTTGATTTTATCATTCTGCGCCTTTCCACTAGGTTGGGACATAGGAACCACTGGATTCGCCTTCAAGCACACTAGCTTCAGAGCGGTATACGGCAACTTACTGTCGCTTATGTTCGGTGTATTGATTTCGTCTTTCAATGTTGGTTGTCTTGTTGGATGTCTCACACTTGGCCAAATTAAGATCAACTTGAAAAACGTGATCCGTATCGGATTGGTAGTCTATCTTGCGGGCTCTGTCCTCGAGTGGGTTTCTATGTACCAAAAGTGGAGTATTTATGCCTACTTGGCTGGGAGAATTTTCTGTGGAGTTACGTGCGGAACGTTTTGCGTCATTGCCCCAATCTACACCTCCGAGCTTGTCGTTGACCAAACGAAGCGAGCAGTTTATCTCAGTTTTTTCCAAACTCAAGTTTGTGCTTGGATATTGTTGGGAAACCTTTCCAATATTTTTTATGACAGACTCTTGTGGCTGATTTCCGTGGTGACGTACTTCAAAGTGGCTTTTGCATGTGTTTTTGGAGTCGCCCTCTTCAGGGTTCCAGACTCTGTCCAGTACTTTATTCATAAGAAAGAATCCTCGAAACTCTACGATACCTTCAGAAGACTTTACATCAATGCGGATGCACAACTCGTGGACAGAGAGATCGAGTCATGCGTGCCAGCAGCGTCGACTGAATCATGGAGATCAATTTTTGGGAGAACTTGTTTGAGAAGCACCATGCTTTGCTGCTGTATTATGGCGTTTCAACAATTCACAGGGATCAACTACTTCTTCTACTACGCCAATATTGTCTTCAACTCCAGCCACGCCGTCGTCATCATGAGCACCGTCAACTTGATCGGTGGGCTCATGAGTGGCAAGGTGATAGGTTGGTTTGCCATGAAACCGATTTTGGTGACCAGTTCGTTCAGCATGGCCTTCTTGATGTTACTCTATTCTATCTTGGGCGGATTTCTTCCCATGAGTCCGGCAGTGGTAGCTCCCTTGCTCGTGACTATCACGTGCCTGTTCGTTTTTGCGTTCTCCGTCTCGTGGGGTCCATGCAGTGGGGTCTTGAACAGTGTCATCAGCGGAAACCGGAGTTCGATCATGGGACTCTCTGTCAGCGTCAACTGGATTGCCAACTTTGTCATATCCATGGTGACGCCTTTGATGATTGCCAACCTCGGTTTCAGTTACGGGTACATCTTTTGCTTCAACCTCATCGCAATGGGTGTGTTTGTTGCTTACGCTCTTTGATACGCCCCATATGGCAACCGTTACCGCCAGCTCTTGCTGGTGCCTCTGCCTGAACCTGAAATTTCGCCTGGAAAAAATTCTTCCTTCCTCGGGTCCGCCGTTTTCTGCACCCAAAGGATTGAAGCAGCCGCTTTTGCACTCGGAGAACGCACACAGTTCCGCGGGTGCTCTTCTGCAGTCCCCAAGCCCCATCCTCTCGTTGTCACAGTCGGTTATCCGAGGCTTGCGTTCTCTAAAAGGCGTTTGTCTCCAAATGTGCAGGTGCTGGTTCAGCTGGACGCTTATGTTTAGATCGTACAGCAATTCGGTGTGTTTTAGGCTAGACGATCTGGCACAGTACTGCTGGTGACGAGCAGTGTTTACGGTTGATTGGCGGCTTGCTCTGCTCCCGAGGATGCTGCATGCGACTCTGCCGTGCCAACGGCAATAACGGAGAAAATTGTGCACCGGCAGAAAATTATTACGCACGCAGCCCCCGACAGCGCTCCGCTATGACGATCGCGATGTGCCACGCTGCTAACGCACTTGCGTGAATTTGCCTACGACTTGACGGTATCGTGGCTAGCGGCGACGACAAGAGCATACGTGATTCGCGGTATGCGGTAAATGTTCAGGTCGTTTAGGCAGGGAGCGAGAGAGAAGGTGCATACAAGACAGGCGCATCAACGCTTTGAGACCAGCGTATTGTATAGACTGCGGAAGTTGGCTTGCGTGAAAACACAAAGTGGCATAATATCTAGAGTGGGTTAAACCGTTTTCAGTAATTTTTCTCGGTATATTTTCATATAAGAAATATTTCAATATCGTAAAAATCATAATTATTCAGCTTGAATCAACCACAACACAGAGACAGTAAAGGGAACGCCTCGTTCATTTCGTCGAGGAGATATCTTTGAAAGTAACGCCTTCACTCCAGCCGATAGACTGATAGACCGATTGTTTCATTTGTGGAGTTACTTCCAAGTTTACAACGAAGCAAGAGGTTTCGTGAAGTACCTACTCTAGTGGGGGCAGATTGTAAAGAGCAATCGGACTACGTTCAGTGAGCAATACGTAGCAACAGTGCGAGGTGATCTACTGCACCGGGCCATAGCCTACATTCCCGGAGATATTGACTGGCTGTCCTCTTTTTCCCGTCTTCCCCATATCAAGGGACACATGCTACACGTTGAGACTAGAGAGTGAAAAATAATGGCAACCAAGCGGTTGAAACTTTCAGCAAAGCGAATCAGAACTCGCTCCGGATGCTTGACATGCCGAGACAGACACATGAAATGTGACGAGCAACAGCCAGTCTGTAGAAATTGCACCAAATCCAGACGAAAGTGCTATCGTGGTATACGGTTGAACTTCACCCAGTACAATATATACAATCCTGGAGATCATGCGCCGCCTCCTGACTCGTATAGGTTTTTGGACCAATCTATAACGATCGCCTCTTTGTATGAAGATGGGAAGAAACTTTACGATCCTTATTTGAGTTTGCATGATCCCAGGGACTTGAGGGAATCGGATAATCAATATCAACAAGATATATATTCATCTATACCGCCCACAGGTGACCGACAGGACTCCCCGAATTTCTACGCGCCATTCTTAGAGAAAGAGGCTGTGACTGACTTGTTACTGAAAGAAAGAACACTATCAAGCCAGGATCTTCTTGATTCTTTTATGAGTCGCACTAGGAATTCAAGCTTGGCAAGCCTCCTGGGTCAAGTGACTACTCAGGTAGAGACAAAAATACATGAGCAAACCTCACCGCCTCCACCTTCAAAAGACATCACAAAAAGTAAAGAACAAAAGTTCATAGATTTGATTCAAACAGAAAAATATTACTGGCTTCTAGATTTGTTCAACGAACTTAGCATATGGAAATCAGTAATTCCTACCTATTGCATGAAAGAATCCGAAAATGGGGATGGATTTTTACTAAGATGTCTCTTGAATTGTGCTGTTAACAGCGGCGTCGACTCTACAGAATTACTCAACGAACAGCTTAATTTGTGGAATTCGATAAAGGTGTTAACAATAACATTGGAGAACCATCAAAAATGTGAAGACTTGTTGATTAGTATAGTACTTTTGTTACTTAACTTCAAAATCAAGTTTTCGAAATCATTAATAGAAATTGATAGTTCCAATAGGAACTTGATTAATAACCAGGCTAAGATTTTTGATCAGTTGGTGCTGAAGTTAGGTGATCAAATACAGAAAATGCAAACCTCGGCTATATTTATCAGCACAATACAATCCATCACTCTTTTGAAATACTTGATTCTGAAAGACATTGAGTCTAAATCTAGTATTCTCAACAATGATAAGTCAGGAACAGGAAAGAAGAAACCCGATTTACAAGGAAGCGCTGGGTCAGTTGAACATGTACTCGGGAAAGGACAACAACAGGTTCGTAACGAAACAGACAATATCACAAACGATGACTCTGTTAGCCTAAACAGTATTGTATCATTAAACGCATTTGAGATTCATCATTTGAGAACTTCTTTCAGATTTTTAGATTTCCCACAAATTGGTGGTTCGGAAGTTGAATTGGATCCAACTATGAAAAGTGATGCGATGAAGTTGAAAAATACCATGTGGCAATTGTTGCGTATCAATCATGTCATAGATCATCCCGAGACTGACTTCTTTAGACTCGGGTTCGACGAAGATGTATCAGAAGCATTGAAATATCCAATTTTAACAAAAGACCAACAGCACCCGTGGGTGATATTCCCTAACGAGAAAGGAATTGCTATAATCATATTAAGAGAGTTCATGAGGATACTAATTAACAGAACAAATGAAGCCTGTGTGCAAGAATCCAACGAAAGATTGAAGTACATATTTGGCATATTACAAACCTCACATCTCGAGAAAGACATCAAAAACTTATGGAGCTCTAATTTTGGGTGGGTGATCAACATCATCAAGTCGGTTTGATTGATAATCGCCTACCTTTTATAGATAAGATAGACAAATTCGGTATTAACCGCCACAGAGAGTCCGGACTATATAATGACATTTTTTTGAGATCAATTTAATGCCAGAATGACAAATAATTTCAATATATTGCAAACGCAGTTGTGATACTGTAAAAATTTCAACAACTAAACAGTAAGCGTCCCCCAAAGCTATAAACTTTCATTTCAATACAGATACGACTACCCGTAACTACCAGTAACTATAGTAGCTGTGGAAGAATATATAACAAAATGTAGTTGATTCATACTCATGCATATCATGTCATCTGATTTTGTGGCTTTTTTTTTTTGATTCTCACGATGGTGAATTCAATTGGTTTTGTGTAATGTATAACAAAAATTTTCAATAGATTTTCAATATTGGCTGACAAAAAAATATTTAGAATAACTGAAGTGTTTGTAATAAATAAATCAATCCGAAATGTCGTTGGGTACTTTATACACCACAGAGCAAGCTAGAGGAATTACCCCTAGAGCTCTTGTCAAACATTTGAACTTGGATGTAAAGATTGTCAAAGATAAGGAAGATGAAGAATACAAGAAAAACTTTCCTTTGAATGCCATCCCAACTTTCATTGGACCAAAGGGATTCAAGTTGCAAGAGACCATCGCCGTCTCAATTCACTGTAAGTATAACAAGACCATTACATGTGGTATGCCTAAATGATGAGAAAAGTTTTCAAAATTATACAGTTATCCCTGTCTTAATACATTATGTCGAGAATTCATTCTGAAGTTTACAATTGCATACTTTTGTGTACTAATTGATACATGAATACTAACAAGAGTTTAGTGGTCAACTTGGCCAACCCAAAGACAAAGTTATTGGGTAAAAACGATCAAGAATATGCACAAGTTTTGCAATGGTTATCTTTTGCAAATTCTGAACTTTTGTCAAGGATCGCTCCTATCTTAACAATGTTGAAGGGACTTCAACCATACAACAAAAAGGTGATTGATGAGAACTCATTGAAACTTAACAATGCAATTGCTATTCTCGAAAAGAGAACGGGTGACTACACTTACTTGGTTGGTGAGAGATTAACTCTTGCTGATATCTTCACCGCTTCCCTTGTTGTTAGAGGATTTGACTGTTGGTTTGGTAGTGAATGGAGAAAAGAACATCCAAACACCACTAGATGGTTCACAACGATTATCTCCAATCCTATTCTCAAAGATATTGTTGGCGAATACAAGTTCAGAGATGCCCCACTTGAGTTTGTCCCACCAAAGAAGGAAAAGAAAAAGACTCAACAACAACCAAAGAAAGAAGCTAAGAAGGAGGCTGCCTCAGCAAAAGAACCTACTGAATCTGAGGAGGCTAAACCAAAGCAAAAACATCCATTAGAGGCTTTACCAAGACTTAGTTTGGACGAATGGAAGAAGGTTTACTCTAACGAAGAGACCAGAGAAACTGCTATCCCATGGTTCTGGAAAAATCAATACAAACCGGAAGATTGGTCTTTGTGGAAGGTTGACTACAAGTATAACGATGAGTTAACCTTGACCTTCATGTCTAACAACTTGATTGGTGGTTTCTTCAACAGATTAGAAGGTTCCAGGAAGTACTTATTCGGAACTATGGTTGTCTACGGTGAAAATAACAATAATGGTATCACCGGATTCTTCTTGGTCAGAGGCAATGACCATGTTGCAGCTTTCGATGTTGCTCCAGATTGGGAATCTTACGAGTTCACTAAATTGGACGGTTCTGATTCTGAGGCCCAAAAGTTTGTCAACAATTTGTTAGCCTGGGATGAACCTATTGTTGCCAATGGTGAAAAGAAGGAAATTGCCGATGGTAAGGTCTTCAAGTAAGCTACAAGCGTTTTTTTTATACTCGAAAAATGCCATATATTTTTTACAAAGTGAATAATCTTAATCAATCACATCAATTTGTAGCCTTTGAATTGCTCAATTTAGAGTGTTCATTTACATGTATACATGCCCTTAAAATTTGGGCATGCTCAATTTTATTAATAGCAGAGGCACGTGTAGAATTTAGCGATCTGGTATTTTGAAAACCATGAAGAAACTGGAATAGACGCATAACACCTGTGATTCAAAAAGGTAACATGCTTTATACAAAGAGTAGCATTGTACGCTACGTTAGGAGGAAGCCTCTATCTCTAGGGTTGCCCTTTGCCGTTTTATTTGTGATATACTTGCTATTTTTCTCATTGGGTTCTAAATCTACTAAATCCAAATACTCCTACAGAAGGAAGTCATCAGGATGGATCAATCACAAACCAAGGAGTAGCATTGTACCTCATAACTTACCCCAAAATCATATTCTGCATTTCGATTTAAATAAGCTAAGGACGACAGCTGACCCTTTGACAAATAGAGAAGACGTGTTGATATTAACACCAATGTCAAAGTTCTTGCCCCAATACTGGGAAAATTTACAGAACATCGACTACGATCAGTCGTTGATAAGTTTAGGATTTATAGTTCCAAGGAACATAGATGGAGATACTGCTTTGCAAAAGTTGGAAGATGCTATTAAAGAGTCTCAAAAAAACAATAAATTGAACTATAAAAAAATCACCATTTTGAGGCAGGACTCCGATTCTTTGAACAATCAGGGGGAGAAAGAAAGGCACGCTTTGGCGGTACAGAAGCAGAGAAGATCAATGATGGCGGTTGCACGGAACTCTATCTTATTCACGTGTATTTCTCCGTCCACGTCATGGGTTTTGTGGTTGGATGCAGATATTGTGGAGACGCCTCACACTTTGATTCAGGATTTAGCCTCTCATGACAAGCCGGTTGTATCTGCCAATGTATATCAGAAATTTATCGGAGACGATAACAAGGAATCCATTAGACCATATGACTTCAATAACTGGGTAGAATCCGATATTGGCTTAAAACTTGCCGAAACGATGAAGGACGATGAAATAATTGTCGAAGGCTACCAAGAAATGGCCACGTACAGGCCATTGATGGCTTACTTCTACGACGTCAATGGAGATAAGAAAACTGAGATGGGCTTAGATGGAGTGGGCGGTGGCGCTGTTCTTGTTAAAGCAGAAGTACACAGAGATGGCGCAATGTTCCCTTCTTTTCCTTTCTATCATCTTATAGAGACGGAGGGTTTTGCCAAAATGGCCAAAAGACTTGGTTATGAGGTGATCGGTTTGCCAAATTACTTGGTTTACCATTATAATGAGTAGAGTCTTGATATATATTTACATACCCCAAATCTTACATTTACATGAAAAGTATTGCGTTCCTTTACAGAATGTTAGTGGTGGAACTACTACCAATTCAAGCAGACACTTGTAGTTCTTCGTCAATCGAGATAGAAGAAGTTGAGATGAGAACTTTAAATCAGCAATTTTTTTTGAGCCGCACACAAAAAAAAAATAAGATGAGCTTTAAAATTTAACATAGTAAAGTAGGAAATATCTTTCTTTAGATTCACTTCCAATTTTACAAAGAGTTGCGAGTAAGATACCTTCGAGAGGAATATAGCAAGATTAACAATGCAGCTCTCCTGGAAGGATATCCCACCAGTGCCAACGTCCAACGATATGTTGGACATAGTTCTCAATAGAACCCAGAGAAAAACTCCCACTGTTATTAGAGCTGGTTTCAAGATTACCAGAATTAGACTGTTCTACATGAGAAAGGTGAAGTTCACATCTGATGGATTTGCTGAAAAGTTCACTGAGTTATTAAGCGGTTTCCCTAACATAAACGATGTCCACCCATTCCACAGAGATTTAATGGATACCTTATATGAAAAGAATCATTATAAGATCTCTTTAGCTGCTGTCTCGAAAGCAAAAACTTTGATTGAGCAGGTAGCTAGGGATTATGTTAGGTTACTTAAGTTTGGACAATCGTTGTTCCAGTGTAAGCAGTTGAAGAGGGCTGCTTTAGGTAGAATGGCAACTATTGTTAAAAAACTTAAGGATCCTTTCGTATACTTGGAGCAAGTTAGACAACATTTGGGACGTTTACCAAGTATTGACCCAAACACCAGAACTTTGTTGATCTGTGGCTATCCAAATGTTGGTAAGTCTTCTTTCTTGAAGTGTATCACTAAGGCTGATGTTGAGGTCCAACCATACGCTTTTACCACTAAATCTTTATATGTTGGTCATTTTGACTACAAATATTTAAGATTCCAAGCTATTGATACCCCCGGTATTTTGGACAGACCAACGGAGGAAATGAACAATATTGAAATGCAATCTATTTACGCTATTGCTCATTTGAGATCATGCGTCTTGTACTTCATGGATCTTTCCGAACAGTGTGGATTCTCGATTGAAGCACAAGTCAAATTATTTCATTCGATCAAGCCATTATTTGCAAACAAGTCTGTGCTAGTGGTCATGAACAAGACCGATATTCTTAAAGCCGAAGATTTATCTGAGGACAAGCAAGAGTTGCTTAAAACTATATTGACTGTTCCAGGTGTTGAAGTTATGAGTACATCATGTCATGAAGAGGAAAATGTGATGCTGGTACGTAACCAAGCCTGTGAAAAGTTATTGGCTGCAAGAATTGACCAAAAATTGAAGGGCACTACTAGAGTAAACAATGCATTAAACAAGATTCATGTTTCCAGACCACAGGCAAGGGATGATATTGATAGGGCACCACATATTCCAGAAGCTGTTGCCAAGTTGAAAAAATACGATCCAAATGACGACGACAGAAGGAAGCTTGCCAGAGACATCGAAGAAGAAAACGGTGGTGCAGGTGTATACAACATCAACTTGAAGGACAAGTACATGCTTGAAGATGATGATTGGAAGAATGACATTATGCCAGAAGTGTTAGATGGTAAGAATGTGTACGACTTCTTGGATCCAGATATTGCTGCCAAGTTGCAAGCTTTAGAAGAAGAGGAAGAGAGATTAGAAGCAGAGGGTTTCTATGACTCTGACTCAGATATTGAGGATGTTGAGATTGACGATATCAGGGAAAAGGCACAGTGGATCAGAAATAAGCAAAAGATGATGATTAATGACGCAAGAAATAGAAAGGCATTAAAGAACAGAGCTGTCATGCCCAGAGACCAAGTAAAAAGGTCCTTCAGCGAAATGGAAGAACACATGTCGTCGCTTGGTCACGATACGAATGCATTAAGATCGTTGTCCAACAAGGTTAAGTCTGATGAGTTGTCTGGTGTAGACATTCTCAAGAGAAACCAAGGTATCCTGAAACTCAACAAACGCAAGGGTCGTGCTCCTGTTAGCCAATCTGATCGTCTCAATGACGGTTTGGCCGACGGCGCTTTGAGATCACAAACAGACAGAATGGCCAAGCTCCAGAGAAGAGAGCGTAACAGAATGGCCAGACAGGGTGAGGGTGATCGTCACATTGGTGATTCTATGCCCAAGCACTTGTTTGCTGGTAAAAGAGGTATCGGTTCTACTGACCGTCGTTGATATCTACCGCACACTCAAACCTTTATTTACTTGTTAGTTAACTTCTCCTTACCATAATCAATCATGTAAGACGATACAGCCTGTAGCTACCGCTTTGTTTTGCGTTTGTAATAGTGTCAATGATCGAACCTTCTCATTACTGTGGATGCCCAAATCAGCAATTTCAGTTATTGTCTCGTGATAAACAGATAATAGATTTTGCGCGGTTAATTAGATAAGGGTTATCATGGCTTTTAAGCCAGGATTGACTCATTGATTACAATCACAAACTCTAATTAAAACCGTTCAACGACGTTAGAAAGCGGAAAAGTTTAGCAATAGAGTAATAGTAGAACAGCTACAGAACACCTACCCAGAGGAGACGACAAAACCCAGAAGACTACATGGATATCCGAGTGCAGAACGACGATCTTCAATTCTTGAACTTATCTAAATTAAAGTATATCCCTGCCGTGAAGAAGCACAGAGCAGAAAACAAGGATCCGAGAAGCAAGAACATGAACAGCTTTAACCTCTCGGCGATCAGCAGCCAGCTCCCCCCAAACACGGGGCCGCCGGGAACGGTTCTGCTCAACAGCGGATCAGGGGCTTCGAGCACCAATTCCAACAAAAACCTTAGTCACGTTCCATGCAAGTTCTTCAGACAGGGCATATGCCAAGCAGGGAAGTCCTGCCCGTTCTCACACAATCTAGATGGCACTTTGGCAGCAGACAAACTTCCTTGCAAGTATTTCCAGAAAGGTAATTGTAAGTTCGGTCTCAAATGTGCCTTGGCTCATTTCTTTCCTGATGGCACACGAGTAAATTCCAGAAACATGTTGAACGGATCCAATGCTCCAAACAATCGGAGATCAAGCAGTGGATCGAGCAACTCTACCAAAAATTTCTTTTCTGTGCAATCTGCTTCTTCTTCGTCTTCGCAGCCAATTGACATAAGTCTCAGTGGGCTTGAGGTGAAACAGGAGGGATCTATATTACAAAAGAACAATGAAGTTAACGGCAGCATCGGGTCTTCAACAAGAGCCGGCTCCATTTCTTCTTCTTACGCTAGTCAGGATTCATTTCCTGTAACACAACTCAACGGTTTGAATTCAAACTCATATGGTGGCATTTTTACCAACAATAACAATGCTAATGTACAAGGGAGTCAGGTCCCGTTAAACTCACACCAGTCTGTACTAAGATCACACTCTAGTGGTGTTAATGTCACCAATTTGAACGGTTCGCCCCAACAATCAAGCTTTGTTTACAACTCGCCTTTTTTGCAATCACCCCCGGGTTCAAGCGGGTCTTACAAATTATCCTTGTCGAGCAGATATCCAAGAGCACAAATATCGTTGTCTTCATCCTATTCTTACAAGCAAGATTCAGCAATTGTCGACGATGACGAAGAAGACAACGCAGTGTTTGAAGAGGACTATGTTCCTGGATCACTTGGTGATCTTATCTTGACTCCTCAAGAAATGCAGCGTAGAGATTCAAGATCACAATCAGGCACTTTATTGGTAAAACCCAGTATAAATTCAATACTAAACTTCCCCAACAATGGAAAGACAGGAAGGGATGACGATCAACTTCATGTTTCCTCTGGGAACAAAGAACGTCACGACAAGGGGGCCGACAAACTGATAACCGGTGATGTCACTGAGGAAGACGTGTTTTTGATGGAATGAGTTATGGTTGGATATACTAAAAATGTAATATGGTTTTAGATGAGTTTATGTGATACATGTGTTAAAAAAATAATTAAGACTTGTGCTGTTATATTCTATGAATCAATGGGCTTCCAGTATGGGTCGATTTGGGTGGAAGCATTAAAAAAGGTTTGGTCTGAATTCTATTGGACTATTTATTTATACAATATACGTTTTCTTACATACAAATAGAACGAAATTTTGGTTCGTCATATACGGTTATCAAGTTTCAACAAATTTGCCCTATGTACAAGCTATCATGATTAATTAGTGTAAAACTATTCTTTTTTTTTAGGATTGGCCCTAAATATGTCGGCACTTTTTTTCTGAAATGCAACCATTACCGATGCGTTGGAGAAATCTACCTCTGGTTGCACACCTCTTTTATGATCAGATTCAAAAAGGCTTCCTACTAAGACAATTTCATCAGAGAACGGTTCCATGGTGTAGACCAAATTATCGGTCACAGACCTTTCGGTTTCTTGAACGTCGTCCTTCCCTTTGGTAATGGTAACCTTTTGCTTTGTAGTTACCTTAATTACAAATTGAACATAAGTAGCAATGTTATTAGCATCTGGAAGACAGTTAAACGAAACAACCTTTGGATTGGATTCAACTGCCTCGAGATTCCAGCTAATTTGGGTTCCCGAGGGGAACGTTGCGGCCCTCATAACCAAAGTTTTGACCACTTCATCTCCCGCAATTCCATTGAGTTGTTCTCTTAAATACTTTTCTCTCTGAGCCAAGGGCAAGTTGCATGCTGCAGCAAAAATCTTGTTAGTTTTGACCTGGGTTTCTATTGCTCTCTCCTTCCAATCATTAAACTTCAATTTCAACCCTGTTTCTCTTCTAAACTTCACTACACTGTATGTGTTGATCGCAAACAATCCAGCTCTACGAAGAACCAACTTGATCCAGCTCGAGACAGGCGAAGAAAAAAATTTTGGTGGTATATAGAAGTCTGCAACAACTCCAATGCTCTTCACGGGGACCTGAGTTATATCCGGAGATTGCTTGGTCTTCTTTGGCTTGCTAGATTGAGATGAAGCGAACCTGATCGTTGGAACTACTGATGGTCGTAAGATCCGGGAAACAGACGGACCTCCGAGTAATATTCTGTGACATAACATCATCAATTCCAGTTACAACCTTACTAATTTAATAAGTAAGTCTTTTTGCACAGCTTTTTATATCACTATCTCTGTCGTGGGTAAAAATTTTGTGGTGAATCAAACTATAATATGCAGTACCAGAAAAATTTAAGTGATGAGTTCATCAATCTCATTATCAAAATTATAATTCGTAAGACTGCTTAGCTTAACCTTTGCGATTGTGAAAAATGCCATCAGTACAAAATCAGAAGCCAGGGAAGCAAAAGCTCGCACCCGAGAAAGAGAGATTCATTCTGTGTTGCGGTGATATTTCTCTCGAGCTAGTAGGATCTCTCAAGAGCTCCAAAGACATTAATTTAAACGGATTGATAATAAGATATGCAAAGAAATACAAACTCAAACAGCAGCCCAGGCTCACTGACATCATTTCATCAATTCCAGATCAATATAAGAAGTACTTGATACCGAAGCTCAAGGCAAAACCGGTGAGAACAGCTTCTGGTATTGCTGTTGTTGCAGTTATGTGCAAGCCCCATAGATGTCCACATATCGCTTACACTGGTAATATTTGTGTCTACTGCCCCGGAGGTCCAGATTCTGACTTCGAATATTCTACTCAGTCATATACGGGTTACGAACCTACGTCAATGAGAGCTATAAGAGCAAGGTATGATCCATATGAGCAGGCTAGGGGAAGAGTTGAACAATTGAGGCTGCTTGGACATTCTATTGACAAAGTTGAATATATCATTATGGGAGGAACGTTCATGTCTTTGCCAATAGATTATCGGGAATCATTCATCACGCAACTACACAACGCTCTCACTGGCTTCAACGGAACTGATCTAGATGAAGCTATCAAGTACTCACAGCAATCCCAAACCAAGTGTGTCGGTATCACTATTGAGACAAGACCAGATTATTGTACTGAAACACACTTGAGCGATATGCTAAAATATGGCTGTACAAGATTAGAGGTTGGAGTTCAATCAGTGTACGAGGATGTAGCGAGAGATACAAACAGAGGACATACTGTCAAAGCTGTATGCGAAACATTTGCAGTAGCTAAGGATGCAGGATACAAGGTTGTAAGCCATATGATGCCAGATTTGCCTAATGTTGGAATGGAGAGAGATCTAGAACAATTCAAGGAATACTTCGAAAATCCAGAATTCAGGACCGATGGTTTGAAACTATACCCGACGTTAGTCATACGTGGGACTGGATTATACGAGTTATGGAAGAAAGGTTTATACAAGTCTTATAATGCCAATGCTTTAATTGACCTAGTGGCGCGCATTTTGGCGTTAGTACCCCCCTGGACTCGTATATATCGTGTGCAAAGAGATATTCCAATGCCATTGGTGAGTTCAGGAGTTGAAAATGGTAACCTTCGGGAACTTGCTTTGGCTAGAATGAAGGATTTTGGCACTACTTGTAGAGATGTCCGTACAAGAGAAGTTGGAATCCAGGAAGTTCATCATAAAGTTTCCCCAGACCAGGTCGAGTTGATAAGAAGAGATTATTATGCAAATGGAGGGTGGGAGACATTTTTGTCATATGAGGATCCCAAGAAAGATATCTTGATTGGATTGTTGCGATTGAGAAAAGCATCCAAGAAATATACTTTCAGAAAAGAATTTACTTCTCAACCTACTTCCATAGTGAGAGAGTTGCATGTGTATGGTTCAGTGGTCCCCCTTCACTCGAGAGATCCTAGAAAGTTTCAACATCAAGGGTTTGGAACCTTATTAATGGAGGAAGCTGCCAGGATAGCTAAAGAAGAGCACGGGTCTTCAAAGATTAGCGTCATTTCAGGGGTTGGCGTAAGAAACTACTATGCTAAACTAGGGTATGAATTGGACGGTCCCTATATGTCCAAATGGTTAGATCATGAAGAGACTTAAGAAGCCTTCTTTATTATTATTAGGTATGTGTAGCTTTAGCTCTCAGTAGAGTATAAGTCATTACATGGGAATAAATATGAAGTCATAAATCAGATATCAAATGTTATGTCTGCTATAACAAGACATTCCATGTTTGTTGATGTAATATTTCAAAATGAAAACAAACAAACAAAAGAAATAGAGGCTCTATTATGAATAACACCTTCGAAAACTATAGGCTTATCTAGCAATCTTCAGGTTTCGGGTATTTAATAAACCCCCTCTATGCAACGGGGGAGCCCGAACCTTATTTTTCAACAAACTACGAGCATTATCAGCGTTCTTAGCATGTGAAGTTTGAGGTCTGGACAAGCTGTTGGATCTCGAGAGGCCTCTCAGGGCCTTCAGGTCTTCGATTTCTTTGACTCTTTTTCTCACAAATTCACTCATATGTGGATCAATTTCCCTATATTTCTGGAGCCAAGGATGATTCAATAAAGTTGAATATGACGGCCTCAAGCTTGGATTTTTATTGAGACAAGATTTAACGAATAATTGTGCATCTTTAGTGAAAACCTTAGAGTCAAGTCTCGGAGGTTCACCATCAACAATGGCACTAAGCTGTGAGAAAATATTTCCATAAGTTTCCGCTGGATAAGGGTAATGACCAGCTGCAATTTCTAAAATCGTTAATCCCAACGACCAGACATCAGATTGTACAGAGTATGTGTTGTCATCTGGATTCATAGATTTGATTCTCTCAGGGGCCATGTAAGACTGACATCCAATGTTTGTCTTCGCGAGGGAGGCCACTAAGTTTCCACTAACACCAAAGTCGCATAACTTCACCTTGCCATTCGTATTTATCAATATGTTTGTGGGCTTGACATCTCGATGAATGATGTTGTGTTCATCTTTTAACTCTTTCAAGCCACGAATAACACATTCCGTGATATACGCCAAGCACGCTTCATCTCTCAATCCATTTCCTTCGTCATAGATTTGATCAAGAGAACCTCCATCCATGTATTCTATGCACATATATACAGCACCTTCTACGAAGAATGCACCATAGAAATCCACAATGTAGGGTGAGTCACACTTGTGCAATATTTCAAGCTCCATCAAAATCTGGGTAAACTTATTTTCATCCAACTCTAATCTAACTTCTTTCATTGCCATCAAAACACCTGTCGGTTTATGTAAAACTTTCAGCACAGTACCATAATTTCCATGCCCGATTTCATCTAGAAACTCGAGCTCATCAAGTGAGATTCTGAACAGAGAACCAGACAGAAAATCAATTCCTTTTGAATGCAAGGAAGCCTTCCCTGAAAAGTTCAAAGACCCTGACTTGATATCGATATACTTCGAGTAATTTGCAAACAATCCCCGCAATTGATATTTTTTCAGGTTTGAGTTATCATTATCTTCTGAAGTTTGAGAGGAGTTGGATTCCGTACTTGTTGGAGTGTCTGATTGATCATTGAGATTCAACTTAAACAGAGGTTTGTTCTTTCTCTCGGAGAGCCTTCTTGAAAGCTCGCCAGTGGTAAATGTGTGGTCAAATGCATTGCTTTGGGAACCCACTGGAGATCCAATCAATGGAGAACCCTTCGAAGACCCCACGGGGCTAGTAATGTCAGTCATATTTAACTTCATTCCTCTTCTTTGGGACAAAGATGGTCGTTTTTTGAGTTCAACCAGGGAAGGCTGTTGTATCGGAGACATATTTGAATTTAATCTTGGTATAACCAGGGAAAAAGATGCAGAGTGAGCTCTAGGAGAGCTAGGTGCGGGAATGAAATCCTTTTCGGATGTAAATGTTTCACTACCCAGAAATGAGTGAGCATGTGCCGGTAAGGGTGGCAATGGCTTTGCAGATGACGATCCAGGGCTGTCACGTCCAGTATCACCTCGATCGCTAGACACCGGCTTGGATCTTTTTTGTTGAAATGCTAATACTCTCGCCTGTATATCACTGCTGAGTTGTGTATGTGATGAAACTGGAACTGATTGAACAGGAGTCACTGGCGTATCATCAGTCTCCAGAATACTCAAGTTATTCAAAGACAACTCCAGTAATTTCTTATTATTATCCTCAGACATTGATGTGAAACGTATAATTCAATGAGTAATAACTTCTATCAAGGGTAAAACGGTTGGAAAAAGGAATACACGTCAAGTGCAGCTCGAAATTGTTATCAAAGACTTCCCAAACTTTAGCTGAGGTACCCTCTTCACTTTTGAGTTTAAGAAAAAAGTATTCTCTTTCTTTAATACAACTAAAGTAAATATGGATAGATGCTCCTTATTCACAATGAAAATAGCTCTGCAAAGATCAATGTACTTGAGCTCACGATTGTCGAAAAGATTTGTTAAGGAAAGACTATACTGTTGTATCTCGTAGATTGGGTTTCTCAAGCACTGCTTCCGACTATATAGCTGTAATAAACAAACGCTTAGTCACTTTCTTGAAGAAGTAAGAAAATGGGCTATTTGAATTCAGCTTAAAGTTTCGCTCTAATGATTCTGTATTGCTTTAGTTCACTTCTATATTCAATGACGTCTTCCGATTTGATTTATCAAGACTCTTTCTGTTACTGGCACTCTGAGATTGTGTATTCTGTTAAGTGCAAGTTATTATGTGTTTGATTTTCTTACGGCATCTGTCAATTTTCCGGTCTAGAGGGAGTTCGCGATAAGAGAGACATCAACAATGGCAACTTGCAAAAATTTGACTTCCTTAAACAGGAACAAGATTATACGAAGCGCAAGAAAAGAAGGGGAAGTGAAGGCTAGCAACATATGAAGAATGAAGGCATCAAAGTCCAGATCAACGATTATGACAGCTATCAAACCAAACCTTCACCGCTAGATACATTATATGGCAGCGCAAAACAGGTACCAATAGTGCGAGTTTATGCGGCAGCTGCTCTAGGCAAATCAAGCTATAATATCACGGTTCATGTACACAACTTCTACCCTTACGTTTTCATCGACGCTTTAGAGCAGGATGCTAAGCTTTTGAAGTCAAAGGATTACTTGGTCGACATTCAGAAGTATTTGGAGAAGAAACTAGCTGAGTCTTTCAGAAGCAGTCGCTCAAATCCGGACAAAGATGATGAAGAACAAGACGAAGCGATATGGAGCAGCGAAGACGAGGGAGACAAAGGAAGTAGTGGCAATAATAGCACGCGGAGGTTTGTGGCAAATGTGGCCGTTTGTAAGGGTACTCCTATATACGGCTATCATATGAAACATTCTCTATTTTACAAGATCTCGTTGCTATCACCTTTGTACAAGACTAGGTTGGTGAAGCTATACCACAACAAAGAAATCAGTTTTGAGCATCTTCGGGCAAAACATGGTGCCAGGTTATCTAAAAGTCCCATTTACATCTACGAGGCTCATTTGAGCTACTTGATGCAATTCATGACTGATTTCAATTTGTTTGGATGTTCTTGGTTACGCCTACGACACTTCTATTTCAGAACGCCTATTTTGCGAGGAGATGACTGGTTGGTTAACTTGAAAAATGATTTGAGGGGGTATGTCCTTTCAAATAATGTCTTGAGAGAGGAAACTTTGCGAAGAACTAGCAATTCAGTATTGGAAATTGATGCCTTAACCAATGATATAATAAATCGAGAATATTTAATGCAAAGGAATTTACATGATGGTTTCATTGAACTTAACAATTACAAAAAGGGAATCTTGTCCCTGGAGGTGCATATCTCGTCCATAAAACACATTTATGACGATCTTAAGTTTCAATGTGAATCTAGGAATTCTAGATTAGAAGATTCCCAAAGCTTGTTCAGTGCTGATCAAGGAATGGGCGGGACGAAATGGTCAAATCAAGAAGCATTAAATGATTTGCTAGCATACTCCAGAAAATTGAACGGAACAACTAGATTGGATCTGGAACAATACTCGAAACTTCAAATTGGAACAGGTTTTCAGTTTCCCACTTGCTTCGAGTTGGTAGATATTCAGAAAAGTATGCCTCAAAGGAGGCTCAATTTCGATAGAGATTTGTTACTGTGGCATCTGTTCGATGAGTTGTTATCTTCCGGGAACTCTAAGGATAAACCCAGCATCACAAATCCACATCTATCGATGCTAGACAGCAGTTTCACCGACTCAAACTCTGTTGAAGAAATACTGGAAGAATCAGGACCTGAAGCTGATGGGGAAATCAATGAAGAGATTATTGATAAAGAAGTTTCATCTACAGAAAAATCAGGGAGCGATACTGATGAGAAGAGAATGCTTGATGAGGAAATTATAATTGAAGTAAGCCAGAGGCCATCCAGGAAGCGTACATTCACACAGATATCTCAAAGTGAGTTTGAAAGTTTAACTTGGCTGCAATCTCAAGAAAAGAGCACTTCAATAACCGGTTACCAACCCAAGAATAATACTCTTGAACTTCCAAATGCTGCCCTTTCGAGCGATAACATAATGAAATTTTTCGATGAAATGGGATTACTTCAGATTGAGTATAATGATCCGTTTTATGAAAAGCCTACTGATTTACCCAAAAAGCCAATGGTTTTTGCCAATAAACGAATACCGATTCCATGCATCAACGATATGAATATTTCGTGGTTACCCATTTCCAGTCTGATCAGAAACTCGTTCTCAAAGGTAGTGATAGAGCCACATAGTTCTACATCGTCATTTTGGCAATACTCACAGATACCCCCACTGAAAGAATCGATAGAAACATGGTTCAAGAAAGATTCTGAACGTAAACAGAAACTAAAAGCTGGTGTATTGGATCAAGAACCACCTTTATCCCTTACAATGAGATACAAACACTCTTATAGCTCGGAAAAGATAGTGAGAAAACTGAATGATTCCTTCGCTCTCACTAATTTGTTTCTTGAGATTCATGTGAACACTTTTGACAATTTACTTCCAAATCCCCTGAATGATCCAATTACTGCTGTGGTTTTTCGCTTTGACGATGCTAACAATATGTTTGAAGGAATTAAGCTTAAAAGTGGAGTTCTCATGATAGAGCATCCTAATTTAAAGCAGTCGAAACAGTTCAAGGATACCATTTCGGCTGCCTCTGAATGCGAAGTTTTCGCAACATTTGATAATGAAGTCGATATGGTTAACTATTTGGTTGATATTGTACAAAGGTTGGATCCTGATATCCTATCCGGCTATGAAATCAATGCATTGTCCTGGGGATACATTATTGAAAGATTTCGTTCAGCCTTCGAGACAAATTTATTAGCAAAGTTGAGCAGAAGTATTTGGAAAAATAACGGGAAATTGGGTGATCGTTGGGGGTATACACATACCTCTAATATAACAATAAACGGTAGACATATGCTAAATATATGGAGGCTTGTCAGATCAGATTTGAACCTTACCAATTATTCTATTGAGAACGTTTCTTATTCTTTGTTCCATCTGCATCTTCCGAAGTTCTCAAATCACAAACTAAGTCAGTGGATCACTAGTTGGAATTCTCTTGAGTGTATTTTAGCACTAATATACTATTTGAAAAGGATCGAAATTCAAGCTAAGATAGTCGAAGTACAGGAATATGTAACGAAGAATATCGAATTTCTGAGGCTTATTGGCATTGATTTTAACTCTAATTTCTATCGTGGATCACAGTTCAAGGTAGAATCAATTTTATCTAGAATCTGTAAACAAGAAAACTTGCTTTTGAATTCACCCTCCAAAAATCAGGTTCATTTGATGAGGCCTTTAGAGTGCATCCCTCTTGTGATGGAACCGGACTCTAACTTTTATAAGTCACCTTTATTGGTGCTTGACTTTCAGTCTTTATATCCATCGATAGTAATTGCGTATAATTACTGCTATTCGACCTTGATAGGAAAGCTTGACAACTTTACCCCAAAGAAAAATACAGTTGGCTACCAAAAGAATCTCTCATTACCCACTGGATTAGTTGATTTGTTGATCAAAGAAGATGCTATTAATTTATCACCCAATGGTTTTATGTTTGTCAAAAGCTCTGTGAGAAAATCCGTCTTATCTAAGATGTTGGGTGAAATTCTAGATATTAGATTCAAGGTTAAAGCAGTTATGAAATTATTCCAAGACGAAAAGGAGTTTGTGAGGTTGAATAATTCGAGACAGTCAGCCTTGAAGCTAATAGCCAATGTCACTTACGGTTATTCGTCGGCCACCTTTAGTGGGAGAATGCCAAACTCGGATGTTGCTGATGCTATAGTGTCAACAGGTCGAGAGATTTTGACCAAGTCAATAGAAATGATAGAGAACAGTGATTTTGGAGCGAAGGTTGTTTACGGGGATACTGATTCGTTATTTGTATATTTACCGGGTAAATCCAAGAAAGAAGCATTTAGGATTGGTAAAGAACTTACGGATTCAATATCCAAGGCTTTTCCCGATCCAGTCACCTTAAAGTTTGAAAAGGTTTACCATCCATGCATTTTACTTAGTAAGAAACGTTATGTTGGATACAGTTATGAGTCAGAGGATCAATTGGAACCAAAATTTGATGCAAAAGGTATCGAAACTATTCGCCGAGATGGTATTCCCGCGCAGCAGAAGATAGTGGAGAAGGTCCTTCGAATTTTATTTGATACTAAAAACTTATCGATAGTGAAAAACTATACTGTACGGCAGTTTCAGAAGGTGATACTGAATCAGGTCTCACTAAAAGAATTTTTTTTTGCCAAGGAAGTGAGACATGGTACATATAAAAACGAAGTACATCTACCTCCTGGTGCTGTTTTAGCAAATAAAATGATAGCAAAGGATCCTAGAGCGGAGCCTCAATATCGCGAGAGAATCCCCTATGTTGTTATCGACGATCCAAAGAAGCCCAGGATTAAAGATCGGAGTATTTCACCCGAAGAATTCATTCGACTGCATAACTCGTCTGAACTGCTCTCGCTTGATTTTGATTATTATATCACTCGTGTCTTAATTCCACCTTTGGAGAGGTTGTTGAACTTGATCGGAGTAGACGTGAGAAGCTGGTACAATGATCTTCCTAAGACCATTAGAAATTCACGCGAAGGTAGAATACTCAAAATGTCAAATTTGATCCAGCTGAAAGCGTGTTTGAGTTGTGGATCTGATTTGGGTGATAACTTTCTAAGGAAAATTTGCATCGATTGTTCGAAAAATGAACTAAGGCTAATCAAGGACCGTATGGCAGACTCAAAATATTCTGAACGTAAGTTGAATGCATTAGTAAATTCATGCTTCAATTGTAATAAGACCAATTTTGGAAACTTGGGAGTGTTGGGAAGAACATCCTCTGAGTACTGCACCAATACCACTTGTGATTATTTTTATGACAAGTTCAAAGCCAAGGTGAAAGATGATCTTTTGTCACGTAAGAATGGAGAGATATTGAGATGTCTTGACTGGTAGTTAAACGTAGTGGCTGACTCGATCAAAGAACTTCTATTCTATAATACATATTTAACACATTAATCGGTTTTCCAGGCTCCCAGAAATCTATGTGAGACATAAGCAATTGGGTCAGAAGAACTCTTGGACCCCATATGCCCCACATCTGGGCTAAATGATGTAATAGGTAAGATGAGAACATCTTCGATTGCGATAGGCTTTTCCATGCCAGTAAATATTCTCCAATCTATTATCTGCTCCGCATTTTTTGTGACTTCTCCCGTATGCAACAAGTTATTCATGTATTCAAAAAGAGAATCTGTCCATATTCCGGGGCCAGTCCAGTTCATAATGTCTCCTCCCTCGTCCTTTCCTAGAACCTTTTGCAACTTCAGCTCCCTTTTCCTCCACAAAGTCAAATCGGTAATTCTTGCCACTATCTCCCTCAACATTGGATGCCCCCTTTTGGATTGTATTGTCCACTGGCAAAACTGGACTCTACGAGCGTAGTAATCAGCCCAGTCGACCCTATCAGGATCCGCTTCTATACCAACTACTAGACCAGCTATATTAGGCTTATCATACAACGTATCCACCGCTGATATCCACGTGTCTATTGGTTTCAAGTTCACAGTGTCAATGTCAGAATATACACCCCCTCTCGCAAATAGAATCAAATATCTGAAGAAGTCTGCCTTCAAGATACTCTTTGGCATGACGCTATAGGCCTCAACCACCTCTGGAACGGTCGCAAATGTCTGTCTGATGAGTTCATGACACTCCTCGTCTGACAAAATATGATGGAGGTAACCTGGGTTCTTTCCATCCCAACTCTCTTGGTACCTCTTGTAGTTTTCCGGAAACTTCTCATCCGCAAGGCCCACTTTCCAGGTCTGCCATATATTCTTGGGGAACGGTCTATTTTCATCATAGGGAAAGTGAAACGCCAACTTGTCTCTTACTGGAGCATCTTCACGAATCCGTGCTGCTTTGTTTGTTTGGAAGTTGAGGCCCTCCTGTTTCCAGTTGGAGTTTGATAATTCTTTCAAAAGAGCCTTTGTCTTGATGTCCTTGTCGATCTTACTGCCACCAAAGCGTGCTGTTTGGAAGAAAAAAAAGACACATAGCACAACGGACAAGGCGAACACGATCCTTATATACTTTTTGTGAAGAATGACACCCATCGCACCCAGAACTAAAAGAGATCAGAGCCTAGATACTTTGGACTCAGTCTTAAAATAATTATTTCGTCGCAGTCGCGCTATCTATAAAAAAAAAAAACTATCTACAAAAATGAACATAAACTTGATATAATATTACTATATACATTTGCAATTAAATATATATGTAAGATAAAGAGTCAACGTCTAAATCCACATTTTTCAAAAATGAAGCTCAACAAATAAATAATAAAAAAATTTCAAACCCCAAAGAAAACAAAGATTTATAAATAACCCATTAATAACTTCTATATGTTTGATTTGTCCGAAAATCTTCTAACCACACCCTTTTTTTTTTTTCCAGGAAAACAACAACTATAATACATATGAATGATACTCCGGTGCTAGGACAGTCAGTTTTCTTTCAGTAGTTCCCAAAAGCACATACCATTCATAAAAAAGCAACCCCTAAGAAAAAAAAAAAGAACTTTCAACATAATGTAAGTGATTAATGCAAATGACATGATAAAGATGTAAAATAAAATCTTTCTTTTCCTTGATGGAACAAATGTGTTAGACATCGATAAATATTGATAAAAAAAAAAACAATCAAATACTTTGAACGATTCGCTTAAAGAACTCAATCACACCATGATTTAGGTAGATTCAAACGCTCGCATTGAAACAACCTACCACCATGAGTTGGAGGCGGATGGATTTCCGTAACTGGAAGATCCTCCGCGGGAATTTCCGTATCCACTGCCACCACTCGAGTAACCGTTGGAGGAAGCACCCCAGCCATTGCTGCTGCCACCACCACCGTATCCTCCACCGTATGAACTGCCACCTTGCTTTCTGAAGTCTCTGATTGGTCCTGAACGACCACCGAATCCTCCACCGCGACCACCAACGCCGCGCATAGTCTTACCAACAGATGATTCTCTTGAAATCTTCTGCAAGAAATCTGGGACCTCTTGGTTTGCTTCAGTCAAAATTTCAACCAAGCCTTTAACAACGTTCTTATTGTTTCTGTTGAAGAAAGCAGTCGCAATACCAACGTTACCAGCACGACCAGTACGACCAATTCTGTGAACATAATCATCAATGTCACTTGGCAAATCAAAATTAACGACGTGGGAAACATTTGGAATATCCAAACCTCTAGCAGCGACAGCAGTGGCGACTAAGATTGGAGAAGTACCACACTTGAAAGCAGCCAATGCCTTTTCTCTCTCATATTGAGATCTGTCACCATGGATGGCAGTTGCAGGGAAACCTTGGTCATACAAATAGTCTGCCAAATTGTCCGCCATTCTCTTTGTTTCGGTGAAAATGATTGTCAAACCGTTTTCGTTTGCTGACAATAAATCCAACAACACGGACTTCTTTTCGTCATCTTCGACATACAATATTTTTTGAGTGATGTTTTCTGAGGTAGAACCAACTCTACCAACAGATAAGAAAATGTATTCCTTCAAGAAATCACGAGCCAATAATTGGATGTCTCTTGGGAAAGTGGCTGAGAACATAAGAGTTTGTCTCTCTTCAACACCTGGCATGTCACATTCTTGAACGATATGTCTGATTTGAGGTTCGAAACCCATATCCAACATTCTATCAGCTTCGTCCAAGACAAGGTACTTGATGTTTGCCAAGGAAACTCTTCCTCTTTCCAACAAATCCTTAAGACGACCTGGGGTTGCAACTAATAAATCACAACCTCTTTCCAAACTTCTGATTTGATTTCCAATATCGGCACCACCGTATACTACGCATGGACGCACCCAGGATCTATAAGAAAACTTTTTAGCTTCTTCGAAAATTTGTGAAACTAACTCTCTGGTTGGGGCCATGACCAAGGCTGTAGGGTAAACTTTGTGGGAAGAAAATGCACCTGCAGATTCTGGAATCGGAGCAGGTCCGTTCATGTATGACTCAGACAAAACTGGGAATAAGAAACCACCAGTCTTACCTGAACCTGTTTGAGCACAGGCCATCAAATCTCTTCCTGCTGCAACGATTGGAACAGAATATTTTTGAACTGGAGTTGGCTTGGTGAATCTTGAAAGTATAACATTTTCCACTAATAACTCATCCAAAGGTGGAGCTGTGAACGACGAGATTGGTTCTGGAACTCCTTCACCGGATGCTTCAACAGGAATATCGTCATAGTTATCGAAGTTGATACCCGATGATTGGAAGCTTGGATCATCAGCCTTACCGAAAAGTTCAGCTTCAAGCTTCTCGTTCTTTGGAGCAAGCTCGTGCTTGTTATCTACCCATCTACCTACGCCAGGTCTTGAGCCTCCATATCTAGAGTTACCTCCGCGGCCACCGCCACCACCACTGGCGAATCCACTTCCACCACGCTTTCCGTAGCCGAATCCTCCTCCACTGCTGTAACCGCCGCCACCTCTGCGACCGCCAAATCCATTGTCAAAACCACCACGACGGCCACCTTCTGATCCATTGCCGTTCCCTCTTCTACTGTTGCGAAGGTGTGGTGGTACGTACTGACGCCTTCCGTCATTGTCCCCTTCACTGCCTTGGACAGAAAGGTTGTTCATTTGTTGTGTAATATCTGTCATATTCTATACTTTGTTCTTTTTATTGTCTTATTAAGAAAAGTAGTTTCTTCACGTTTCAGATGAATAATACTTTTAGTTAAATAGTGACTAGAGTTTTCTTTTTACACTAATGATCACGCACGACCGATTGACTCTTTGAAAAAATTTTCCTTTTCCGGCATACAGCGCAGACACATGACTTGGTGATGAGAAGGCGTGTAGTTTGTATATAACCAAGAGTGATAGCAACAAGAGCTGATCAGATTACATAAGAGAGTTTTCAGTATAGGGAGAGTAGAGGTGTCACCATCATAGATATGAGGAGGCGGATTTAGCGAACAATCTGAATGTTGCCTGTTGCCTGTCGCCTGTTGCCTGTCACCTGTTGCCTGTCACCTGTTGCCTGTCACCTGTAGCCATGGAAGCGATGACAGCGTGGAACTCTTTCTTGACAGCATGCTTCCATACATCTTATATACTTCACTAAATCAACACCCATCAGATTGTTCAATTAAAATCTGCTTTGATATATAACACGCTTCCTCTGAGAGTATACAATTCCACCTTGATGCTGCGCTAATCATCAATAAATTATTTGCGACTCCAGGGTGGAGAATGTTGATTGATTGGTGAAATCATTAGCTCATCCGAGCCGGTAGAATTACTGGATAATGACCCTGAAGGCGGATGTCCATCGAGTGATATTGTAGCATTAGGGTGGGCAAAACAGGTTCTGTCGTCAGTATAAGTTGCATTCAAGGGAGGAGTGTTTAATCCACAACCAGCGGATGGCAAATAATGCGTATTGTCTTGGTCTGAGTTGACGGAACTTATGCTATCGTCAGAATCGATATCAAAATCTTCAGATTCTTCTTGGAAATCCTCAGGCTCCTCTTGAGAAGAGGAACGTTTGTGGACATTTTTGTTGTGCAAGGACGGTCTTAAGGGCTTTTGCTTTTCCCTTGCATTCCAGTGTAGATTTCTGCTTACACTATCAAAGTATTCTGTCCTTGAAGATATGACAGTTGGGAATGGGAAAGGACTAGCTTGTACCGTTACATAGTCACCCTTAGAAAGTTTCGTGGGGACTTTACCATCAAAGGATGCCCAGGCCGACGCGCGGCTTGATTCTGGAACTCGAATTTTGATAAACATTCCATCAGGTAATAATATAGGTCTGAATGACAAGGTATGAGGACAAATCGGTGTCACGCTAATAGCGCTAACGGATGGATGAACCAAAGMCCCCCCCGCCGAGAGAGAATATGCAGTAGAGCCTGTTGGTGTTGCAATTATTAAACCGTCTGCTTGAGCCACGGTCAACAAAGAGCCGTCACCGTACAACTCTAATTGAGCGAGATACGAGCTAGGCCCTCTGTCAACAGCGAGTTCGTTCAAAACTTGTTGCTCACAAACAAGGGTACCGTCTGCCTTGTGGACTCGGCATGTGAATCTCATCCGTAAGTATGCCTTGACACCAGATTCAAAAACTCTGGACATTCTTTCTCTAAATTTGTCGAAATTGAAATTAGTTAGGAATCCAAGAGAGCCCAATGCAAATGAAATAACAGGAGGTACAACTCTTTGGAAAAGATTCGAGACGTATAGTACAGTGCCGTCGCCTCCTAGGGTGAGAACCATGTCTATCTTTTCGGGATTCAGCAATGCTAACTCTTTGTCCCAGTATTTGAGTAAAGTGGTTGCTTGTGGGTACAACTGGACAATTGCTTTTGCATTGAAACGCTTCAGTTTCATCAATTTACGATCAACATAAACAGTTATATCTTTGTTCATCGAGAGCATCCACTCGACCACTTCTCTTGTCAATAACACTAACGAGTTGTCTCTAGCCTTCGTAACAATCATAATCGCTTTGACGTCGAGTTGTATCGTGGCCTTCGACAAATTTCTCGCCAACATACGAACACCGTTCGCTGTTTCCGCAAGCTCTGTGTGCGACTTCACCGACTTGATTTCCTCCTTTCCAATTTTTTTTAACATTGATGCAGACCCCTTCCTGGTATCTTGTGGGTGTCCTGAAAGTTTTCTATGCACTTTTAAACATTCCTTGTTGATGTTGTTGTAATCGTAAAGACTCCTGCGAGCGAGTGAGTTTGTTCTCACTTTGGGATTAGCCCCTCCAACCGGCTTTCCAGGCTGCTCGTTTGTGTTGAGTTGAGCCAGTGCATCGCCGGTATTGCCACTGAGCGGTTGTGCCAGCTTGTTGTTGTTGTTGTTGTTGTTGCTGCTGCCGCCGTTAATTTCCATGACCAGCAAATCGTATCAGGAGCTAAGCTGCCTGGTGTCTCTCAAATCGTAGTCTGGGGTTCTGGCTGTACCAGAAAAAAATGTTCTTTTCTTATCAACCTCAAAGATTATCATCGCTTAAAAACTTAGAAATCTTGTATGTATTGTTTTGCGGCTTCGGTCCGAAAACGCTTACCAAGACCAGTGGCTAATATACAGGACACGTATAATGAATTTATGTATAGGGAGATGGATGAACGCTATAAAATTTTTGAAGAAAGAATTAGGCAGATGGTTTGGTCCTACACTTCCAGCCAGCAGTAGCCTTATCCAATAAGGGTAAAGAGGCACCCAAACACCAGCCCACTTCGTTACCGTCTATTTTCTTGACTGTTCTCAACTCTCTGTGAAGTGGGATGTCATAACCGGTGTGCAACATTGCCGTAATGAAGGACAAGTCCAAACACCACAATGGTTCGTCACTTAACTGTTTGGCATTGTCATCCAAGAAAATGTTCCAGAACTGGTTGCCGCTACACACGGCTTTGGCCAATTCCGTCAACTCTTCCACCGTGAAGGAAGACGGGAAGCCCAATGGCACGGTTCTGTCGTAGAAAAATGAGAACACGTACATGTCAGAAGACTTTCTGAATTGCTTGGTCAAAGAAGGTTGGTGTACACCGTTGAACGAGCATGGCTTCTGCGTACATTCAGCTTCCTTGTTGAGCACCTTCTCTGCCAAGGCACGACACTCGAAGCCACCAGGAGCAGTGGAGGGACTTTCCATGTTGACAAGGTAAAATTCCTTGTCTTGAGTTTCTATCAAGACATTTTCTGCCTTGACCCCGGGAGGAATACACGGGTTGACGAGAGTGACCGAAGCCTTTGCATTGCCAATGGATTTTTTATCAGCAAACTTTGATTTCGAAAAATCCTGTTTTCCCGATTTCAAAGCTTGCTCAAGAATCAAAAGGTTGACCTTGTTACGACCCTCCATCAATCCATAACCAAGGTGTGAGAACAGGTACAATGTGAACTCCCTGTTTCCAAATGGGAGCTTAATCTTGTGCTCACCGTCGATCATTTCTTCGTTGACTTTGTAATCTGGCTCAAACACAATCTGAGTGGAGCCACCGCCCAAGTCAAATACCGCGGCGGTTGGAATCTTTTCTGCACTGCCAATGTTACCAAGCAAATAGTTGGTGGTGATCCAAGCATAAAATCCTTCGTCTTTCCCATCCATTGTTGAAATACCGGAACCAGGAACAACGGCAAAGGGATAATCGTTCTCCAAGTATCTTCTAACTTCGTCCAAGATCTTTTTAGACTTTTCCTCTCCCAACTTTCTCAAACCGGCAGTTGCCTTGACGGCAACTGGTGTACATGCATGGCTCTCTTTGGGGATTGTATCAAATGCTAATTTCAACAACGGATCAAGCGACTTGGCAGCACCAGCTGCATCAGTATCGAAGGATGACAACCCAGGATCGGTCATTTTGAACTCCTCGTTCAACAACTTCGGTGGTGCAACGCATGTGTTGAATGAATATACGTGGACTCTAGATCCTGTCGATCCTGCGTCAATCATAACCACGTAGCTTTTTTCGGAACACTCTCCGCTTACCTTTGCGTCAGGCTCGGTGGCGTCGTCGGCCGTCGTGTCCTGTATGTCACTGTCTCCGCCGTTCTCCTTGTATGGGCTACTTTGACCCGTTGACTTATCTGCCACCACCTTTGGCCGACTTCCCTTCTGTCCCTTGGAAGGAGAGGTGTCCACCGAGTACGGCGGCTCTTTCCCCTGGTACGGCTTGCCCTGCAACGTGTTCGCCTGCTCCTCGTCATGAGCGAACGGCGCGCTTTCTGTCTGCTCCAGAGCGGTGATCTTCACCTTGGGAATAGCATCGCCTAACGAGCTCCGCGATGAAGCAAAAAAGGCAACGATACCAAAGATCGCAAGAATCGACACCAACACCCGAACGTTACGATTGGAAATCATCTCAAATGTCTGAACCTGCTGTTTTTGTTTTATCGGTTTCTCTCTATGGCTTGGCCCAGACGAGTTGTTTGTTCATATCGGAAACTAACTGAAACGTCAACTATCACCGTTTTTTTCTAACCCTTTGACGCGCTAAACTTTTGCTTATATAATAGGATTTCTGCTGAGAAAGAGATACGCCCACATTTCTATATATAGAATGCGGCGGTATAGCGACAAGTAATGCGGCAGCGAGCCCCTGGGCACCTCGGTACGCTCGCGAGAGCGCCACGAAGAAGAAACCAAAACAGCGACGAGTTTCTCTTTACACTCTCTCTGTGGCTGCACAGGCATGCTTTCGTTTGTAGAGAGAGCAGGGAAGGCGCGTAGAGAGAGTAGGGAAGCCGTGTAGAGAGAGTAGGGAAGCCGTGTAGCGAGAGTAGGGAAGCCGCGTAGAGAGAGTAGGGAAGCCGCGTAGCGAGAGCAGAGAAGCTGTCGGCCCCCACAGCTGCAAATCTCCTTTCGCGACCCTGTAAAAGTGCACGATTCCCGGCCGAGTGCCACCACCTGGGGGGGGAAAGGGCCGCCTAGACGGCGAGCAGCGCGCAGTCTCCAGGGAGAAAATAGTGCGCGACGCTGCTTGCCTGGCGCGCCGCTGCCTGGCGCTCTTCCTGCCTGGCGCTCTTCCTGCCTAGCGCTCTTCCTGCCTGGTTGCACCCCCCGTGCCCTGCCACGTGCGATTCTCCAGAGAGAGCCGCGCACGTGTGCGGACTGCATGCGGCGCGGCCCGCGATAAGGTCCCACGCACCCCCATTGCGTGGGTTTTGTGATACTTTGTTCCACAGTGGAAACATCTAATAAGCAGAGCAACAGTCATCCGTGGTAAACCCACCCACACAGTCCTTCCAGGACTTTCTTGCAACATCAGCAAGACGCAAGACCACCCTCACGGCCCCCTCACACACACAAGGACTGCTCTTCTCCGAGCTTTCGTTTGCAGCATGGAAAAAACCTACAAGCGCAAACCATCAGACATAGGGCACATGGCAGGGAAAGGCTATCCGCTGGCAATACCGCTCGTGGGCACCAGAAGCCTCTATCTGAGGTTCCCGTTCAACGAGTGCGACTCGGTGCTCTTGAAGGACAGCAAACGAGCAGTCCGAGAAGCTGTCGCTCAAAGTGCCCGCAGCTACGGCCTGGCACGGCGAGAGCCCTCGCTGGAGGACGACAGCTTTTGCGAGAATTGCATCGACTACCGCTCGGACAACATCAACAACAACAAAAACATGCCCTCGCTCGGCACTTTTGCCGTTCTGGCCGTGCCATCCCGTACTATCTTGAAGAGCGACCGCAAAATGTACAATTTGCAGCAACTTTTGGCCTCAAACAGGATCAGGGAGTTACTTTTCCAGCAGTATCCGGCGTGTGCCAGTGACAACGACCTCGGTGACATCGCGAACTGCATATTCAACATGGTGCTCCAGGAGTTTGGCGATTTGGGTTCCACTGACGTTAGCTGCAAATTTCTCGATAAGGGTAATGAGGACGTGCTCACCGACACCATAAATCGAATTTTCCTCGAGAAGTACCCGGTCTACAAGATGGACGCGCTCTACGACAGACACGCCGAGGCGCTCACCGGCCGTGAGCACTTTAATTGCGTCGAAAACATCGACTTTTACCTGTCGTTCCAAGCGGTCTGGCAATACCAGCCGTATGCCTACGACACCTACCAATACGACGACTACGAGCATCTTTACCGCGATTCTTCTTCTTCCTCCTCCTCCTCGGACAACAACAACAATGACGACGAGACCGAGTTGAACGCACTCGTATCGAGCGGCTTCCTCATGAACGTGCTGCGTCTGATGGGCTGCTACGGCAGACAGTTGCACGCCGGCCACTTTGGCCAATATGTGCGGCACATGCCGTGCGCTGGCGCGGTTTCGCCGCTATCTTCGCTCGGGTCCAGCTCGCTGCTCAGCTCGCTCGGCAGCTCGGTGCTGGCGACGTCCGAGCCGTGTTCACCAGCGCCGAAGTCGCTGGCGTCGTCGTGGCCGGGCACCACGGCCAAGACCAATCCCACGGCCAAGACCGTTCGTTTTGGCCCGCAGGCGCAAGTGCTCGAGTTCTGCCGGCGCGAGGCGCCGGTATTTGTCAGCTGCGTCGCGGAAAGCGTGGCCGTGAGAGATCAATAGCACCAATATACGTTGAGGTGGTGGTGGTGGTGGTAGTGGGCCCGCGATGGGGGCGTGCCTGCAGGACATGTGCGTATATGAAGGATACGGAAACGGCGTATATACAGGGGCGTGCCTGCAGGACATGTGCGTATATGAAGGATATGGAAACGGCGTATATACAGGCGCGATGCGTACACACACCACCAGTACTTGGACACCTCAGTACACACACCACCAGTACACACACCACCAGTACTTGGACACCACCAGTACTTGGACACCACCAGTACTTGGACACCACCTCAGTACTTTCTGCCGGACGCTCGCCTTTTAGCACTTCCAATGCACTTCCTGCCGGACGTTCGCCTTTCTAGCAGTGCCAAAGCCCTTTGTACACCACTGGTGGGAGTATATACAGGCAGGGTCCTATCTGCAGTACCTCCTCCCTTCCTGCAGTCGCCTGCGCATCGCCAACTGATATTTAGCAGACAGAAACACGCCTGTTTCCCCTCTATCTACCGCCAGCTATTCTTCTCCAACAGCTGAATCGGCCGGACGAGCACTCGCTACCACCAACACTTCGCTAACTCCAGCACCACGAGGATATGTCATATTAGCGCACGGCAGCGAGCATCACCGGCGACATCGATCCTCCCCACCAGCACACATGGACTTAGCTAAATTGTACGACACCCCCAACCCGCCCAAAAAGAAGAAGAGGACACTCGGCGAGTTCCCGTGTCCCGACTGCGCCAAGGTGTTCACGCGGTCCGACCACTTGGCGCGCCACCACTTGAACCACAACCCGAAACAAGTGTTTGAGTGCCACTACGTGATCGACGAGTTTGGGGCCACCAGAAGGTGCGGCAAGACGTTTGTACGGAAGGACCTCAGAGACCGCCACGTCAAGCGCCACGCGTACGCGGGCTACCGCCAGCAGGCGCCGCCCGGCGGTGTCGCTCTGGCGCCGGCAACGGCGGCAGCAGCGGCAACAACGGCGGCAACAACGGCGGCAACGGCGGCAACAACAACGGCAGCAGCGGCAACAACAACGGCAGCAGACGCGGCGGTAACGGCCGAACCGCCGCCGGCGCGGTCTGCTCGCGGGGCTGGCGCCGGCGCGCCGCGACGCGTCGTGCGAACGGCCGCCGCGCGCACGGGGCCCCCGCTAGAACGCAGCGACGCGCCGCACGACGCGTCGCGAGCGGGCTTTGGCGCCAGCGTGCTCCAGAACCAGAACGACGTGCTCTCGTGGTTGTTCTCCGAGTCGCCGGCGCACGGCGTGCACGGCGCCGACGGCTTCGGTGCCGGCGAGCCGGCGCAGTCGCTAGCGCCGCCGCCGGACCAGCACCACCAGCCGTACCTCGAGAGAGACAGGTCGTTGCTAGACGGCGCCAGCGGCGCTGGCGTGGTGCTCGCGTCGCCGGAGAACGGCGCCGGCGCCGGCGCGTGGCCGCTGCGGCCGCTCACGCCGTTCTACTACAACGCGTACTCGTTGCAGCTCATGAACGACCTACAGGACAAGAACATCTTTCTGAACGAGATCAACCCGCTCGACGAGGTGTTCTTGAGACCGGGCCCGGCCGACGGGCTCTGGCCGGCGCCGCACTTCGTGGCCGACGTGCACGGCGTGCACGGCGTGGCGGCGTCGACGGCGTCGTCGACGTCGCCGTGCAACACCAACGACACGCTCAGTCCCCGGGAGCCCGGCGAGCACCGCGAGGGCTCGCTGTTTGCGCACCAGATGGCGCTCCACGGGGAGCGCTACAACGTGGCCAAGAACAAGCACGTCTACGTGGACGCGGCGTTGGTGGATGCGTTGTTGGCGGGCTTTGCCGGGTTTGCGGGCGTGGCCGGGGCGGCGCCGCTCACCAGGACGTCGGTCGAGGAGCTTTTCCGCCACGACGCGTGCAGCGTGTCGTTGGAGAACCGACTCTCGTTCTATTTGTGGGTGTACTGGACGGTCTTCCACAGCCAGTACACCATCTTGCACCGGCCGTCGTTCAGCACGCGGAAAGCGGAGCCGCTACTTCTTCTCACCATTGTGATTCTTGGGTGCAACTATGTCTCGTCCGACGAGCGGGCGCCAGGGCCGTTGGGGCCGTTGAGGCCGCCAGGCCTGCCGGGCCCGTCGCCAGAGGCCAGGTTCTGCGAGCAGGTCTCCCGGCCGTTGCGGATCATCATCTTCCAGCACGACGACTTCAGGTCGCCCTGCAAGCTCTGGGTGTTGCAGAGCTTGCTTTTGTTGGAGTGGTCCGAGAAGAACTTTCTCCTGCGACACATGCACGAACGGGCGCACTTGCACCACGGCACCACGGTGCAGTTGTTGCGGCGGTCGCCGTTGCTCGGCGGGAACCCGTCGAGCACCGTGGCGCCCGGCGACAGTCCCAGCGGAGCTGCGGCCGCCAGCGGCGGTGCCAGCGCCGACGAGGACGGCGACTCGGGCGGCGAGCTGGCGGCGCTCGACGAGACCAGCCAGGACGCCGAGCTCTTCCACCGATGGGTCGAGTCCGAGTCGTTGAAACGCATCACGTTCATGATCTTCTACGCGGACATCACCGACTACGTCAAGTTCCGCCACGCGCCGCAGATCATGTTCCACCAGTTGCAGTTGCTCAGTCTTCCCTGCGACGACGAGTATCTCTGGGACTCGGCCGAGGTCAACGGGTCGTTCAAACGGGTGGTGAGACGGCAGAGGAGAATCGAGCAGCGGTGGAAACGGACCCGCAGGGAGGACTTCTTCAACCTCCATTACGGCGAGGGCTTCTTGCACGCGTTGAAGAGGTTGATCCGGTCGCATCGGTCGATAGACGCGATCTCGCACTGGCTGGTGTCGTCGTTCACAAAGAAGATCCTCTTTGGGGGGCTCATTTCGGTGTTGTACCAGATGCAGCAGGCCGAGGTGCAGAACGACTTTCTGATGTTGGCCACGTCCAGCCAGCCGCTGCCGGCGCTGACGTCGCGATGGAAGGAGTTCTTGGCCAGGGCGATGGACAACTGGTACGTCGTCGAGGGCGACGTTTTCTTGGAAGAGAGACTAGCGAAGCCGTTCCGGATGTTGACGTCGAGAAACATGTTGATGTGCCGCTACTCGATGTACCACTTGACGCAGATCATCGGCATTTCCGACATCAACCACTACGACATTGCGATCTTTGGCGGCTCGCCCGCCAACATGAGCGTGGCCGCGAGCAAGGACGACTACGGCCTTGTGCAGAAGCACCTCGAGAAGATCTGGGCGCGCAGCGGCAGCAGCGGCAGCAGCAGCGGCAGCAGCAAAAGCAGTAGCGAGAGCAGTAGCGAGAGCAGTAGCGAGAGCCTTGGCAGCAGCGTTTCGCAGCAGATAAACTTGAAGGCTGTCGTGCACTGCTACATGCTCTTGTGGGAAGCGATGTTGAAGCGGCCCGGAGACGAGCCACCGGACGACCCCAGCCACGAGTTCATCGACTGGACGGCGTCGGCCGACGTCAGCGACAGCATGTATGCCGTCAGCATTGCGACGCTCGTGCTCTGGAGCTACGTCAGCACCACGTGCGGGCCGGAGAGCGACCGTTTCGACGCCCAGGCGGTGGACTTCCGGGTGACGTCGTACGCTGGTCTCCAGGAGCTCAGTGTCGAGGGGGGCTACGAGTACCTCCAGCGAGTACGGAACGAATACCTCGGGTTGTTCCGGGAGAAGCACGGCCACTATCAATTGTTGGTGGACCCGATGAACCTCGGCGAGAAACACGATTCGTATTCGATCTTGCTTGACTTGGGCAACGCGTTGGCGGAGATCCACGACAAGCAAAAGATAAGCGGGTTGTGCTTCTTGGTTGGATCCAAATTGATCAACAGCCAATGGGAAGTCATCCGCGAGAACGCCAAGTTGATTTTGAACTGTGGTTTCCGATCAATTGGAAAGTCAGAGATCCTTTGTCCTGACTTGTTTGAAGGTCATTGAAGAACACGCTACAGAGATTCAGTTTGCATGATTGTATTTCATTTCCCAAAGTTTCTTTATTTATCAAAAGTTTAATCTAATTACCATAATGAACAGGCTCCCAATGTAAGAATAGCGTGGTGTATGTAGTGGAGGTGGAGTTGGGGGTGGAGATGGGGGTGGAGTTGGAGTTGAAGTAGGTTAAAGTTTGAAGTTCGTTCTAGTTCAACAAAGGGTGTTGAAGATAATGAAGTTTGTTCAAGTTTGGAGTTTGGAGTTCGTTGAAGTTGAAGTAAGTTGGTGATGAAGTAAGTTGGTGTTGAAGTAAGTTGGTGTTGAAGTAAGTTGGTGTTGAAGTAAGTTGGTGTTGAAGATGAATGAAGTTGAAGATGAATGAAGTTGAAGATGAATGAAGTTCGTTCACGTTTGAAGTTCGTTCACGTTTAGTGAAGTTCGTTCAAGGTTAACGGAGTTCGTTCAAGTTTAACAGAGCTCGTTCAAGATTAGTTGTTCAAGATTAGTTCAAGATTAGTTGTTAGATTAGTTGTTCAAGATTAGTTGTTAGATTAGTTGTTAGATTGACGTAGTTGTTCACAGTCATCAAAATTGGTTAACAAAGTTCATGTTCCAGGTCAAGTTCATGTTGAAGTTTAACAAAGCTCATATTGAAGTTTAATGGAGTTTGTTCAAGTTTGGGTTTGTTCAAGTTTGGGTTTGTTGAAGGGTTAATTCATGTTGAAGGGTTAGTTCATTTTCAAGTTTCAGTCCATCTTCAAATCTAACCAGCTTCATCTTCAAGTTTAAGTTCACGTTCAAGTTCAACTTCATCTTTGAGTTCATCTTCAAGTTTGAGTCCATCTTCGTTCAACTTCATCTTTAAGTTTCGGTTCATCTCTAAATCTAACCAACTTCATCTTCAAGTTGAGTTCATCTTCAAGTTTGAGTCCATATTCGTTCAACTTCATCTTTAAATTTGAGTTCATCTCTAAATCTAGCCAACTTCATCTTCAAGTTGAGTTCACGTTCAAGGTTAACGAAGTTCGCTCAGGTTTGATGATGTTGAAGTTCAAGTTCACCTTCATCTTTAAGTTTAAGTTCATCTTCAGATTTGAGTCCATCTTCGTTCAAGTTCATTTTCAAGTTCAAGTTCATCTTTAAGCTCTAGTTCATGTTGAAGGTTAACGAAGTTCGTTCAGGTTTAATGATGTTGAAGTTCAAGTTCACCTTCAAGCTCTAGTTCATGCTCTAGTTCATGCTCTAGTTCATGCTCTAGTTCATACTCAGTTCATGCTCTAGTTCATGCTCTAGTTCATACTCAGTTCATACTCAACTTCTCGTCACCTTCTTTTCACCTTCTCGTCTCTTCTCTTCAACGTCTCTCTTCTCTTCTCTTCTCTTCTCTTCTCTTCTCTTCTCTTCTCTCCTCTCCTCTTATGCAGTAAGGTCTTTTAGACTAACAACACTGCGTTGACACATCCATCTCTATCGGGCTCGTTGGTGATTTGCGCATACTTGCCCCACACCACTTTGCCTCCCGCAGTCACAAGCCCCAACTCCGACACGTTGACCTCTATGATCGTACCCTTCGTCAACACACCCATCTGTGTATACATGGGCGATTGCGGATTCTTCTTCACACTTAATATGGGGAGGAAAACAGTGACGCCAAGTTCGGGGTGGGTCACGTTGGCCTTCTTTTGTCTCAATGCAGTTGGCCTGATGATCCGCTCCATTTTCACCGGTCTTCTGGTAAACGACTCACCGACAAACGTATGTTTGGTGATCATTCGCTTCCACGACTTGGTTTTAGACTTGCCGGTCTTGACCACTTTAAACATCTCTTCTTCAGAAATACCTCTCACCTTGGGCAACGGAACGGAAAACTTGTTGGCCTTCTCCATCCGCTTCTGCTTGATCGACGTGGAAATGGCCTTGGCGCTGTTTTCATTTTGACGATCTAACAAGTACGTTGGTAATGCCTCGCCGTCGTCCTTCGGTTCCGCTGGACCCTTCACCTTCGACTCTTGGTGAGCCTTGATCTTCTTCTTCATGGCAACCTTCTCGCTGTACCGCTTCTTGGCAAACTGCTTACCTCTCCATCCCTTCAAGTTTTGCGCATCCTTGGCTATTCTGTGCCCTTCTCTTGCCTCCTTCTTCCGCTTGCGCTCTTCGTGGTCTAGTCTTCGGCCATGCTGCTTGATCTGCTGCTCGATATATTCGTTCTGAGGCATGTTGGGGTAGTGTGCACGTGTTTGCAGAAGCTTTCCTTTGCGCCAGATGAACTTCTTATATAAGTGTTTGTCTTTTTTATTGCACAAGCTGCCCTTTGAGGAGATGAGCTGAGATGAAAATAAAGAGAGAAAGAAAGAGGAATTGGTACTGCATACAGAAAAAACGAGAGAAAAGGAGGAAAGGTACTGCATACAGAAAGAAAGAAAGAGGAAAAGGTACTGCATACAGAAAGAACGAGAGAAAAAAAAGATGGAAACGGGTATTGCATACAGAAAGGAAGGAAGAGCGAGAGAGAGAGGGAATTAGTACGGCATACAGGTAGGAAGGGAGGGAAACTGCATACAGTCCCATGCTTTTGTGTCACATATGGAAAATATATTATTTTTCTTTTATGGAAGGGCATCGCAAGATTGATAAAACACACCAAAACCGCCGAAACAAAGACATTTTAGTCCCCAAACCAGAGCTAACGCGTTTCGACATGTCTGCAGAACCGGCTATGGACGTTCTTCTAAAGGACATCAGCTCGTCTTTGGACGCCACACGCGCGCTCGTGGACTCCCTCCACGCGAGGGACAGCAGCGACGTGCCCCAGTTGGTACAGGAGCTTTTGCGCAAGGTCGGCGCCGACAAGGCAGAGGGCGTTTCTCTCTTGGCGTTGAAGAACCACGCGCTTCTCGCGTACATCAACCACTTGGTCTTGGTGGTACTAGGCCATTTGCAGAGATTGGACGACGATGGCGCAGACGAGCACAAGTTGGAGGAGGTGGTTAAAAGCGCCATTGTGCAGCGAATCACTTTGGAAAAGGGCGTCAAGCCGCTCGAGAAGAAGCTTGCGTACCAGTTCGACAAGATGGTGCGATCGTACAGCAGAATGCAAGCAGACAGCGAGAAGAAGGAAACGGAGCTCGCCGCCGAGTCGCAGAAACACAACGGGCTCGATGGAGATTCCGAAAACGACAGCAACAACGACGACAGCGACGACGACGACGACGACTTGGCCCACAGACCCGACACGGCCGCTCTCGCCATGTTGGCACGCGGCACGCGCGGAAACAGGCCGGCCGAAAGAACAGAAGCAGAGTCGAAACAGAAGTACAAGCCTCCCAAGATCAACGCCATGGCTCCTCCCACCGCCAAGTTCGACGACACGCTGAGACGCCAGCAGCTGGGCAGAAAGCTCCAGAGCATGGAAGAGTACTTGCGAGAGTCGTCCGACTTGCCGCAAGTGGACACGTCGATCGGCGCATCGATCGTGGATCACGGGCGTGGAGGGGTCAAGACAGACTTCGATTCCAAGAAGGAGAAGGAGGTGCAGACGTTCGAGGAGAGCAACTTCATCCGGTTGCCGCAGGCCCAGACGAAGAAGTCGTTCAAACAGAAACAACGAGAAATGGCAAACAACTTTGCAGGTGAAGATTGGTCCATATTCAACAACGCGAGAGACGTAGCCGACGACACGTCGAGGAAGAGAAAGGTGAAGTCCGCGTGGGACCGGGCCAAACGAAAGCGGGCGTCGTGAGCGTGGCCCGCTGTCGCATAGCATCCTGTACCATACCTCTTGCACGAACTTCACGAGCACACACGATACTACAGTTCCTGTTGGTAGACCATATAGTATTCAGATGTGATAAAAAATATACAAACAAACAAAACCAAGAACCCATACAATGTAACATTCTACTTTCTCAAAAAGCATGCGCTTTGCTTGCACCCAAAAGGTCGTTTCGTCAAGCAAACGGAGGGGCACGGCGGTGGTGTGACTGTAGATGGTGATAACGAATAATAGGTGGGAAAAACAAAAATTAATAAAAAAACTTCCTGTGCCAGCTCCTCGGGCATTTAATAACACATAAAAGTACAGTTTCTTTGATCTGAGAGTAGACTGGTTTCCGCTCATTGTCCAATACGAACATTCTTTGCTTTCTAATGTACTTTCTCCAACTTCGTGGTCTTCGCACCAGCTTCCGCTTGTAACTCATCTGGAAGTCTGGTTGAAGGCAAAGATGAATATAATCTGCATGTAAAACAGTTCACCAGAAATAACAGTAGTTTGAGGTGAGCAGTATGATGGTTTAAATAGTTTTCTGTAACTCAACAAAAATCAAGTGAGCGAGTCAAATAAAATGCAAACGTACGGCCCGGGATATATGGAACGTTGATATCCAGGTGCTAACAACCCACAACAACACAGGCAGACCGTTCAGTACGCCGGGTGGCTTTTCCCGTCTGCTCCGTCAGATTTGCTGGTGATGTTTGGGACGAAATTGCCCCGGTACTGTTGGTTGTGCAACGGCATTGCGGTCAGATTGAAAGGGAGATTGAAATCATAAGGCTGCTGGTACTGCTGTTGTTGTTGGTACTGTTGTTGTTGTTGGTATTGATACTGTTGTGGTTGCAGTTGTGGTTGCGGTTGCGGTTGCGGTTGCGGTTGCGGTTGTGGTTGCGGTTGCGGTTGTTGCAAAGAAACTCTGTTTGGATCAGTAACGCTGGATGCAGCTCGGAAGTGCCCGTGGTTGACTACACCGGTGTTAGCGATTTCTTGCGGTTGACTGTGTGGCGTCATAGCTATCTGTTGAGTTCTAAGATAGTCATTAGTCATGAAATCATTAATAGATCCAGCAATATTTTGTAATGGCTGGGTATGCATCTGATCTAATCGGAGATTGGATATATCCAACTGGGGATGACCGAAGATATAGTTTTGGGATAGCTGGTTGTTGTAGTAGTTCACAGGCATGGAGTAGTTCCTCTGTGCACTGTGCGATGGAGAGTTCGAGTAACTGGGCCCGCGCGTATGCATGCTCGGCATCGATTGCGGGTCTGTGTTTACAAACTCGCCGTTGGCATTCATGTTCTGTTGAACCATGGAGCCCTTCAACCTGTTTTTCGAGGCATGGTAGCCAGTGGACTGGAACAGTTGCTGCGATGACCCGTTCAATATCAAGTTTATCTTCAGCTGGATTCTCTTGCCGAAACTGGACACGATCTTGCAGTTCCTGAACCAGTTCTTGATGATGATCACTTGAAGCGAGTCCAGCAGCGACTCGTGGCTCACGGGCAAGAGCTTCACGAAACTGGCCAGATACGGCGGCTCCATCGACACTCCCGGGTTGATCAAAACGTCGATCAACGTCTGCATCACATAGTTGCCGTACGGGTCGTTGATCAACTTGTTCAAGTCGGTGGCCAAGATTTGGTGTATCAACTCAAACTTCAAGTCCGAGAACTTGTCTGACTTGTACTCGTTGGTGTGGCAGTTCTTCAAGAACTTCTCAATCACGTTGGAGCTGAACTTCAAGTTGCACAAGTCGTTGATGCCGAACTTTATGAAGTTGTTGTACATCTTCACGTTGACGTCGATCGAGTTGATGGAGATCAAGTACTGCAACACGTAGTTGCCGAACTGGTCGTTGATCAACTTGACAATGACGTCGAACCGCAAGATGGTGTCGGAGAAGTCGCGAAGCTGGGCCGGCGTCACATGGTTCAAGCACTTCTGGAGAACGCAGCATCCGTGCTTGTGCGTGGCCACCACCAACAAGTCGTCGATGATCGCCTCGTAGATGAACTGGCAGTCCTCGGGCCGGTACTTGTTGAGGATCTTCTGGATCACGTGGTTGCCGTTGAGATCTTTGATCAAGTCGATGATGTACGGCTTGAGGCCGTTGGTGAGCAACGACAACTGGTGCGCGTTGCTCAAGCTGTCGATGATCTTCTGCAACGCCCGCGTCCCGTGCTGGTTGATCGAGATCTGGAGCAAGTTGTACTGCAAGATCTCCATGATCAAGTTCAAGTTGAGCTCGTCGCAGTAGCCGATCAACTTCTGGATCAAGTAGTTGCCGAACGGGTCGATGATCAACTCGTACAAGTAGGGGTAGATCTCGTGGAAAATGACGTCGAAGTTGGCCCTGCGCACCGTCTGGTTCGGGATCAAGTTCTCGTCGATCTTCTTCTGCAAGAACCGGCAGCCGTACTGGTCCTTGGCCAACTTCAAGATCTCGGGCCGGACCTGCGCCAACGGAACCTTGCTGAGCGACGCAAGATAGTCCTTGTCGATCTTGCTGCCGCGGCCGGCGGCGCCGCCGAGGTTCTCCTTGTTGTCGTACAACGACTCCATCAGCAAATGGCGGCTGTGTGTCGCCGGGACCGCGAACGCCGGCCCGCTGGCGGCGGCGCTGGCGGCGGCTCGGTGCAAGTGGCCGCTGGCGCCGCTAAGATTGCCGTTGACGCCGCTAAGGTTGGCGCTGGCGCCGCTAATGTTGGCGTTCGCGCCGCTAAGGTTGGCGCTGGCGACCCGCGCCGGGCCGAAGCCCAGCGCGACGCCCAGCTCGAGGCTGAAGCTCGGCAAGCTCAAGTGGCCGCCCAGCTTGTTCGAGTCCCAGATGCCGCCGCGGCCGTGGGCGATCGTGGGCGGCGTGGTCGGCTCGATGATCGAGCTGAGCGAGTTTATGGACAAGTTGTGGTTGTGAGACATCGTGTGCTCGTGCAGAGCGGCAGGGCGGTGCTGCTCGTGTCGTCTGGCGGCGCTGGTGGCGGCGCTGGCGGCGCCGGGTGGCGCTAGGCTCGTGGCGGCAGACGCCGTTACGGGCGGCAGCTCTCGCTAGCGCTCGGCGTGTTCCGTCGGCAGACGCTCAGCGCTCCGCGGAAGCCGTCGTGGTGTTTGCTTGCGCCCACGCTGAGCACGCTGTTGCCGCTGGCGGTTGCTGGCAGCACGTTCTGGCGCTTTCGGCGGCGCTCTCTCTGGCGCTCTCTCTGGCGGCGCTGGCGGCGGTTCTGCAGCGGCGCTCTCTCTGGCAGCGCTCTCTCTGGCTCTGGCGGCGCTGGCGGTTCTGTTGCGGCGGCGCTGTGATCGCTGGCGGCGGTTCTGTTGGCCGTGCTGTCTTTCTGTGACGGTGCCTCTGTGTCGCTCGCAGGGTACAGCGTGTCTGTCTGTCGGGCCTGCTGCAGTGTCTGTCTGTTCTCTGTGGCTGCTACACTGCTCTGGCGGTACAACAATCGTTCTTTTCTGGCGTGGAATCGTCGATTTGGCGGTGGGCCCGGTGGGGCGTCCTCCTCTTATATACCAACGCTTGTGTATGTAGCGCTTCCTACAGTCCTCCGTATTATGGATTCCTGATTTCAAGGGACTCATCTGCTGCACGGGAACAGAGAACCGGGGGCGGAGAGCCGGCCGTGGAGGGGGTGCCGGGGAGGCAGAGGCAGAGGCAGAGGCAGGCAGACAGACAGACAGACAGACAGACAGACAGAGAGGCAGACAGACAGACAGAGAGGCAGACAGACTGCCAGACAGACAGACAGACTGCCAGACAGAGAACGGCACACTGCCTGACGGCCTGACTGCGACGGCCCCTGGCCACACCGCCCGCCCGCCAGGGTTCGTCGCTGTCCTGCTGCCCTGCCCTGCCCGGCTGTTGGGCGCTCGTCGCCCCTGCTGTTGCACCGCTCACGCTTCACATGTGCCTTTGTTGCTGAGCCTTCGCAACCGGTTCCCACTTGTGCGGGCGTGCGATCGCGGCCTGTCGGTAGTCACAGGCGCTCCCGAGCGGGCCCGCGCGGTGCGCGCGGTGCGCGCGCGCTACAGCGACAGCGCTACTGAGAGGAGGGGGCCGCGCCGCCCTGCGCCCGCGCCGGGGCCCGCGCGGGCGCGCAATCGCTAGCGGGCGGCCGTCGCAGCGACACAAATCTAGATCTTCTATTAACAAGGGTTCAGGCACGAGACATTAGACTGCCGCATCGGGCAATGTGTATCGGCCGGCTCGCACGTACGCGGTGACTATATCGTATACAAACACAAACTCGCCCGTGGGGTGCAAGCACAGCACGAAGCGGCGGAGAAGGCGCTCGTGCTGGCGGGCCGCCACCACGCGGTTACGGCGCGAGTGCTCCTGCGAGCTGGGGAAGTCCGTCGACATGAAGCCTGGCGGCGACGGCACTCTGTCGAAAAGCTGACTTTCGGACAACAGGACAAGATCCGGGGGGGTGGTGGGGCGTGGAGGGGGCCGGGCCTGTGTGCCGGACGGCCTGTGAGCGGCCGGGGCACGCGCCGCACGCGCCGCATCCTCTGCGGTGTCTGCGGCGGGTGCGGCGGCTGCGGCGCGGCGGTTGTCGATGTCTGGGACGAGGAACATGGTGCCATTACGTGCTTCGATCGTGGGGACAGGCGCCGCCGTTGACGCCGCTGGCGCGAGGAGGCTGTGCTGGGCGGCGCTGCTGCTGCTGGCGCTGCTGCTGGCGTTGAGCGGGAGGCCTCTGTTTGCGGTAGCGTAGAACTGCTCGGCCGCCTGCTGGTGCGACTTGCAGTATGCCGTTTTGGCTGCAACTTTCGGCTTGCGGTAGCACGGGTTGGGCTTGAAGTCGGCAATGACCCAGGGAGCCTCGTTGACGGGGTTCTGCGCAAGGCTGATGCGGAAACTGGCGTTGGCACGGAAAAGCTCGGAGTAGAACGCCACGAGATGCTGTCTTCGCTGTAGCCTGGTGAACGACTGTTTGGGCAGCGGAACGGGCACGTTCGCCGAGCGAGAGATGTCGGCCATCGCCGGGCGGCACGGCAGAACAGGCGCGGCGTGCGCCAGCAAGACGTCGGCGAGAAGCACCTCCGTCTGCTCGTCCTCTGAGTCTTCCACGACGTCGCCGTTGCTGGGGGCCTTTCTCGCGGTGAATTGCTGCGACGCGTGTTGCGATCGGGCCGGCGACGTGTGCTGCGATCGGGTCGGCGACGACTCGTCGGAGTACTGCGTGGGGAGCTGCGAGTTGTACGATCTGAAATCCGACCCCAGCGCTCCTTCTTTCAACGGCGACAGCTTCACTGGCGACAATTTCACCGGCGACAATTTCACCGGCGACAACTTCAACGGCTGCAACTTCAGCAGGCGTCGTTGCGGCGACTCGCCGCCAGCGGCCGTGGGCTCGAGCCAGTCGCACGTGCCGTCGTTCTCTTCTTTCTTGACTCTGGTAGCCTGCGTTTGCACCCGGGGCCTCTTTCGAACGGGCGAAACTGCGCCCAGAGTGCGCCCAGCTGGCGCTGCCTGCGCCGCCTGCGCCGCCTGGCGGTACTGCTCGAGCTCGGCCGCTAGGCGGCCGTTTTCGCTCGCCAAACGGCGGTTCTCGTGCTTCAATCTGGCGTACTCCTCCACGATGTGCTCGATGGCGCTCTCGAAGCGGTCTGGCATCGCGTCTGGCGCGTTTTGGGGTGGAATCGCTGGCGCTGGGGGGCCTCACGTGGCCTTGCTACTCCGACAGAAACGTTTTGTCGGCCGACAGCGGGTTGTTTTTCTGTGCTAACGCTTTGCTTGTCTAGCGTGTATGTCTTTTTTTTAATAAGTTTTGATACTTTTGTTTACGCGACCATACTGGCGGTTTTGTGTAACCTTTGTCTCGATCCTGCGGTTTTGTGTAATCTAGCATCGATTTGTGGTTTTGTGTAGTTTAGGATGGGTTTTCCGAGTTTTGTGTAACTATCTCAGCATTAAATTGAAAAATCACCAACTGCGTCAGGCTGCTGAAGACACTGAGTGGTATTGGCGGAGATGTTTGGCAGCAGCAGCAATACAGCCGGCGGCTTCGGCGGATTTGGCGGCGCCAGTTCCGGCACCAGCGGTGGCGGGCTCTTTGGAAGCAAGCCCGCAGGCACTGGTGGAGGATTGTTTGGCAATGCGCAGAACAACAATAACAACAACAACAACAACAACTTCATCAACAATAACAACAATATCAACAATCCTGGTGCAACAGGTGGTCTGTTTGGCAGCGGATCCACCGGCTTTGGCGGTGGCTCCGGCGGGCTTTTCGGCGCAGCTGGCGCAGCGGGCGCCAATGCAGGGAACAGTGCTGCCGGGGGCGCTCCAAGTGGTGGGCTCTTTGGGGGCTCATTGACGGGTTCAACTGCCGGCAACGCCGCCAGCGGAGCTGGAGGAGGGTTGTTTGGGGCATCTGGCTCCAATGCAAGCGGACAAACGAATTCTGGGTTGTTTGGAGCATCCAATACCAATAGTGGAAATATCAACAGCGGTACTAATAACAATATCAGTAATAATAACAATTCAGCCGCGTCCGGAGGGTTGTTTGGCGCAAAGCCAGCGGCTTCGGGTGTGTTTGGATCTGGTGGATTGTTTGGATCGTCAAACAACCAATCTCAAAACCAATCTCAAAACCAATCTGGCGGTCTTTTTGGATCGGGCACAAGCAGCAATGCAACCTCGGGGGGGTTGTTTGGAAACAAACAACAGGCTTCTGGAGGAAGCGGACTCTTTGGTTCCAGCAACAACAATAACATGAATACGAACAACAACAATAACAATAATAACACCTTCTCCTCAGGGTCCGGTCTCTTTTCTTCAAACAACAAGTCAGCAGGTGGTCTTTTTGGCGGCTCGGGCAGCTCTGCAGGGACGTTTGGTGGATATCCTCAAAACCAGCAGCAACAACAACAACAACAACAACAACAGCTCCAATTAACAGCAATGACTCGTGTGGGCGACTTACCACCCGCTATCAAAAATGAGTTGGAGGCGTTTGACAAGTACATCAACACACAGTACTTGATTGCAACGACATTGCAGGGAGACTGCGAAAAGCATGATCATTTGATCCGGACATTACCCAAGGATATAAACTTCCTTCATAATAAGCTTTTGTCCACACGACAAGCGTTGAAGTTTGATTCTAATCAGCTCGGAAACTTGAAAAACTTGAACAACGAGCTCACTGACGACTTGAACAAAGTGATGCAATTGATACTCCAATTGTCCACTCCTGGAACGAAGTTGAGTTCTGGTTTGCAGTTGAACGAGTTTTTCATCAAGAAAATTAAGAAATACCACAGTCTTTTAAAGGATTACGAGAATCTTGTCAACGAGGCCAGCTCGATAATAGACGGACTCGAAAGGAGTTATGTAGAGGGTTTCGGTAACTTGTTCAGTGTGGTCGAAGTTATCAAGAGCCAGTATGCTCTTTTCATGGGATTATGTGAATCTTTGGCACAATTGCATAGTGAAGTGAATAGAATAGCCAAGTAACTGTATAATATCAACTTAATGTATGCTGTACGGGCTCTTTCAAATGTATGCTTCCATACGAACTCTTATAAGGTGTATGGTCTATATATACTGTTTGATCTATGGCCTACTGTTTGACCATAGTATGGTTCGCGATAAAAAAATATGTCAAACAATGTATATAGTTCCAACTGGTACCCCCACTTGCACTCAAAGACCATAAAATGGCTTCAAGAGCGGAGTACCTAGCGAGGTATGCAAGCGATAACAATCCCAGCTCAAAGAAAGAGAAGAAATCTAAAGAGAAAAAGAAGAGACATCAAAATAGACTAAACATAGTTGTCAGCGATGAGAGCCTTATCAATACTGAAATCAACAGCGACGATGAACTAGAAGAGGACGACTTTACCGAGAGTGCGCCTGTGAGGATTGAGGTAGCCAAATCTAAACCTTTCAAAGGGTTCAAGAGAATAGATGGTGAGGAAAGAGTGGAAAAGGTAGAGAAGGTGGAACCAGGAAGCGACCAGCCAGCAACTGTCTATAGAGATCTTACAGGAAGGAGGATTGACATAGATGAAAGGAGACGGCAGCTTAAAGAAGATAAAACAAAGCAAGATCTGATTAAATCCGAACAGGAGGCTGAACAAAGAAGTTTGAACCAAAGCGAGTTGGATAGGTTGGAGAGAAATCGTATAGAGAAGAAGATCAATGAACAGAAAAGTTTCCTGATTTCGAAAGACAGTGCCGAATATAACAATGCAATGAAGTCGAGGGACATCATAGATGACCCTGCAATTGCATTTGTTGATAACGTCGTGAAAAGCTCCAATCTATCACAAACTGGTCGGTACTTTTATAATAAAGGCATTAATCCCCCCAACAGATTCGGCATAAAGGCAGGCTATTTTTGGGACGGTGTCGACAGATCAAGCGGATTCGAAGGACTTTTGCTTCGAAAGAGAGAAGAAGTGAAATACTCGAACATGGCCACGAAAATGACCGAATCTTATGATGATGATATAGACTACCTCTAATGCATATATATACACATATCCCCCTTCGAGACCAAACTGTAAAGGTCATTGGGTACTACATGACTACATGATCCGTGATCTCGTGATATCGTGTTGTCGATTCGGCTCTCGTTTCAGCGGCTCTAGGTGTTATTCAGGTTTAAACACTTTTTGGTCTTTCTTCATGACCAGTTGATCTCAATCGGAGAATGAAAAATAAAAAAGAAACAATTTCAAAAATATATTCTTATCGGTTAGGGTCATCGTAAACGAGCACCAAACTATGAACAGACCAGAACTACCTGGCTACTACTTCGATGAGACCAAAAATAAGTATTTCAAGATAACAAATGGAACGTTGGCGGTTAACTCCAACTACCATAACAATGCAGTGCAATCCAAGCGAAGACGGAAAAAACTATATAACTCGTCTGATACCTCGAAGCTAAAGGGTAAAATATTGAAGCATCAAGAAGCGTTAACAGAGCTAACCCCCTTAAACGTGAAGCTTGGGTTCAGTAACGGCATCACGTCGTTTTCTTATAGAATTTTTGAGTTGTTGCGAAATCGAAGGTATGAGATCAAACAGTTGATCTTGAAGATATCCAAGATCGTTGAATTCAACGTCGATTTTTTGGTGATTCAAGGGGCGGGAGACTCGTTTGAAATTGTTCCGACGCCCACTTTTCTCCATGAGGATACGACTCCCCTAGCTACACTCAGTAACAACAATGTTGCGGAATATCTAAACTATTTTGCCGGTGAGACCGATCTTACAGCTACGTCCAAGATCACCTCATTTTCCTATCACAACAAGGTGTTTTTCTGGTCAACCGTCACTACGAAATCATATGATTCAGTTGTTGGCGTTAACTTTGTTCTGTTGTTCTTCACAAATGTACATGGAGTAATTAACAATGCTACACCAGTTTTCTTGGAGAGCATTTCTCATTTAACAAATGTACAATGTCTACCTAGGCTCCATGAGTTGTTTGGTATCAACTCAAACAACCTTCTTTCGTTTAAAGGTGTGAAATCAAAAATAACATGTTCCAAGATCCATTCCAATAAACTATTCATTGGCAGTAATGTCGGTGACATATTTCAACTAACCCTAGGTGTCAATGGAAACGTTGATTCCGTTGTTCATTTTGCCACAAGAGGTATCAGTCCCATTGTCACAATATGTACCAGTGGTGATGAACAAATTGTTGCGCTCAATACGAAATCAGAATTTTATATTCTCAGTTGGGATTTGAATTTAAAAAGAAAGTTCAAATCTTCTACTCATAGCATGATCAAGAACATCAAAGTTCTTGATCAAGACAACCTTTTAATGATTGGTTACGAAAACATATCTCTTCTTCGGTTTATCGAAGACCAGGTGCAAATAAAAAAAATTGAGTATCATAATAATAATATAACTAATCAACATTGGGTTTTTTTAGTTGATAATCTAATCATTAACGAGTCCAATTCTACAATATTGGTTTACAATTTAACGTTCATGCAAAGCTTCAGATTCAAATTGGATATTATACCGGGGGAAAGACTAATGAAAATTTGTATATATGAGGAAAAGTCTATTTTATTTCAACTTGATTCTAATGATCTGACTTCAAGGTTTATCGTTTATAATCTATAACCCTTTATATAAATTTTTTTAAAACGAAAAATTATAAAATGACAAAAAAATTGGGTTTCTAAAGTTTCGAAATGATTCGTGTAGAGATGTTAGTCACTATGAATCTATTTATCTTTCTTCACATAATTCAAATAGGCATTGTAGTTGAAGTTGTGGAACTTGTAGTCCACATCCAAAAGTAACTTGATAGTATCTTGTGATTTATAAACATACTTAGCTGGGATCTTTATAAGCGATTCAGCTGGGTTGACATTAACAAGTTTGTTATCCGAAATGAATTTTTCTTTGTTCAAATACATTATTCTATCACTCTGAGAGTTGTAAACTTGATCGTTAGTCAAATTATAGACACCAGGATATCCACTGATTGCCTTAAAGTTTGATTCTTTCGTATTAGGGGGGGTCAAGGGGAACAAACTTTGTAAAACTTCATAACTTGCCAATGTGAAACCAAATTGTGGTGACGATCTAAAGACTCTGGCCAATGAACCTTTGAAGAATGCACTGAAACCTTCTTCTTTCAAAATAGTTCTACCTGCATCCATTATACCCCTATATTTCATTTCATTAGTTCTACTTTCCATTTGTAATCTTGTTTTGATAACATCCGCAGGAGTGGTAAAGAAAGCAGCGGGTGCCCCTGCTAAAGCACCACTGACTAATAATTGCCAAGTTGTTAACCTATGTGCTTTGTTTGGATCATGTGAATCGAAGTTGAACAAGACTCTCTTCAAGTTGGCATAAGTGGGGAAATAGATGGCTGAAAAGGGAACATCTCTCATTAAACATGCAGTTGCACCTTTATATAATCCCTTAACACCTAACTGTTTGATGATTTGACCAGCCGTTAAGCGCTTAAGTGGTATCTCACCAGACTTGACAGCCTTGTTACCACCTTGCATTTGAAGTCTGATCTTGACAATTTCAAGAGGATTGGTGAAAACGACTTGACAAGCACCAGCAGACATACCGGCAATAATTTCCCACTTCATTGTAATATCACCATGTTGGTCGGTTCCAAAACCTCTAACTAAATCATTCACTGTTAATTTGATTGCCTTTTCTGGGGCCACTCCAACTAATTGAGCACCTAAACCAGAATATAATCCTTTCAAACCTTCATTCTTAATAATTTTCTTGAATGCATCTAAAGAGTTGACATAAACAGCCTTGTGCTTCTGCGCCTGCATTCTAGTCTTGACCAAATCGATTGGATAAACAACAGTTGCACCGATACATCCGGCAATAGAACCCAAGAAGAATGAGTATAGGGAGTCAAAAATGGGCCACAATGAAAAGTTGTCCGCTTGAATTGGTTGAGACGCAGGGTGTTCAAAAATTGAATAATACGATTTCATGTTGTTCTTATAGTTGGGGTTCAAAAATGAAATCAACTCTTTCCTGGGGATAACTTCCTCATTTTTGTTTATTAAGAAAAACAACAAGTTTAATTCACTCATCGACACTGGTTTGAAGTTGGACGACTTCAACAAATGGTCATTCAAATGGTCATACAAATCATATTTATCGATCAAAATATCGTCCTTATCCTTGGAAGTTGGCGGGGTGTTGGCTATCACTTCATTAACCAAATCAATTTTACTCAAGCAATTGTAAACAAACATAACGTTTGACAATGTGAATTGATTTTCGCCAAAGAACTCGGGCAACGATTTCAAGTTGTTTTTCAAATTGAGAGATAACTTATGATTCAAGTTGTTTGTGATCAAGGTGTACATCTCATCTTTCGTTATGACGCCCTTCTTTTGCGTCATCTCGAAATTTCCAATCAACTTGGTCACGGGGAGGTAGTTTATCAAACTGACAAAGTCGTTGTAGTCAATGGATCCGTACGGTTCGAAGAACCTCTCAAAATACTTCCAGTTCAACTTGGCCTTTTTCGGCTGGTACAGAGGGTCAATTGCAACGTTGAAGTTGGTTAAAATGTCCACGCAATCGGCATACGCAGCCTTCTTCTTACCTCCAGACACTAAGTCGAACAAGAGCTTGAACTCACCGTCTTTGGAAACCATCGTGCTCGTGAAGTTGAGCCAGTCGGTCTCGGTCAAGTAGCCCTTCTTGTCTTTGTCTGCAATCACATACAACAACGAGAAAGTCTCTCTCGGTATGTCCGATTCGAACGGTGACAAGAGCGACACAAATGACGGTAACGTCAACACCCTCTCCTGGGTCTCTGAGCTCGTCTCAGAGAACTGATTGAAGAGGTCCTTCGCCCGGACCTCCGATGTAATTTTCGTTTCACTACGAGCCATTACTGATGGTCCCTGTTATCCATGTATCTCTGTCTGTAGCGGTAGTAAGAAAGATAAACAGAAATGAAAAAAATCGTCTGTTCCTGTCGGTCAGTGTAGCACTGTCTATCACGTCTATATGTTCACCACAGCTGCGTGTTTGTGCCACCCTTCGAAGTAGTGTTCTAATAATTTAACTGTCTTTTTACAGCAGTCGCCCAGTGGTCGGTCGAAACTTCGGCGTTTTGGTCTATTGATCTATGTTACTCTTGGGCACAGGCCTATTGATGTCTCCAAGACGCGTGATGACGGTGATGTCTTTCTGTCTAGCGTCCACTGCTATGTAGTTACTGTCGATGTCTAGTCTCTTCTGCAGTACACAGCTAACTAACGTTTCCGAACGGTTTATATACAATGAGAGGGTTTCTCCACATGAAGTCGAGTCGTTGAGAAAAAGAATTTTAGGCGTGCACCTAGGGTGGAAAATTCCGCCCGATGTGCGCTGTGCCGCTAGAGCTGCCGGTGAGAATTTAGGGGGGGGATCGGGGCCAGAAACAGCGCCGCGCGCGCTGCGAGCGCAGCATGTTCCGCTACGACAGAAAGCCACCGCCAGTAGCTACGACATGGCCATCGGCAGACATCGCTCGCGTCACATCTCACATGCACTTGGAGGCAGTTCGGCTAGCGGGCGCGTTGCTTGCCGTGCCGCTTGCATCTGGCAGTTGATAATGGGGCCACGCTAGGGGTGCTCGGTTCCGATCTGGCAGGACTTTAGGGCACATCCATTTATCCGCGCTGGGAGAGGGGCAGGGGGTGCTCCATCCAGCGGATTCCCAGACAGCCCGACATGGACCGCGCGATATAGACAGCGGAGGCGCGACACGGGAGCACGCGACACGGGAGCATGCGACACGGAGACATGCGACACGGGCCCGCATGCGCGACATGCGAGTCATGGGGGTGCCATTGGACCAAGCATGGGGTGCGGACGCTGGGGCAGTCCGTTGCGGCTTCCGGGGCTCTCGCAGCTGCTTTTCCTGGACCGCTTGCAGTGGCCATTGTGGTCGTAGGGACCGTGGGTGTCAGAAGCAAGTGGGGGGTGGAGGCTGATTGGCGAGGGGGGGAACCGCTGGATCCGGTTGAATCAGTGGACTGCGACATTGTTCTCGTGCAAACAGCTTCCCGGGGTTACAGGGAAAACTGCCGGGAGTGCCCATTGTTTCTGGCTGTTCCCTCACCTGGTTGCGGTAACGCCGCCGCGAACTGACTTGGGCCGTTTTGTCAGCCTGGGCCTGCATGGAACCGTGGGATGTCGTGTGACTCGACTCTGGTGCTGTTCTCCAAGATGGCCTCTACGGACTCTGGTGTCTAGGATGCATTGCCGGTGTCGGAGATGGTGGGGGGGCAGACAAATGTCGAGTCTGCGACATTGTGCGACATGTGATGATGATGGGGGGGCAGACAGATGTCGCGCTGACACCCACCATCAGAAACGACTTTCTCATCGCACGTAAACTCCTACATCACCACCTTCTTGTACCCACAGCCAGTACAACCACCTCACCCGCGCGCCACGCAGACATGTCGGGCTCTCCTGGTAAGTATGCCGTGCCGCCGGCCACGAGCGGACCGCAACCGGCCCCTCGCTGGCCCCCCACTGGCGACCACTCCGTCCTGTACGATGCCTACTAACTCGTTTAGGTGGAAATTTCAGATCATGGACGCCAACGCCTCCTGAGAGGGGCTCGTTCCCGTTGGACCACGACGGCGAGTGTCGCGACACCATGGTGAAGTACCTACAGTGTATGAAGTTCACAGCGAACAAGAATGCCCCGAATTGCCGGCTCTTGGCCAAGGACTACTTGAAGTGCCGGATGGACAACAATTTGATGGAACAGTCGGACTGGAAGCTGTTGGGGCTCATCAACCTTCCCGGCGACGAGCTGTCGCCAAAGTCCTCGGAGGATTCCTCGAAGAAGGCGTGAAGAAGCGAAAAAGAGGTGAAAAAGAGGTGAAAAAGAGACAGGGAAGAGGCCTTTAAAATAGGGCGAACCAGTAGCGAGAGATAGCGAGAGATAGCGATAGCTTATGGTTGCTAGCGAGGCCTTTTAGCGAGGCCTTTTAGCGCGACCTTCTAGCGCGACCTTCTAGCGAAACCTGGTCGTAGTCAGCGAGCTACTGGGCACCACCGGCGAATCTAGTGATAATGTGAATAGTCAGTTATAAAATGTATATAATCGTGGAATACAGAGTACCAAACGCGATGTAAACGGGCGAGAGCTGTCGAGAGCCAGCGGGCACAGTCAGCAGTTGGCTCCTCGTCTAGAAGCCTTTACCGGGCTTGCTACTACTCTGTAGCTGTGGCAGTGGCCTTTCCTCGCGAGGAAGCTCCGCCAGACACTCCCTTCTTGCTGCCGTTTCCCCTGTTTGACAGGCCTCTGCCGGACAGGCCCCTATTCGACGTTCTTGATGTGCCTCTGCTGCCACCACGGCCCCCTCTGTCGGAGCCCAGCTTGCCTGCACGGCTTGGTCGCGGTCCCGAATGGCGTGGGGCTTGTGACAGCTGGTCGTTGTCTGCTGGTGCTGGTACTGGTACTGGTGCTGGTACTGGTTGCATGCCGTACGGTTGTGCAGCAGCGTAGTATGGCTGCGGTGGTGGCACCCCCTCGCTCATCACCGTGGAGTAGATCCGGCCATAGATGTGCTTGATGGCGTCGGCATTTATGTACGACTCGTCGTTGGCGTCATCGTTGGCATCTCTAGCGTTCTTGGCTTCGCCGGCGTCACTCTGGCTTTCGCCGTTACGCTGGCCCTTCTTAAGGAGCCCCAAGAGCTCGTTAGCCTTCTTCTGATCATTCTTCTTTAAGGCTTGCTCCTTGTTGGCCCTCGCGGCAGCCGCAGCCTGTGCTCGCTGAGCTTTCTGCTCGGCAGAGAGTGGTTTTCTGCCCTTCAGCGCCTTGCTGTGGTACACAAACTGCCTGTTTGTCAAGTTCAATACTAGCGACGAGTCTAACGTGAGGCCTCTGCTCGTCCGCAACTTACTGTTGAAGTTATGGCCACTCAACAACGGCACGTCAAACACCACGCTAAGGGCTGTCTTATTACCAAGCGTGGTAATGGCCACCACGGTTCCCTTGGCCAACTTTGGCGCCTTGCCAAAGTCTTGAACGTACATCACCCTGTCACCAAGCTCGAACTTTTGGTCGCGCAAGAGTTGATACGACTCGCTAGGCTTGAGCACCGCATCACGGGGAACGCCCCTAATATCCTTATTCGTTAATGGAACAGGAGTCTTGATGTACGCATCCATGAAGTTCTCGATGGCCTCGTAACTGAACTTGGTTAAGGACTCACTCTCCAACGACACGCGCGAGAGATCTGCCTTGGCCCGTTTCAACCACCGTCTGACGGCCTCCAAGTCTTCATCACTAGAGAAGTCCTTCACTCGGGGAAAGTTGGTGCCAGACACCCGCTTGAGCCCCTCAAAGAACTGGGGGAAATTGTCTCGGTACTCTTCGATGAGCCTTATCGCCAACGGCGAAAACTCCCACCCCTTGGCACCTCTGTTGGTGAACCCGAGCACCTTCTCGCGTCTTCCCTCGAACTTGAGTTCCAACCCGATATTGGCCTTTCTGCCCTTGCCATCTTCGACCATGAACCCGCTGGTAATCTTTGACAAGAACAACGGGTGGATTTTCAACTTCTTTGCAACCTCGTACGACGGATAGAATTTGATCTCGCGACGCTCCACCGCAAACCGTTCCTTACCCACGTTGGGCTCGGCACTGGCCTGGATCTGCGAAATCTTGATTCCTAACTTGTCGCCGTCATCGCTGTAGCCTGCGATGGTAGCGGGCGCTCCATACGCCATATCACCCAAGAAAACAACCTGCGAGTCGACGGGGTACTCCTCGTCAATGGCGAGTGGCGCCCGCACGGCAAACCTGCGATCCTCGTTAGCAACCTCGTCCACAATCAACTGGACGGGATACGTCTCGATATCCTTGGCGAACGTCTTGACGTAGGCGCCCCTGGCATTCCTGATCAACCCTGTCACGGGCTGGACGTGAACCAAGCCCCGAACCGGGCCCAACCTAACACCCTTCGTCTTGAAATAAAGCGACGAAAAATAATTGGCATTCTGCCTAAACACCGACGATTCCAGCGAGTTGAGCTGGGTCACGGTAACCTTCTTGCTGTTGCCTACCTTGGTCTTGACATAGCCGTGGTCGCCGTCTTCCACCCTTACAACTTTACACTCACGCAAGAAGGGCCAGTTGCTGTAAACTACGCGGCCCAAGAACTTGTCGGCAAACTGGTGTACCGAGAGATCCCCCCACAAATTGTCGAGTGTCAAGATCATTGACTCCTGCCTTGACGGCTGCTGGAATACCTTGATCTCTTCCAAACGTAACTGTGACGAGAAGGGGATCGATCCGAGTGTCGGGAACCCAGCAAGAAGATCTTTGCCCAAACGGGCGCCCTCAAGCAACCCATGGCGCAATTGCTTCAACTTTGGAAGCGTGAATACCTCTTCATAGCACCGGTCGTGTTCGATATCGCTGAAGAACCCGGGCAACGGCGACGGATACACCAAGTCGACCTGGGCATTGTATACAAAGTCAATGTCATGGCCTCTCGAGTTACGCTTTCTCTCATCGGCCAGTAATTTGCTCTCGACGGGCCGCAACGCGTCCAAGAGTCTCTTTTCGTCAACAAAACTGAGCAACACAACGGCTTCCCAGCTCGCAGTTTTGCCATTCATGTCGATATCGACCTTATCTGGATAGAAATCAATGATGGGTGAGTGTGGGTCCGTCATCAACGGCCGGTATGGCACGGGCATAAGGTTGCGGGACCTTGCGGGCAACACCGCCATCAATTGCTCAAACGGTTTGAATGGTTGCGACAACTCAAACTCAATGGCACGGTTAGCGTTTAACAACTCGTTCAATCCCACAGAAATATCAGAAATCCTGGGGGGATAGTGGTACTTGAAATACCAATTCCATGATGCACATCCCTTGTAGTAATAGTATAATACCCACTGTAAGCCCTCCAAGTACTGTTGGGTGAGCTCTACAATCTTTTCTCTGTCATTGATGGAGAAATGGAGCTTCTCACGGTAATACTTGTCCTTCCAGGCCAAGAACTTGGTGTCATAAATGTCCTTCGATTGCTTCATGAGGTCTTCCGTGTCGAATAAATTGGCGGATTGGTACTTCTTGATAGTCTTCTTCATGATGGCGACTCGTTCAGCATATTCTTCATCAGTCTCATGGGGAGAGTAGCCATCGAGATCCAACCTGGCCTCGTACAGATCTTCAGACTGCGAGTGGACTATTATGATACCAACGTCCAAGGCAAATTGTTTGAGGAACTCTAGATGCTTGGCAGCTTCGTCCAGAGGCAACGATAAGGCCTCTAATTTGCCCTGAATATCCAACTCAAGTAGATCGTCCACCTTGCGCGCACTGGTTGAAAGAAGCCACGGTTTTATTGATCCCACCAATTTCTTTTGATCTTTCAAAAGAACGAGTTTACCCATTCTTGCTCTCTTCTTCTCCCCCGTCAACGAAATATCTTCGAGTCGCTTGTTGAACCATTCAACGTCAACGTCCTGCTTCTCAAAGTTCTCCAATTCAAACTCGGACAAGTAATTGAGCCAGATATCCAATCTTTTCAAGTTGATAGTGCCGTTCTCATTGATGTATCCGTCGGACAGTCTCATCGTCTGCTTAAACGTCTCAATCAAAAGCGGAAACGCACCCTTATTGATGAACAAGTCAGGTAAGTTGGGTAAAAAATCGTTACCTATCACGTACATAATTAATATGAAGTCATCCAAGACCTTGTCGAAGTCGTACTCAAAGTTCAACTGGTTGTCCAAGTCCTGGAACTCCAACGACATATACTCCCTCACGAGGGATAGATGCAACAAAAAAAACGTCTGGTCGTTCAAGTCGGTACTTTTTTTGGCAGACTTGGACCCAAAGGTCACTTCTTCTCTAAGCAAGGCAAAATGCGGATCGTGGGACACTAGCCCCAACATGATCAAATCGGCGTCCAAACCATAGATACAGTGTCTCAAGTTGGGGTTGTAGTCCTCCTGCGCCCGCATCGTCCTGATGTACTCCATGATCTTGTGCTCTCCCTCCCCGGGCACCTCGTGGCCGCTCAAGACAATCTTGACATCGGCCCAGCTGGAATCTTCGCTGATTTTCTTGTGAATGAAGTACTTGAGATTGTCTGTCAACTTGGCCATGAACTCGGTTCCCGGTGTGATCGCGTTTGTGTCAAAAGGGTCCTCCTTCGGGATCTCCTGGCCCTTTTCGATGGCCTTTTTTAGGTTCTCCTCTGCTTCCACGGCAGACCTGAATCGACGGGCTCTTTGCTGGTTCATCTTGGCTCGTGGTGCCACGCCATCTATCGCCATGTAAAAAACCTTCTGCGGCTTTATGATGTCGAACAAATGCTCTATGTACTTGAATATCGCAGCGTACATTTGGTCTTCCGTCATTCTGGTCAAAGTGTCGTCGTTGGAGTGGGTGCAAGTGTGCAAGATGGAGTTCATATCCAAGTATAAGTTGTCGAACTCCGGAATCTGCGTTCCGTCAATCAACTGGGATATCAACGGCCATCTCTCTGAGATAAACCGAAAGAATTTGGGAATACCTGGTTCTGTTAGTATCTGACATTCGTAGCGGCAAACACCGCTGTTCTGGCGGCGCTTTTCGGCGCTTCTACTTACCCATTGCGAAATGCTGGTCTCTTTTCTTCTTCGAACGTCTACGTGATTACGTACGCTCAGTGTCTTTATCCAGTTATAAACAATGTTATCTTGGGCGCCAAAAGATGGATTTTTTACAACATTTATCTGAATGTTCGACGGGTTGATAGTTGCGCGCGCACTACCCCCGTACGAGTCTGTGTGCCGGACGCCTATGAGTTGATATGGTCTGGTATATATGCAGGTGAGGTCGCACCCAAACTAGAGCTCGAGAAAATAAATTAAAAGAAAACAGATTATAGCAAGTGGCTCTAAAGGGCCCCGACACCGACCAGAAAGAGGGTTTTTGCAAAGAGGATGAAGGCGGCGTTATAATGGCAGCTCACCCACACAATTTTACAAAGTAGTCGCCAATATGTTTCGCAATGGGTGTATTTATAAAACAGTAAACACTATATGAACATTAAAACATATAAACAAAGCAACATAAAAACATTTGAAAAAAAGGGAAATGCTCGGCCTCACCGGCCAGCAGAACTCACGAGCTCCTTCCCACGCTGTTAAAGCGTATCCTAGCACACCCCAAACCTAACAACATCGACCCCATGTCGTAAAACCTGATCCAAATAAATATGAAAAATATATCGTGAAGAGCATAAGTGAACACCGACCACCAGTCGGTGCTGGACATGAAGTCGTCGTTAAACCAAAGCACAGGCTTGCCTAAATAAAGACCTGCCTCTTAAGTACACAAAGATTGCAGTATCATCAAAGCTGTTTTTCAAGCCACTTGCGGCGACATTGAATCTAGACTTATAAAGCTCGTACAATTCGTTAGCATTGTTTCTTGAGGACGATAGCAAGTCGGAGGTTTTAGAAACGATACGGACGCCTTCTTTCTCTGCCATTTGGCGATAACGCCAAAACGGTGCTTTCAACTCACTACTGGCCAAAACATGTTTCCAATGAGTGATAAAATCGCTTGCCCTGGCAACATATGTTTGTACGCTCAAACCAGCTACCGAGCTCTTGACTTCCTTCAACAAAACGACTGTTTTCAAACAAAAATCACTGGAAAGGGTTGTATATTTCAAATTAGCCTCCTTGAGGATTCTGGTTATCTTTAAAGGTCTAGGGCCGCTTGCTCTGGATAAACTGAAAAATCTGCCACTCTTTCGAGGAGTATCGTATATGGCATTATCCCAGTATTTGAGCAACTTATCAGATATTTCGTGATACTCCTTCATGAGCAAGGGCTCTGGTTTCCTTACCTCGGCATGAGGGACGATGTTGGTCAAGTACAAGGAGCTGACAGTCATCACTAAAATAGTAACTGCTATCAATCCATACAACGCATATTCCGAGTGCTTCTCCATAAAATGGTTCAAGCCTTCACCCTGCTGCCCCATGAATTCAAGGATTTTACACAGACCTCTCGTTGTGCCTACTGGTACAGAAGTTCCGTTATCCTCCTTTACACCAGCTTCATGCTGCATGTGTTCCTCGCTTGGACTATTTGGCAGTCTCATATAGTCGTGAATGGTGCTCAAGTTGGTTTTGGTGATGTTCTGGTACAAGTAGTTGGAATTCTGTTTGATCGAATCATTGAATTTGAGAAGACCCTCATAAAAACCTACGATTCTTGCTACTTTCTTCACCTCCCTGGGTTCCTTCGCCTCATCTTGCTCGTCTGTTTCGTCCTCTCCTGATAAAATGCTATCGCTCTCTTCACAGGACTCCGATTCTACGGAGGACCCGATCGTGGGTAGTTTCAACGTGGCTAGACTTGAAACCTGATCTTGCCCTGCCTCGCTGTCTCTTAGCGAGTTGAGCTCTTCCGAGCTGGCAGTAGACTGGTCATCGTCCACATCAGAAGACGAGATTATAGACCAGTCTTCGTCTGACATCCTATTGGGCGCAGACATCGTTTGCTCCTCTATCAATTAATGATAACCCCTTAGTCACCTACGCCAAATTCTCGATGCTTGTCGCAGTTTCCTGTCGCAATCAGAACGCTTGTGCGCCTCTCTGACAAAAAATAGTCTTCTGGCTGAAGCAATAGTTGTTCAACAGTCTTGGCTGCTTGGTACCGCCAGTCTGTTCCTTTTGTTATCAATCGTGATCCAAGATACGCACCGGTTCCTGGAAATATAGTATTACCTTTGAGTCTTGTCAAATATGGGGATCTCTGGTGTCGCTGTTAGTGACTGATCTTCTCTATGACTGTTCTTCCTGTACCTACCTTTACGCCGTAAGCTTTCCATTAACGTGATAGAGATAAAGAGTCTTAATGTTTGCCTCCTTACAAATAAAATAAAACGCCCTGCACAGCTGCATCTAGCATGCATATTAATCGGTGTGCACATGGTTGAATCACACAAAATCGCATAAATATTATATCCTGTATATAGAGACAGCTATTTGAGTCAAAATACACCAAACATCAAATATTAAATAGACAAACATCGAATAGCTCATTTCAAACGAATATTTGTTAATGTTACAGGTCAATTGATGAGGTCCTCTCCACTGGAAGTGGAATGCATGTGGCAAGAGCGGCTGCGGCGAGATGTAAAGCCCATTTTCTAGAGCCTGGAGCCCATGGCATGGAGCAAGGACTTTAAAGTGCTAGTTCTGGCTGCAAAGACTTCGACTTCATCCTCCTTGCTCGGGGTCACCAGACTGCCCCTCTTTGAAGTCACCGTCACCTTCCTCTTCTTCTCCCCCTCCTTCTCCTTCTCCTTCGCCCTCTTTTTCGCCTTCCAAAAGTATAAGTCTGGAGTTCATTTTATTGAGACTATCCTGGAGTTGGTACGTGTAGCTCACTAAGTCCTGGTACTTGGCCATGCTAACGTACCCACCAGAGTTCTCTGATTCGCCGTTCTGGTTGCTGGTGTTGATAAGCGAATTGCTGTCGTGGTATTCCGCGTGGAGAACTCTTTTACCTGCATCATTTTCGCCATTTTCTAAACCGTGACCCTGCTTACGGTTAAAGGTTGTAGTTGTTGTAGTTGTAGTTGTTGTAGTCGTGTTATAAGGATATTTGCTTTGCTGCTGAAACTGTTGCAGGTCCTTGTTTGGCTGAAAATACTGTTGTGCTTTCCATCTGTTCAAGTCATAGTTGTGGGTACTGATATTGTCAGACATTTTCTCGGACGATTTTGAGTTTTCTATATTTGGGGTGGAAGACGCTGTTCCTGGTGAATCTTTTTCCTCGTCACGGAGACATGCGTTTAAAGAGTTTTGATGCCTTGAAAGAGCGTCTGGACGTGCAAACCTTCTCTTGCACTTCTCACATAAATATGGCTTCTCCCCCGTATGAAGCTTTTCATGTCTCTTCAAATCGTGAATTCTTCGGAACTTTAAGTTGCACAAGGTGCATACATGAGGCCTCGAGGAAGAGTGTATCAATTCATGTGACACCATGTTGTGCTTCCTGGTGAAGCCCTGGTTACAAGTCTTGCAAAAAAACTTCTTTGCTAGGCCTTTCTTGTTGGATGTTGTGTGCGGTGAATTCACCCCAAAATCGTCGTCTGCTTCACTGGAGGCAATGTCATTCGCGTCTCTCCTGTGTCTTCCTTCATTTGTCCTTCTTATAATGCTCATGTTCGACGTGTTCGAGCCACTTCCGATCCCTCTACTGTCGGGCGATGACAGACTCGACGATGCATTTATATCCACCGCCGAGTTGCTTGAAGGTACATAGGCATTTCCACTTGGCACGTTGGGGATCAGGCGTTCGCCTGAGTTGTTTGTGCCAGGTGTAGTGTTGGACAGACTCCAGGCAGATCCCTCGTACAGACTGGAATCGCTGATGTTGTTACCACTGTTGGTATTACTATTGATGTTAGCATTATTAATGTTACCAGTATTATTATTGTTGTTGTTGTTAATACTATTATTGCTGTTGTTCTGGTTGCTCGTCGTAGCATCCAGTTTGACCTTCGCGTTAGCTCCGGATCCGATGTTCATGCTTCCTGAGTGAACCTTCTGTTAACTTCTTTATGTTTCTGAACAATCTAGATTATTGGTGTGTGGCTACGTCTGTCTTATAGCTTCTCAATAGCGACTCGACACCCGCAAAAAAAAAACGACTATTTGCGGTGCTGATGAACGAGTCGTGATGATGCGGTCTCTCTTGCTGGCCTTTTCCAGAAAGTTCCGCTAACTGAAGCTGAGGAACGTCTCTTCTGTCGATCTTCTGTAGGGAAACTAGTTTGTGTAGATATGCGTCGCTTGACCTTCGCTGTCTGAAAACGGGCAAAGCTCAAGCCATAGAACCGGGCGGTGTGCTTACCAACGCTGATGAAGTGATTGTTTCGTGTTTAAAAAAGCCAGTTTTTTCGGCAAATTTTGACACCGTTAAAATGCTTATGACCTAATTACCCAGTGTTATCTGGTTTTATGGAAATTTTTGGTCTCGTGTTACGTAAGCGGGGTGTAGATCGCGCTCGTGACCGTTGGCTTCTGTATACAGTAACGATCTTCGATAGAAATCGGTTGCACCCTCACGCATCCACGACTAGAGAGGAAAACAGGCCGATTGCTGCTTACTATTGGCCCGGCACAGCTGGAACGAGACGCAATTTTATGCTTCCTTTTCCCTGTAGAAGATAAGGAAGCATCGAGAAAAGACTTTCAGAAAACAGAAGGCATATACTACGTTTGGCGATCACGTACATCCTTGCTCCGTCTGATGCGACGGGCGCAATTTTGATTGGCAGTGAATAACGCAAATGGAAGCACTTTGCTGTCAGTATTGGCCCGATTGGCCTCGCAAAACAAGTTTTGGCGACCCATTCCGTACTTACGCCGCTTCTTGGAAGCGACGCCGCAAGCAGCTCGCGCAGTGGTCTGACGGGCTACCCACAACGAACTGTATCGGAGTCCAGCTGGCAATTCCGTGATGCCCTTTTCCAGAGAAAAATCGATAGCGATGCTTTTCCAGGGCTAGCTCTACCCACAACAATGATTTTCGAGTACAGCTTGCACAACCTATCTGGCCCGTCTGGAACCCACCGGCAGCATCACATCACCATGTCGTCCCTCATGCGACAATTTGTGGCGCATGTAACCCGCAGAAGCCAATCGCTCCATCCCATTGGTTGATTCACCTGGGACTTGACGTATTAGCCACAAGAAGGTGACCCCTTCTCGATGCTGAGTGGCTGTCGCATTCCTCGACGGTCATGCACTAGCCATCACAGACTTCCCCGTACCTGCATATTTGGCAAGCAATCGATGACAGCAGGGGTGCCTTTTGGTAAGGGCACTTCCTCACGTCGCGGGTCACGGGGCCGGTGGTCTGTGGGTTGTGGATTGTGGTCTGGTCTCGGGTCTCGGGTCTCGGGTCGCGGGTGACTAGCCGTTCTCGGTGGTTCGACCCGCGCATGCGCGGCTCGCTGGCCCGCCTCCTCTTTTCCAGGGCCCCCGACCCCCCCGCCTAATCATATATCCCCGTGGCTGCGGCTTATCTTGCGGACCTAGCAATGAATAAGGCAGTGGAAATTAATTAATTGGGGGACGGCACCTGCCTGCTGCAGAAAGGCAATAAGCTTCGGGAAAGCCGCTTCCCTGCTGATCTGCCTCCCCGATCCCTCCCAGCGGACGTTTGGACTCGTGCGGGTTATCTGATTCACGCTGCCACGTTGCGACGAGCGGTTGGCGTTGACGGGGCTCTCTCTTTATCTTCGGTGCGGCGTTCCCAGCCCCCGCCGTTGAATGTCCCTACACAGTGGCACGAGGGCGGTATATCCAGGCAGAACGTCGCTAGCATCCGCGGCGATGCACCCTGCGGGTCGAGGCTACGACCTCCACCGCCTCCGCAGGGTTGCGGGTTGTCGTGCTACACCGGACTTAGACCGAAGTGCAGGTCTACCCCCTCCTCTTCTGGCTTAAGTGTCCCTCCTGTAGAGCACACCCTTGCACCCGCCCTTAAGCGGCGTTGCTGAACAACAAATATCATGAAATCTAACGGTCTTAATTCATCCCTTAATTCTGGAAAATAGACATATAATACGTTTAAATCTGATAATCGTTGGTACAAAGCAGTCAGGTGTCACAGTTATCGCCAGTACTTGATACTACGTGACTTGGAAGTTTCAAATCCGTCCCCTTTTTTGGACCTCATCCGTATCACTTGCTGTGAAAGGTAAAGGTTCAGTTTGAAACGAGGAGGGTAGGGGCTCAACAAGCAGTGAAAGGAGCCAGTAAGAGAGCGAAGTGGCCCACATGTCGTTGATTTCGAACCGCAAGCGCCCCAGAGGATTCAGCGAGTCCTTTGATGGGCGCAATGGAGAGGTGCAAGCTAAGAGCTCCAACATTTCCACGTCAACTATCCCGTTGCGCTATGAGAGCACGGGTTTCAACTCGTCGTCATCGACGAACTCGAGTACAAACGGGTCGTCTCCGACACGTGCAGTGAACTTGGACCTGAGTAGCAACACCGTCAGCACCCATAATACTAGTGCCCACTCATTCAAGCCCAACTCTGCCAAGAAGACGACAAACTTTACAAACATTGACGACATATATCTCATTGACGATGAAAACGATCTCAGAGAAGACAACTTTGACGAAACTGACGAAATTAATGAGGAAAGAGACCATATCATGGAAAACAGAGATGGGTCAAGTGAAGAGGACGACGACGACGTCATTATCATTGAGGAGCGCCATATATCGTCCAAATCACCCTTCAGGATCTCGCCAAAGACCAAGCGAAATAACTCCGATTCGCTTTTGTTTGATCATGAAGCATTTGCTGCTTACAACATGTTTAGTGTGACAAATGACAGTGGAGCCAACGTCAGCGTTCCCTTTGACAGCACTAAAGTAATACCCATGGGAGTGGTCAAGAAGCAAAGAACAAACTCACTCCCACAGCTTCCGCAGGCGAAGTGCATATATAATAAGATTCCAGAGAACTATATCTTGCAGCATCCAAAATTGGGAAACATCAAAACCAACGTCATTCCGCACCAACTTAACTTACCTCCATGCGACGATAAAGAAGGTCATTATATTATAAAAACCAATGACCTCTTTGCTAATAGGTTTGTCATTGTGAGGCTTTTGGGGCAAGGGACATTTGGTAAAGTCGTTGAATGCTTTGATAAGATAAACCGAGAACATGTTGCCATTAAGATAATTCGGAATATCCCAAAATACAGGGATGCTGCAAAGATCGAGTTGAGGATATTGTCGACGTTGAAAAAGTTTGACGATGCCAATTTGAACCACTGTATACGCTTGCGAGAGTGTTTTGACTTCCGTGGTCATATTTGTATCGTTACGGACTTATTGAAAATTTCCTTGTACGACTTTTTGGAAAGAAACAAGTTCATACCTTTTCCCGGTTCTCATATTCAGGCGATTTCAAAGCAGTTGATTCGGTCTGTGACGTTCTTCCATGATTTAAGCTTGATTCATACTGATTTGAAACCGGAGAACATACTATTGCACGACGATTCATTTTTCAAAAAAACCCTCCACAGCTCAACTATATCAAGTGCGTATGGCCATTTGTCTAATGAACCAGGAATGAAGAAAATACCAAAGTTTTCGAAGGTTTTAAAAAATCCCTTGATCCAAATCATTGACTTTGGAAGTGCGATCTTCGATGACGAATACCATTCGTCGATAGTTTCAACGAGACATTATAGGGCCCCGGAGATTGTTCTAGGCATAGGGTGGTCATATCCCTGTGATATTTGGTCGGTTGGTTGCATACTAGTTGAGTTGGTGGTTGGCGAACCGTTGTTCAAAACCCACGACAACTTGGAGCATCTTGCAATGATTGAAAAGGTATGTGGTTGCCCGATAGACAAGTCAATGGTACGGCTTTCCAAGGATAGAGAAAATGAATGCGGGATCAAGTATTTCCGCGGGCCTTCTTATAGAAACAACGAGATGTCTGAGTTTTCTGGTGATGACGAAGACGATGATGTTATAATCGACGACGACACAACGGAAGAGAACTCCTTGACCTTGTTATTCCCAAGTGACACCACGCCCACAAAGTTCATCAAGAGCGTGGAACTACTTTCCAGAATCGACTTGTTTGTCGGTTCCAGAATTGGATTGGATATCGATTTTGACTACTCGTTATCTACAAACTACCAGAAAAACCAACATCTTATCAATTTCGGGAACTTTACTTTCTGGTGGTTTTTCATCGACTTGTTGAGAAAGCTCTTCGTCATTGATCCCAGCAAACGACTCACTGCTGCGGAGGCATTAGAACACCCTTGGTTCAACTTGGGCATCGAAGACGAAGGCACTATATGAAAAATATGAGCTAGTTTCAATTCTTTCTTCTCTTTAGTTTTACTGTAATTATTTAGGTTTCTTTTCTTGGATACGGCGATACCTAATAAGCGTTTGGAGTACTTTGTTCAAAACTATTATACTTTACTTTTAGAAATATTCGTTAAATTTTAGTAAAAAGACTGAAAAATATTCTTTTTCGGGCAATGAGAACGACATAAACGACCAGCAGGCCAAATAAAACCACAACACACGTCTGCTTACAGCGTAATCACAAGATACGGTTTCCAGACTTCAAAGACTGGCTGGACATGCTCTTTTCTTCAGCTCCAGAAGGTTGGCTGCCTGTCTGCCTGTGTGCCTGTCTGACGCCGTCTACGGTTTTACTGCTTGGGAAACCAACAACGACACCGAACGGTAGCCCTACGCGTAGGTTCGATCTCGCCTTAGGTCGCTTCGTCGTGTCGCGTAGACGTCCCATAAATCCATCCGTCACTGTCGCCCTAGAACTTCCACCGTCTGACTGTCGCGTGGACACTGGAAGACGCTGACAGATCAGCCCCTCACCTAACGTATAGTATCGGTCACGGTACATAATCTTAGGCATGATCTGACCGCACTGCAGGCTTTTGATGGATCCAGACCTACCACAAGTCTGTCATTAGTCCCAAAACGTAGCCAATCGCTCTGAAACTACGCTATATGCCGTGCACCGGACGGCTTTAAAATGCAGGCCGTGCCGCTTGCGTATACAAGTGCAACCGTTTAAGGGCAAATTCCTTACACAGCGAAGTGTCTGCAGATGATTTAGCCGGCGTTGGTCTCCGACGTCCCAGAAGGGGCCTGACGACCACATTTTGGCAATTTTTGTGCATAGAGCCCCCATGCACATGGAGATCAAATGCAGCCCACTGCTTGAAAGCGGAATCATAATTAGAGAAGTGGCATGGGTTACATCCTTTCTGTTGCATGTCCGGTACCAATGAGAGCTTTGATACATGGCTGACGACGACCGTGTGTTGTGATTGGGTGGGGTCCTCCGTATACATGTGTTTCCAGACCGTTTTGCTGCCCGATTCTGCCGCAAGAACGTTTGGAAGTACTAGTCGGTAGAGTGTCTGCAGAAATTCGAAACGGGGCGCCTGCTCCATCTTTCAGTCGCGAGAGAAGCCACGGTGGACCAATACTGGGCCTGTGTGCTGCTTGTAGAGAGCCGAGCGAAAAAGAGCGACACAGAGCGGGCCCTAGCTGCTGACCATTCTCTCGCGAACAACAGGCCTCTCTTCGCTGCACGTCACACGGCCAAATTTGTATGCGCGGTGTCCGTCTCCATTTGCAGGAATAGCGATGCAGACACTCAGACGAAACCGGTATGCCGGTTGACTTTTTCGCATGCGCACACATTACGACAAATTACGGGCTCAGGCTCGTGCCGAAAGCTTGCACGCGCACGTGACGCGGCGGTATCCATACCGCTAGGTGGCGAGACTGCCTAGCGGCCAGGCGCCCGTCGCTCGCCAACTCTGTCGTTTGATCACAGAATTCGCCTTGGCCGGATCTCAGCGCTGTGCTGTCCGCCGCAACCTCAGCTCCTTTGGTTGCCACGGAGAAGGGGAGGCCCCTGAAGATTGTCGTTGCCAAGCGGTGTTGTCAGTACGCCAATTGCCGCTCATTGGCGCATTTGTTCTACTGCCAACCGTCCCCAATTCTGGCATTTTGCTCGTCTCGTCGTAGTGTCGTGGTTAACATTCGTCGCCGCGGCGTCCCTATGCTCCCCCCGACCCAGACACTGACACTCTACCACACGACAGACACGGCCGGATCTCGAAAACTACCGTATCATGGTCAACATGCCCCTCCGGCACCCAGACGCACCTTATTTCACTGGGCTACATGCACACCGCCATGCATTGCAATGTTACACAATACCTCCCGCTCCATGAAAATTTTCTTTCTTGGTCCAAATAGTAAACATCCGCGACAAAAGTTTTTTTATGGTTTATAAACGCTTCAAATCCCACTGAAATCGGCGGAAAATCCAAGCCCAGTTTCCTTAAATACAACAAAAATCGCAAACAGGAGATTCTAAATTGTTGTTTATCAACGGTCCACTCATTAAAAAAATCCCAACTACAGTCTTTCCTTAAGTCATTACTTGTATACTACAGTTAGTGCTTTACAGATAATTTCCTGAATCTATCGTTAAAATGAGAGGTTCTTTAGTTTTGTTGACATTAATCGCCGGGGCTTTGACTGCTCCCTTAGAAGGCCACCACCATCACGCTCACAACAAGAAGAGAGATGTTGTCACCGAGATCGTCTGGGTCGACAACCAAGGTAACACTGTCGCTGCACCAACTGCCACCGACGTTAGTGCCGTTGCTGCCACCACTTCGGTTGCATCTTCTGCTGTGGCAGCATCGAGTTCTCCAACTACCTCGTCTACCACGGTCTCCTCTTCTGGATCCGACAACGAGCCTTCAAGCTCCACCGACAGCCCAGCATCGTCTGGTACCAGCTCTGGTGGATCTAGCGGATCTGGTGGATCTGGTGGTATTTCTGGTGACTTGTCTGCTTTCTCCGACCCAACAGAGGAATTCGAAGACGGAAAGTACGATTGTGACTCCGTTCCAACTGGTCAAGGTGTGATCTCCGTTGACTGGATTAAGGGTTTGACCGGTGGTTGGTCATCCATTATGAGCAGCAGCGGTCAAACCTCCTCCACCTGTAAGGATGGTTTCTACTGTTCGTACGCATGTCAAGCTGGTATGTCCAAGACCCAATGGCCATCTGAGCAACCTTCAAACGGTGTCTCAGTTGGTGGTTTGAGTTGCAAGAACGGTAAGTTGTACAGATCCAACAGCGACGCCAAGCACTTGTGTGAATGGGGTGCAAAATCTGCCTCCTTCAAGTCCAAGCTTTCCAAGGATGTTGCTATTTGCAGAACTGACTACCCAGGTTCCGAAAACATGAACATTCCAACTTTGTTGGAAGCTGGTTCCTCTGCTCCAGCTTCAGTTGTTGATTCCGCTAACTACTACAAGTGGTTAGGTGGTAAGACCTCTACTCAATACTACGTTAACAACGCTGGTGTTTCTGTTGAGGATGGATGTATCTGGGGTACCTCTGGATCTAATGTTGGTAACTGGGCTCCTGTTGTTCTCGGAGCTGGTAAGACCAACGGTAACACCTACTTGTCTTTGATTCCAAACCCAAACAACAAGAATGCTCCAAACTACAACATCAAGATTGTTGCTGCTGATGGTGGTAGCATCATCGGTAGCTGTGCCTACGAAGATGGTTCTTACACTGGTGGTGGTTCTGACGGTTGTACTGTCACCGTTACCTCTGGTACCGCAGAATTTGTTTTCTACTAATTAAAGGGTTTGTTGTAGAATGTGCAAAAAGTGGTGTTAACACAATCACCTTGTTTGAATACCCAGATTTGTTCGTATCTTATCTGCTTGATTTTTTTATATAAGCTGTTTTAAAATTGGTTGTCCCATTTGAAACAAGAATGTGATTGCACTGCTTGGTTATTTATCGAGTGTGCGTCTGTACCTTCTTGAGCTCTTTTGAATGTTGGCGATTGCTTTATTTTCGACTATAGTGGTTGTAAATGTATATTGTTGTAAACTTACTGATGTAGACTAACTGATGTAGAGTTCTATGGATGTTGTGATAGTTTAGCCGAACGCTATTGTTTTGCAATAACTGATAATTAGCTCGTTGTTCGTTTTGAAATGTTGGTAGAGGTCTCCTATCACCTCGTCAGGAGTGGGTTGGAATGAGTTCTGGATGTAAAGGTACACCGTGTTGTTCTTTATCTTGAGCCGTTTCACCAAAAACTTTATCAAGGTAGACACTGTCTGACCGGGCGAGATTTTGAATATCTTTGGTGTTACGCTGGGGGTGGAGCCTATTGGATGGAACCTTATGGTAACCTTATCTACAACGTGGGTCTCGGCCTGTTTTAGATTCTTGTTCAACTGCTCTTTTTTGATAGCTGGCAAATGATCAAGTATAACTGACGTGGATAAGGGAATCTTGGGCAGCACTCTAGGCTCTTCTTCAATTTGCGCGGTGGGTGCTTCCGGCGACAATGAGCTTGAGGAAGAAGACTCGTCCGAGTCTGACTGTATTAGCGTAGACATTTCATCCTATTATCTAAAGGCGGTAATTGGTATAATGTGACACCTGATTTTGTATATAGGAAGTCAAATTAACTTTACGCTCCATTTTAGATAAAGTACTATATCACAGCTACTAAACCTTAAAATAAGTAAAGACCACGAATGACTGACTCAGACACCTCTAGCGTTTCGGACACTAGCCAGTCTACAATTGAGCCTGTCAAGTATGATTCTGTCATCAAAGCGCTCAAGTCAGCAGCGGACGATGCCAATGAGTCAAAGGACTACTTGAGCTTTAGCACAATTTTAGATATCCACTTGAGCGAACCATCAAAATACACATATGAGGAGAGGGAGAAGATCTTGGGAGAGCTACTCACGATATTGAAGAACAATAAAACACTCACATACGAGATTGGCTGGGATCTACCCAGCTTGTTGATTCCCTATGTGGACTCGGATTATCAGTTCACCAGTAGTCTCAGGGATGCTCCATGTGTATATACGCTTTTGAAGATATTCGAGTGTTTGGCTTGGAATGGGAACCCCAAAGAGTTGTTCTTGCAGAGCTGCGAGCTTCTCAGCAGACTTAAATTGAACGACACCACCACCACCGATGACTCCGACTTGAAGGATAACTTCTTTGACATCAAGTTGTATTGCCTATTTGAACTCATTAATAGTTGCATTAAGAGGATTAAGACGCATTATCCGTCAAAGTTTCTAGCAATGACAGTCAGTTCCTTTATCAATTTACTCTACATCAATCATAATGACTTTGAGAACGATCAGACGTTCATATTAAGAAGAGCTTATAGCTTTGCTAGAAACTACACTAGTCAGCCTAAACCTGATGAGGTAGATGCTAGTTTGACTGATGAAGAATTGAAAAAGATAGAAGACGACGAGCAATATTTGCAAAGAAAACTTTTGACTGGGTTTTTAACTGAAGCTTTATTTTTGATCAATAAAAGGGCATTTCAAAGCTTTTCTGTCGATCAGCTTACGTATTTAAGGGAACTTGAGGAAAAATCAGGGGATGGTACCCAGGGAACATACGAATATAATGCTCAGAACCAAGCGAAGGACAGGGTTTTAGAATTAGCTTTCTCTTTTGACATTCCATTATCGAAAATTTTCAAGGACTACATTGTGAATGCTCATGTTATTTTCCACTCATTGGACTATGAGTCCAAAACTGACGATGAATTGAGCTCAGAGCTTTTCGAGAAGGTTATCGTTGATTATCAAAAAAATGTTGCTTCTTCTATTGTTGACAGCAGTGCCAAAGAGATTAAGGATTCTGTATTTGGGTGCTTATTTTTGTATACCTATGAGATATTGAAAAGCAAATCTTTTGACGTGGTAAAGTTGAGTTTCAAGGATGCAGTGGTGCTTACATTGAGGATGTTGATCCCCGGTGCTGTTCAGCAATCCTTCAGTCTGAGATGCTTACAAGATATTGCTGTTTATTGGTCTTGGTATGCTCTTCACCAAGCATCCATCAACAAAAAAAGGGTTGAACTTGAAATCGCATCAATACCAAAGGTGCTACTCTCGGCATATTTCAATTTGTTATTGTCTAGCTGCGCATTCGTGGGACCTCCTTCAAGATTCAGATATAGCGCTTTAACTCTATTGACTAAGGTTCTTGCCTTGTCTCCTGAAAAGTTAGCGTACTCTTTCATAGTCGATTCTTTGGAGAATTGTCCCTATGATGCAATCAAGTCAGACTTGATAGGAATTTTGAAACAATTCATTACAAAGGAAAAAGTGAACGATCTTCAATTCTCGTCTATTGATTTGAAAACTGGATCTACTGGAAGAACAAAGAAGGTGGGTAAAAAATATTTGAACTTGACAGCAGATAACTACTCACACTTATTGGGATTAATAGATTCAATGCTTGAGCTGACGTTTGAAACTTCAACGGATGAAGAAAGCACTGAAGTGGAAACTCATCTTAATCCTAGTAAATTTCCGATATTGTCTGCATACTTGAATCTTTTAGTAGTGGCCAAGAAAGACATCATTGCTGTAAAAGAAGAAGAGAGGCTTTCAAAGTTGATTGCAAAAGCAAATGAACGTGTTTCTAAGATAAGGTCGGAATTGGAACAAGCAAACCTCACTACAGCATTTGAATATAATGCGGCCGGAATTTTGGAAATAGCTCTTGACAGGGTCTCTATTTGAGACGAATATACAAAGTCTATAAAGAATCAATTTCACTTCAATAATCCATAAAGTGTTATGAATTATGCTAGTTTAATCTAATGCACAGAAAAATTATTATTTCTTTGATTTAGAGCTGCCTTTTTTCGCTGCATTGGTCACATTTCTGTCATCAACCAAGGGGCCCCAGTAAACAAAAAATCCTTCTTTTGTAGATGCAATTTCTTCTTCCATCTGTAGTTCGTTATCATCAATAAACGGATCTTCGTAGTCGTATTTACCAACTTTTCTGTTCATCTTAACCTCATGCATATGGACAAGTTGTTCCTCGGTCAATTCTCCTTCATCTTTCTTTCTTTTGTTGCCCTTTTCGTCGTCAACAATTAGCTCATCATCATCATCATCATCATCTACACCATCCTCGTCATCATCGATCATGTCATCCATAATATCGATTGCGGATTTGGCGTTGGGATGAACCACGGACCAGCCATATTTATCCTCAGCTAACTTTAACACGTTGACAATCACTTCGGATTGTCCTGGTAAAGGATTTTTGGGGTCAAGCAACGGCACATTCAACGCAATAATGGGGGCTGGTTTGTCCTTCTCTTTCTCTTTCTCCTTTTCTTTCTCCTTTTCTTTCTCCTTTTCTTTCTCCTTTTCTTTCTCCTTTTCTTTCTCCTTTTCTTTCTCCTTCTCTTTCTCCTTCTCCTTCTCCTTCTCGTTTTCCTTCTCCTTCTCCTTCTCACCCTCTTTCTCACCTATGCCATCCTTACTCATAGTGGCATCATCTGCCTTCGTGTCAGAGTTCAAAAGGCTTTGAAGATTTTGTTTGCCCCCATTTGATGAGTTTTCGACCTTGATTATAAAGGGCAGTGACAAGTTTTCTCCAGGGCGATTCTGCGAATTTGGTGCTCTCTCTGCCGTGATGGTAGGGGAAATCTTGTTGGCGTTATCGGAAGAAGTAATCAAAGATGGCGTGAACGAGCTAGCTCCCACATCAGGGGTTTTTTTCTTACTCTTAGCCGGTTTCTTAGCGGCTGGCTTTGTCTCTGTGCTCTTAGGCTTCGTGGGTTTCTTCTTTTTGGTGTCACCTTTATCACTTGCAACTGCTGGCGATTTCTCCTTGTCAGATTCAACTCCTTTTGCATCTGCGGCGCCTTTTGGCGTGGGTTTCTTCCTCTTCGCGGTGCTACTGGACGCTTCTTTTGTTCTTTTCAATGGTGCTTTCTTGGCTTTCTCTAATGCCAGTGTGGGGTCCACGGACAGAATATTGGGGCCCTCGTCAGCATTGATTATGGAGCTTATGGACGTCTTGTTTTGGTCTTGCGGGGTGAGCTTAACATCAAGCAGCGGCGACTGGAAGCTCGTCTGGAACTTCTTCACATGATCGCTAACCAGGATGGAAGACGTTACTCCTATGGACGGCTGGCTCAAACCCACTGGTGACAATGTGTCAACCTGGACGGGTTTGGGTGCCAAAAATGGGAGTCCCGATGTGGAGTTTAGCGTAGGAGCCTTCGTAGTCTTGATATTGGTCTCTTTTGGTGCACTCACCTGCGTTTTAGTGTTGTTCCTTCTTCTTGGCGGCCCCAATCCAGGAAGACCGCTGTCAACTTGAGTCACAGCGCCTGCCTTTTCGCCAACTAAAGAAGCGCTGCGAATGCGTTCATCCTCATCCGACACTGTCGGATTGCTCTTCCTCACCGGTGGCGAGGGCGACATGTTTACCGATGTCTGAAACCTGGAAACATATGTTTGTAGAGGCACCGACAGAGCGCTTTGCGTTGCATTGGGCGCATTTTGTCCGCTTGTGACTGCGTCACTGTCGCCATTCTGTCTGTCAGACATCGAGTCTATCAAAGACGATATCGATACGTTCCGATTGTGCCCCGACATTTTCGCCCATACGATGACTTGGGCGGTTAGCTTTCCTCACTATAAATCATTTATTTATTTAGTGCGCGAAGCGCTACAATATCTATAAATTTTTTGCTGCCTTACGCTCTATCCAATTGTATAGTGTTGGAGTGATATCCGAGTTTGGTGAGACGGAGGCACGTGTCCGAGCCGAAGCCTTCAAGAGACTCCATCAGAAGATCCCCGTTCCAGTAATCGGCGTATACCTTGCACATAGGCAAGCCCAAGCCTAGTTTGTACTCATGTGATCTGTTGATCAAAGTCTCCAACGTTGACTTTTTGGACTGAACGGAGGTGGTCGCGATGTCTGTGTGACCGGACGATAACGTGGTGTCTATCGGGTCAGGAAGCACCGTCAATCCGGGAAGCGCATGGAAGTTCGACAAGTACTGTTTCGCCAAAGATGGCGTCTTGCGGAACGACCAGATGTTACTCAACTTTTCCTTGGGAATGCCACCGCCCTGGTCTGAGATCTTGAACAAAATCTGCCTCTGTGAGTTCACTATTGCGACCTTGATAGGCGGCAATTTCTTCAAAGGGTCGCTGCCGTGGGTCCTGATGGTTGCCTCGATAGAGTTTCTCACAACCTCACCCAACAAGTAACGCAAGTGTGGAGCCAAGAAGGGACAAGTTGCGTTCAAGTCCCCTTCCATCTCTATATCAGGCATGTTCTCTCTGTTAGGGAAAAGATCCAACATTGTGTCTTTTGTCAAGTCAGCAACGGCCTTGAGATGCTCTGTGGCCACACACTGGTGAAATATTTCGCCAATGAAATCAGGAGGCTTCTCTGTATAGGGTGACCTGTGATAGTTCTCTGTCAATGACAAGTGCTCCTCAACAATGACTCTTCTACTTATTCTAGATCTGAGAATAGACGACATGAACTTATCCAACTCGTCCAGAGACAAATCAGTGAATATTGATACTTCCAATGCACCCATCATCAAGTTGGAAAGATTAAATACATGATCATCAAGCATCTGAGAAAGCGTGTGACAGAACCTTTGGTTGTCATCAAGCGTTCGTATGGTAGGAATTCTTCTAAACGCATTGAACAGATGGTAGTAACTCTCGTAAATTTTAGCCAAATGCACATTGTTCACCACTCCAAATGGCAACGTCTGAAGATCTCTGATCCTCATAGCGAATCTTATAGGTAGCTCCAACCGCACAAAGTTAGCACTGCTTAAAATTTTTTGCTTGGTCAAAGTCTTACCGTACCCAGCTAGCTGCCTGAGCGATACAGGATGCGGTTGTTTCTGCAGATACTCCATTAAAACTTTGTTCTGATAGAAGTGCTGAGGATTTAAGATGCTTGAGTAGGAAGGATACGCATTCAAATCTTTTAGATGTTTGGAAATCTTTTCTTGATGCACTTTACTCATGTCTTCGTCTTCCAGGAGCACCCGGGACAGAGAATATGAAGAGGCCGAATAGAGCCTCAAAGTTTCTCGAGCCTGGCAGACCTGTCTGCCCAAGTTCTTTCTGTAGCATGGCTTAGACCTATACATGCTCAAAAGACTCATTTATTGATCGGTTTTGATCTCACTATTCTTATCTAATATAGTACCCCATAATGACATAACGACATCATGCTCGAATCAGGATGTCATTTAATATGCAGGATGATTGATGTGATTTCAAACAACCAGCCATGCTCAAACAATGATATATCAAGGCGAGCTTGGCAAAACCGATTGGTTTAAGCAGAGTTATACCGTCGTCTAGGTTTCCAGTCATTGTCTGGTACATGTACATTGCAACATGAATGTGGGTGATAACGGATACTATACTACAAGATACCTTGATCAGCAAAGAAGCCCGCAGCCACGCATTAAGCAGCGACATCGTCAACTACATTCACCCAGTAAAGAGCCGCAAAAGGAGTATTTGATCGGTACTTGGAACTACGGTACGAAGGAAGAAGATGCAGATGACGAATATAAAAACTCAACAGGTTCCCAAATCGTAGAGGTGGTTCCGGCTAGTATGACTGCGGAACACAATGTACCCCTTGATATGAAATCAACAAGGGGATCGCATACCTATACAGACGTTGAAATGCTCCCAGAAGTAGAGCCAGTAAGCAGCGAAGAAGAGTATGATCCTGACTACTTGGAACAAGAAATTACCCCTGCACAACTCAATGATCTCCGTAGAGCTGCCTATCGACCGTACAGAGTGAATCCTAGATCACCATACGTTGCACATCAGTCTCGCTTCGTGAAGCCCCAAAAATACGATGGATACTATATTGAGCAGAAGGAAAGATACGACAACTCACCTTACAAACCCAAGTTGTATACTCACAAGACATTTCGGGATGTGTTTCAAGACAAAGAAGAAAGCACTGATAGATACAACCCCATGGAATTTGTATTCCAACGCCCACCGGAGCCGAAAAAGTTAAAAAAAGCAGTTGGGGTTTTCAGAGCTAAGGGACCAAGAATAGAAAATTTTGATTACTACGACAATATAGGCACACCTCAAAAACAATCAAGGCCTAAAAGAGTAGAACTTCAAACTCCTAGCGAGCCGGAAAAAATATACGTTACTGAGGAGGAGGCCAGGCAGATCAAGAAAAACAAGAAACAGACCAGCAAGTGGATTAGGAAGCTCAAAGGGGAACCCTCAAAGAGAAATCGTCAAATCACAGAAGAAGAACGATTTCAAGAACAGGACGAAACCCCACAAGAGCTTGAGAACGTACCAGAGCAAGTAAATGATGAACCACTGAATTTTGAAAAGGAAGACAACTTGCAAAGTGAGGAAGAAATATCGACTGGAGCTCGACAAGTCACGTATGGACCGAATGAAAAATTTAACCCTGTGTGGAACTACATGTTGTCGTGGTTAGCGTATGAACCGTCCGTTGTCAGCGAATCTCCGGCAGAAAATATGGAACAGGTGCCGCAGCCTGATGTTAGTGATCAGGCGCTAGTGGTTGCTTCTCCGAAGGCTGAGAAGAAGAAAAAGCTATTCGCTATTCCAAACAAGAAGCCAAGTTCAAGATCGCAACTGAAGCAGCTTAAAAAACCTAAGCCTATGAAAACCTTGAAGAACTTGAAGAAAAATTATGTGCTTGTCTCGGATAATTGGAACAAACCCCTCTCTACTATATTCAGCGAGGAGCTTATGGAAGATGAGAGTGGCAACCTTCAGCAAGTTAACCAATTCTCCGCTCCGGAAAACCTGTCTCAGGAATTCATCATAGAGGTTGACGATGAGGACACTCTGCTGATTGACGAAGAGCTTCATTACAATCCTGTCACGAAGCAGTTAGAGAGGAAACCTCCATCGCATGGATTCTGGAATTCCTCTCATATGAAAGGCTCCAAGAATCTTGTATCGAGTTTTGCAAGTATGCTTAAAAGTATAAGAATAATGGAGATAATATTCACTCCCATAGATATTGTTGGGAAGTCGTTTCCCAGTTTGCAAAATGCCGTTATAGTCGTCGAGCTCTTTGTGTTCATGTTTTTACTCTACGAGTTAAGTTTACTTATTGACTCGCTTTGCATGATGGTAAAGGCCATATGTGCTCCAATGATTGCGATGGGCAGACTAATGAATAGAATTATGTAAAATAAATAATGATTACTGATATTTTGTGATTTTAACCTAGCATTTGGTTTTGTAATTTCTGATTTTGCAATCGAGTTCATTAAATTTTCCAGCTCATAATTAACTTAGATCGGGAATTCGAAAATCATATAACCCCATAGTTAACACCCCCTAAGAAATGTCTCTCATACTATTGAGAAGGTCATTAGATAAGTCCTCTCTTAGGACTCGTATATTAATGAGATATTTGAGCTCTTTTCCTGAAGACTTGTCAGCGCAAAGCAAAGAGAAACAAGATGCTTTAAAGAAAGAGGCTTTAAAACAAGAAGAAGCCAGAAGGGTCATGGCACAATCCGTAAAGGATATCGGACAACTTTTCTCGTCTTCCTCCTCAGACGAAGCCACACGCCCTATTGATACTGCACCCATTTTTCAGGATCCAAAAAAGTTTGGAGATTTGAACTTATTACACCAAGGTCAGGTCTTAAAAGAGTTACAAAATAAATATGACAAGAGTTGGCTTAAGTTGGACCCCGAGTCCAAAAGATTAGGTTACTTTGTTGCATATGGTAACTGGGGAGTACGTGAGAAATTTAACAACTGGAACGATAAAAGTGCCCCTTATGACTTACCGTTTGATCCCTCTTCAGGATTGAAAACCACGGCTCCCAAAAAGCACACTGTCATTTCAAAAATCTCACCCCCCGTGAATCTAGCAGAAACGCCTGTGCGAAAGGAGCAATTTGACGCCAAATCTCTTGACGGTGTAACGAAGTTCTTTTTGTACTTAACAGTGTTCATTACCATGTTTGCAGTCTACAGAGACAAAAACATTGGCGAGGATGGCAAACCTTGTGAGGTCAAAATAACAGACACATACGAGACAGAGAGAGCAAGACGAATCAGGGCCGAAGAAGCTGCTGCTGCAGCATTAAGATTAGAGGAGGAGAAAAAGAAAAAGGCTAATAGACAAAAATGGTATTATTTATGGCTCAAATAAATGTAAATAGTACATATTATCAGCAACACATTAAATGATCTGATTCAAGTGCAGAAATCACATTCCAACTTTTGAGTAGTCATGCCTATTTCGAAAAGGTGAATACTTATTTGAATCTATCCAGTTAATCAGCTCTTTGAAGAACAAAATGGTATTAAACACTATGCAAACGTTCCATGACAACCGTACTCCTTCCCGCTCAACTAGTTTCCTCAACAATGTCGTCATCTTCATCTTCATCATCCTCATCTTCATCTTCGTCGTCTTCCACCCAACTTTTCTCCACTGAATCTCTCACCCTTTTGATGTATTGTGATCTGTGGTCTTTGTACAAATTTGCCGCCTCCACATTTGCAGGCGAGTTTATATTGGGGTCGTTCAACAAAGATTGGATAGAAGTTAAGATACTAGACACATCGTACGTTGGGGACCACCTGTTTTGTAGAATATCTATGCAAAGTTCTCCCAGGCCATACACATTTGGATGGAACATCTCACTAACGAACTTCACAGTAGGTGGTTTGTTGGGATATTGCTCATCAAATTGGAGAACTAACCGAAATGTGCCATCTTCGAATGGTGTTTCGGCTGGTCCTATAATCACAGCATTCCATGTCATGACATTATCTGGCAACGGCGACGCCGACACACCGCTTGGAGCGTCCTGTTGCATGCGCTTAAAATCACGCATAAGCCTTCTCTTGGCCGGAGTGGACATTATGTTTGTTTGAATATGATCTGAATACTCTTATAGTAGTAAAGCTCTGTTTGAATTAATTTCACCGATATCTTAGAATTTCTATGTCTGTCTGACAAACCTCATATTTACCACCGCCACTAATCTTCGACGATAAGACCTGCATATTACGCGACTGGCTTAATCACGGGATCGCGAAGAATCAAGAAAACATCATTTATATGTGGTCATGTAACTTCAGTAGTAACGGCAAATATTGTCGTGATTCGTAAAGCTACCGAGAAATCATAAAATGGATAAACTATTGAATCATAACTATAGAAGTAAAGGCAAAGGGACCAACATGTAGTAACAAAATCTAAACTCTTAAATAAGAGCGTTGTAAGCATTTTCAAGGAGCTCCCGAGCATCTTTCATTATCTTCTTGCTAGCTTCGGAGCCGGCAATGGATTCAAGCCTTCCAAGCTTTTCTGCTTTCTCCAATTTTTGGGAGATAAACTCTTTGGAAATCTTATAGGCATCGGCATCAGCATCAGCATCAGCGCTCGAGGACTTCACCCAAAAATCAGTCAAGTTCTTACCACCACCATTGAAAGCCAAAACATTTGGAGTTCCATCAGATGGTATGTCGGATAAGAGACCCTTCGAACCATACTTGATCAAGTTTTTCTTCAATTGCGCTGGTGAAACAGCCTTTTCAGAGAAAAATTCAGAGTCTGAACCTGGTTGCAAGGAAAGATAGTAACTCAACAAACCGGCAATGTGAGGTGATGCCATGGAGGTACCAGACAAGGTTGCAGTAGCAGAGTCTGAGCCAATATAGGTAGATAAGATGTTCAAACCGGGAGCAAAGATATCCACACATTCACCGTAGTTGGAAAAGTAGGCTCTAGCATCAGAGATAGTGGAAGCTCCAACTGTGATGGGGTTTTCAGCTCCTGCCGGCGATGTATTACATGCATCCTGGTTTTCGTTACCTGCAGCAACAGCAAAGTGAAGACCAGCTTTAACTGCGGCATTGACGGCCAAGTCCAAGGCTGGAGACTTACCTCCACCCAATGACATATTGGCAGTAGATCCCTTGAATCCCTTCTTTCCAGACTTCACTGCGTCTTGGTGTGAGGTGGCGGCAAATTCAACACCCTTGACAACGTCAGACATCGAACCAGAACCGTTGGATCTCAACACCTTGACCGCAACAACGTTAGCTTTCTTGGCAATACCATAAGCTTCAGAAGCAATGGTACCGGCACAGTGTGTACCGTGTCCATTGCCATCGGAGTCGGAATCTCCTTGAGGAACGGTCTTACCCCATGATGCTCTTCCGCCAAATTCGCTATGAGCAATGTTGATACCAGTGTCAATGACGTAAGATGTGACGCCCTCACCACCTTCATTGTCGAACAAGTATTGGTTGAAAGAGTTCAAGCTCAATGGCGGTCTGTGGGAAACTCTAGCTAAACCCCATGGAGCGCCCTTTTGAACATTGAACTCATTAGCACGAACGACGGAATCCTTCTCTACCAGCTTGACCAAGGGATTCTTTCTGATTAAGTCAATGGTACTATCCAAGAAATAACCGTAGTATCCCTTCAAAAGTGAGCCAATTTCGAAAGAATCCACAATTCCTCCCTCGGCTTTAAAGTCGGCCGTAGACAAGAAAAATGAGCTATCAGATGGCAAGCCAGCCAACGAATTGAGATGGTTCAAAACAACCCATTCTTGATGGAACTTGAACTCATCTGCACTAATGTCATCCTTCAACACAATGATGTATTTGTGAGGGATGATATCGCGAGTCTCCGAGATGACCAGCATCGGGGCCATCTCCTCATTGAGTTTGACGTCCAAGATGGGGGAAACACCCACCTTGCTTATTTCATGAACTTTTTCCTGGATGGGTTTCAATTCAAAAGCCTCCATGATATTCTCGACTGATGGAATGACTAATCCTTGAACTCCCATGGCGAAAAGGATACTGAGGGCAACAGACCTTGATAACAACATTTTGTAGGTGTATGGTTCTATTCAACGAGTAAAAAGTGGGTCAAAAGAATGGCAAAATCAAGTAGTATTGTAGTTTATTAACGGTGTATCCTTTTATATCAATATTGTGCTAATATTGATAATAAAAGAATAGTCTAGGAAAAAGAGAACAAGTAATAATCAAAAAAGGGTGGCGATAAGATTATATAAATGCGATTTTGGGCCCTAGGTTGTATGGCTTATCCTAACAAAAAATGTGTTAGTTACACAAAAATCCATATTATCGGCCCAAGATAAGACCCAAAAACTGCTCGGGCCCTTTTCGGAATATATATAAAAGTTATAAATATGATGCCCAGACGCGTGCCGCTATAGTTTGACGGCGTTTAAAGAGAGCCACTCTCTCACCAGAGATTCAGTGGAAGCTTCATTGAGTGCCTTGTAGATGATCTCACTCTCGTACTCATTCTCAGAGATGAGGATTGAGGCTATATGGTTCTTGTTCAGGATGGATTCGTTGACGCAAAACCAAAGCATATTGTCTTGTGTGTGTCTGTTTGCATTGACTGGAAGTGGTGGGTCTGAGATGAAGGTCATGAGCTTATTATTTATCAAAGTAAGCAACTCTTTCACGGGCTTCCCGCTGAATTCAGGCAGGTGGCTGTTTCCAGTGAGACAGTAGATGTTGGAGCACCAGTGGTTGTTGCAACCTTTTGATAATTGCAACAAGTAGCGGCGCTCAATTCGCGACTGGAGCCTTGCGAAGCTTGGGTCGTGCTGAGAGACATATAATGGACCAAAGCAGATGTTACAAAGCTTTAAATTATTGTTCGGTGACTCATCAAGAAAATTAGTGCAATTTTGATTACTGCATTTTTTGAAGATTAACTTGTTGATTCTATTGAACTCGACCTTGTCCAACTCGTGGAGCTGTAGATGTGTCGAGAGATCTTTGGAACGGATGATTTTGCCACATGTATAACACTCGATAGTTTTATTACCGCAATTATTCTCGTGATGGGTCATGTCGCTGTACTTATCCTCGTACGTGGCTTCCTCTTGAGGGACAATTAAATGACAGAACCTACATTCATGGAGCTTCATTGGACATACTGTAGCTTTGTGTGTGGTAATCAAATCGACAAAGGAGGAGAAATTTCTGTCAAGGTTGCATTGCGCACACCTGAAGGTCTCATGCTCTAGCCTGTAGTGTTTCAGTTTCATCACTTCTGTGTTTCCGTGATTGTTGCAATAATCACAGTGCCAATGGGTTGCTGGGATCTCTTTAAGGAACACTTGACCACAAGTGCATCTCTTGTTATTCCGTAAGCAAAAAGCTTGATGTAACACCAACTTATCCGAAGGTACACGAGTTCCACAGTTCGAGCATGTTTCGAGCCCATGCAAAACCTCCTCAGCGTTAGTGCTGCTGTTACGGGGTGTATCAAGTATGCTTATCTTGACACTTGCCTCTCTATCCCAGGTAAATGCAGCCAAATAGAGGTATTTGCTGTCAATTTCTGTATTAGAGACAGAAGCTAGTTTCTTTTGAATTTCCTCATCATGGAGGTTTATGTCGATTACCTTGGCCGGGTTTCCAAGTTTCTGATCAATTTCATCTTGAACTATGAAATCCTGATCCATTGTTGTCCATCTGAAATTCTCAAGGCTGACGAGCTTATCCAAACCCACAACCATGTCAACATTAACTATCGAATTCAAATCTGTAGCGTTTTTATCCTGTAGCGTAATGTATAGATGTTGTTGAGAAACCCGAGTTAGATCTAACTTAAAGATGACAGGCAAGTATTGTTGCTTCAAAAAAGGTTTGATATTATTGACTTCCGCCTCTCTCTCTAACTCAGTAACATTTTCAAAGGCATCAATAGTTTTACCAAACTGTAATTGCTGATGTGCCATTGACTCATCCAAAGGTACAATATCAAGTGTGATATCTGTGTCTATTATGCAAGCAACGTTTTCATTGAGATCTTCTATAACAAACTCGTATCTTAACGAGTTGTCTAGGAGAGTGAGTTTTTCTCCTTTAGTCAAGATGGTGTAAAAGTTATTTAACTTGTTCTCTAAAAAGTATTTCCAATTCTGATCTGAATAAAATTGCAATGGTTTTAGTTTTAAGTATGTTGCCTTTGGAACATCATCTCTCAAAACAATAGTGACATGTTGAGGTGTACCTAGTTTGTCTGATATCTGCTTCGGCAAGAGACACAATTCCTCTCTTGGAGAAGAAAACTCATGTACACTTATGAATGTGCTTTTGTTTTCTTCCAGATTGCTTATCTTGAAAAGTAGCGGGTGCGGTAATGTTGTATCTCGATATCTCTCTAAAATCTCTGATAATACACTTTGCGGTAGTTTGACTTTATCCGAGTATGGAGGCAAGTTCTCCCCCACTTCTACGTCAAAATTGAACTCGATACTCATTCCTTATATACAATGTTCTGAGCTATTCTTGCCATCAGGAAAGATCTCTTTACAGTGGCAATGATTATGCCTGTATATAATATAAAAATAGTTGATGCTTATAAAACGTCCTTTGTAATAACTCTTTATGTCGCCAAGTGATTTGTTTACACTACTCGTCTTCAGACTCCGTTTCTTCTTCGCTAGAGCTGAACTCGTCATCCGACTCTGCCCTCTTGGCGTCAGCATTTACATGCTCCAAAGTCACTTGATAAGAGCTCTTGGTGAAAAATTCACGTAATGCATTAGCTTTTGCTGGGGGAATACTGGCAAAAACGACTGATGATTTGAAATCAAACAAAGGCCTGAAGTACTTTATCATTATTTCTTTGATTTGCTCAGCAGTGATGTGGTTCAATTTATCTAAGTAAAAGGCTTTATAATTTGGCCCTCTAATTTTGAACAAGTCATCTAAGATCTTACTCACTGCTGCCTCATAATTGTTGGATTCCTCAGACGTCAAGTTGTTCACAATTGCTGAAATTGAATTTTCAATGCTGATCTCATCGATTTCGACCTTACCATCACAAAAATCCTCGACGATTTTCTTAGAAGCAACCCAAACTCCTTCGATATTGGGGCTGCTGTAAACTATGAACTCCAAAAACCCCGTCTCAATGTTCCTACTGATTGAAGTACCATACGCTAGACCAGTTCCCCTGATACCTCTCCAGAATGGTCCTTCAACTGCTGTGAGCAATTGACTAGCCAAAGCGATTCCAAAAATATCTTCACTCAAGTAATCAGTGGGAATCAAAGTCGATGATATCAAATGACTTGACTCTGCTCCAGGAACAGTAATAATTATTGCATCATTCGAACACTTGTCGCCTATTTCAGATCTGTATTGATGAGAACGTGGAATTTGCTTGAATGATTCAACAATGTCATGGTTGGAATCACCAAATTCCGACGCAAATTTAGCCCATGAAGAAACTGGGTTTTCGAGAGAATCTAAGTTACCCAATACAAAAATTCTGAAGTTGTTCAGATTGAACAAGGTATCTCTGAACTTGATTAAATCACTTTCTATCTCCTTGAATTCACCTTCGTTGATCTTGCTCAATAGGTCCTTATAGAAATCTTCAGTATTTAGAGAGTCTTGTGCCTTCCTAATAGATGAATCGCTAAACAAGTATCTGTGATATGCAGAAAATACCATTAGCTCTTCGTTTCTTTTCTTTTCAGGCAAAGAATTAACAATCCTTTCAATGATGACTTTGACTCTGGATTCTTCGAAAACTGAATACTTCATTACATTCAACAACCAATCGATAGCTTTAACATAGTTCTTCGACTCGAATTTCATCCGTATACTAACTAACTCCATGAACAGATTCTCGAACCCGTTGTCTAGTTGAAATTCCAACACATCTTCTTTCATCTGAGATATCACATCTTCGTACGGTACATACTTGCCATCAGATAATTTCAAAGGGAGAGTGAATATTTCCTCGATAACCGAAAAGTATCTCAACAAAGCAGGTCCAACTGTCTTAGAAGACATAACTACATTGATAGTGGTAAATTGAGACTTGAAATCTTCAAAGTGGAAAAACAATGGAAAGTTTTCCGGTGTGTCTTCCTTTAATTTTGTGGAAAAATTATCGTTAGTGACATAATTTCCTTCAATTCTATTGGTAGCCGCCTTGTAAGACGTCGTTTGAATGAAATCTATCTTGGAAGGATCTGGCTTTCCAAATTGAGTGAGTAACTCATCAGGAATAGGGGTATCATTTTTCTCTTGCGCAAGCTTTAAGTCCTCTTCTAGTTTTTTCAACCCAGTAGGACCGTACTTATCCTTGATCTCAGCGAGTACCTTTTCATTCTGAGCTTCAAGCTCTTCATTTAACCGAGAAGAGGGCTTCCCAAGAATAGTGGCCGACTTGTTATCTACGAGCATCCTAGCAACAAAAGAAGTCCAGTCTTTGGAAGACCATTGTAACAATTCATCGTATTCCCTCAAATCTTGTGTCCATTTACTCAAATCAGATCCATCTGGGTTACCATATATAAATTCATTGATAGAAATGTATGCAAAATCTGAAGGTGAATTTTCAGTGCTGGATATGAATTTTAATCTTTGTTGACTTATTGTGTGTCTCATGTGCCTCATATCAATGACTTCTGGATCGAGCTGACTCTCAATCAATTTTTTCACTTTTTCGTCAACTTCGTGTAGTTTCTTGGTGGGGACTCCCCCAATAGTCAAGTTGAATATTGTTCTCAAGTAATCATCCGTGTAAAATTCGATGTGGGTGGCTAATGGGTTCTCTATCTCCACTAAGTGTTTATTGAGTAGAGAGATAGCACTGTCGGTTAAGTAAGAACCTAAAATGTCTAAAGCAACGTTGTCTAGAACTTCGTTGGCCTTAGGCCCTATCCAGGATATCACCATCTCGCCAAATGACTCGTCATTATCGGGGAACTCAACTTCTTTTATAAGTGTTTGTCTTAGTGGCAAATCAGCCTTTGAATCTACAAAAGGTCTTTTTTGAGGAGTTGAAGGTAAACTTGGCAATTCCTTGTCGAATTCGTCGACAATTTCCAAAAGTTCATCTTCTTTAGCGGTTCCTGTAATAATCAAACACAAGTTGCTTGGCCTGTATAACAGCTCATGAAATGCTCTGATTTGATCATTTGTCAAGTGACGCAATTCTGACATGAGGCCCCCAGTTTCCGATGAATAACCTGATTCTGGGGCAAAGAGTAAATCTTTCATTGCCAAATATGTCACAAACGACGACTGACTTTCAATCCCTTGCATTTCACTAAACACTACCCCCTTCTCCTTTCCTTCGCCATCAATGTGATAAACTTCCGTCAAACAAGCTTCATCCGTGAGCGTGGGATGAAATAAGTGATCCAAATATACGGGCAAAAGAGTCTTGAATCCCTCCCATCCAGCCGTCGTTAATGTGTACACTGTCTGGTCTACGCCTGTCCAGGCGTTTGTATTTGAGAAGAATCGATTTCCCAAACTATCAAGTAAACCCTTATACGGGTATTTCTTACTCCCCATAAAAACCAAGTGCTCTAGAGTATGTGGGCAACCAGAATTATCAGGTATCTCTGTTGCCACCGCAAAGTATCCATTGACAACTGGGGATGACTGCTCGATGTAAGTTACCTGTAATCCTGTTCTTCTTGATCTCCATTTTGTTATTTGAGAGGGCGCATATGCAACTGAAAACGAAGCTTGCTTTTCAAAGGAAGACATAATTAGTTCCCTGGACAATCTTGCAACCACGTTAATAGACTTAATGTTTGACTGCACCTTGGGAAGACTACCGTTGCAGTTAGGATTGTGTTACCAAAAAAAAATCTCGATAGATTTTAGCGCTTCATGGTTTGCACAGAACGTGTAACTCTGACTATACATTAACCTTCCAAAATGTAGTATTTCTATATATATTACGATACATAAAGCTTGAGGTTCTCATGATACACTTATTATGTCTGCCTGATATCCAGCTCAGTCTCTTCAAATAAGCTGAATATACTATTAACGTCCTTCTTCATGCTTATGGTCAACTCGACCAAGTTATCGTTAGATTGATTGTACATGACACAGTTGGCGAACATGAGCATAATATCCCTCTTAAGCTCTTTTATCAGATTGTAAGGCGCTGGGTCCTGTTTGCTTTTAACAGACTTCAAGATGTTCTTGAGATCCCTAGGTTCGTATATGAGATCATAGTAATCTGGGGCCTCTTTTTTATTAACGGCTTGCAAAAAGGGAGATGAAAATCTATGCTCTTGGATGCTATTCAACAAGTTCACTGCGATGTGTTGAAAGCGCTTATGCCGTGTGGATGGTAACATGGGTGAAAGTGAGCGTTTCACTGAACGTGAAATTGGTGGAGTATGTGCGTTCGAGTCATTGATATCTTTTTCGGCTTCACCACTGGAGTCTATAAGTTCCGGTGTTATTTGATGCTTGAGATTTGAAGTAGCGTCGTGGAATTTGGGATCTTCAACACGATTTTCATCGTCCAGTTCATCTTCGTTGTCTCCGTTTATCGAATTAGTTTTCGAGTCGTCATTTCGGTCAGACACCTCCCCAGAAGATTCAGCATCTACTAACTCAGAGTCATTAGAGTCAACATTCGTTTCAAGGGCGGGTTCATCATTAACTTTTTGATCTTCCCCATTCGACTCTTTTGATTTTGGAATTTCCACAGTTGTACGATGTACCGTATCTTGGCCTGAATTCTCTACAGCTTGTTTAGTGTTATTTCTAAGTTTCTTTGGATCTGATTCCTCTCCAGAAGAATTTTCTTGCTTATCATTAGTTAAAGAATCATTGGTTTCGATGCCCTCCCCTTCAGGAACCGCCTTTTTAGATGATTCTGGTGCTTCATCTCCTTGGCTTCCAATTTCATTGTAGTGAATATATTCAAGATCGTTGATTTGTTTCACCAAAAATTTGGAGTATCCCACCATGCAAGTTACAACAATATTACTAAGAGTACTTTCGTATTTTTCAGACTTGAAGTTAATGGTTAACTTATTTCCTGTAAGTTTGACGATGTCAGCTAGTGAATCTTGAATCAACTTGCTCAATAGCACCGTTCCTATTTCCAGATTTGTTTTGGGATTGAGTTGGAATCTGTTTCTATATTTGAGATTTAGACTGTTTAAGTCGATTAAAAAGTCACCTAATTGCACATCTACTATTCCATCTTCAGCTAAGCCAGAGGCTTTCTTTACACTATTATTGATAGTGGAAGCCACAAATAGTAGTAGTAATTCTTTGTTTGTTCCCTCATCACTCATATTCCTTCAATACAGCTGAATATGCTCTAGGTGAACCCACTTTTATGTTTATTAAGTGTAAAGCGTCTCTTTGTGTAACATACAACTGGATGCACAAGCTGATAACATAATGGCAATAACTACAATGGTAAGGAACTCAAAAGCTAAAATATGAAGTATATTTAAGACAATATATGTACAGTTGGGCATCTTCCGTTGCCTTACCCAAGAAAGGGGAGAAATGTCGTATACAAGTAATTTTCATGACAGAGATTTCTAAACCGAATAGGTAGATACCTGACTGTCAAAAAACCATAAGGCCAAATGACAGTATTACTATGTGGATTCAATAGTTTCTTAACGTTTCTGCATGTTTTGCATCAACAAGGCACTATAATGTAGTTAGTATACTAGTTCCAGTGTGGGAAAGAAAAAAACAGTACTTACTTTTGCTCTTGGAATCTCTGACCAACTCTCTCACTGTGCTTCAAGAATTTCTCCGAGCATTTCAGGATACATGTACTCTCCTTAGTTGTCAACTTTGCCGATGTGAAGTCGTTAACACAATCTTCGAAACATCTTGAAACCAAGTTGGAATATAATCTCATGAAGTCCTTCATCTGCTTCTGTTCAACAACCTGTTGAAACTCTTGTTGTTCTTTAACGTTTAATTGATCCATTATGTCCTGAGGTTTTGTCTAATAGCTATAAGTAATCCTATTTATCTGATCACTTTCAGGAAATTGTAATTCTTGCTCCATCGTCGACTTGATTTTTTTCAGGTTTAATTTTTGCGTCCTTAATAATTTATTACGTAATGATATCGATGCGACTATTTACAAGATATATACATTAACATTGACATGCCCCCGGTGACCGAGGGAATGGGATCACATCCTTTATATTATCGATGGCAGCCAAGTAAGATATGAGCCTCTCAAACCCCATACCAAATCCTCCGTGGGGAACAGAACCGTTGAGTCTAGTTGATAGATACCACTGCATTTCTTCTGTTTTCATGCCTCTTTTTTGCATCTCTCGGAGTAAGTTACCGTAATCATGTTCTCTCAAAGATCCGCCCACCAATTCTCCAATTTCGGGGAGAACAAGATCAAAGCACGACACTGTTGGCTTATCGGGGTCAAAATTGATCGACCTTGGCATGTAAAATGGCTTCTGATCCGCAGGATAATCCGTAATGAAAACGGGGCCTTTAAAGTACTCCCCTGCTAACCATTTTTCATGTTCAGTCAGCAAAGAATCTCCCCATGTTAATTTTTCATTCCCGGAGTCGTTAATAATGTCTATTGCTTTGCTGTAGGTAATTGATGGCCACCTTTCAGTGGAGACTAACGATTCCCATCTGTTTCTGATTTTGTTAGCCTCGTCTTCCTTAAACCTTGACCCTATCAAATCGTCTAGGTCTCCGCTCCCTAGTTTCCCCTTCAGATTTTCCCTCAATCCGGTTACAACTGACCGTAGCATATCTTCTACCAAGTCTGTCAACTGTTGGATTTTGTCTACATAGCATAATTCAGCCTCTACCATCCAAAATTCACTTAAATGACGGTTTGTCTTGGAATTTTCGGCTCTGAAGCAAGGAGTAAATGTCCAGACCCTATTGAAGGACAAAGCGAGTACTTCTAAATGTAATTGGGTGGAAACGGTAAGATATGAGGGTTTTTCAAAAAATCCGGGGTCTTTGGGATCCTTATTCAAAGGATTGACTGCAAATTGCTCGCCTGCCCCTTCACAGTCTGAGCTAGTGATTAATGGGGGGCTCACTTTTATGAATCCATCTTTTGAAAAGAACTGTAGAATCTGGCTTTCAGCCAATGATCTAAATCTCAAGACTGATGCTAACGTCGATGTGCGGTGTCTAAGAGTAGGATGGTTTCTAAGAAACTGATACGTCAGTGATTTCTTTTGGATGGGGTACAGATCCTCTACATCTCCGATGACTTTTATCTCGTGCTCAGAATTGTCTGACTTGAAAAGCACCTCGTAATCTTGAGAGCCCTTCGATTCAATCCAAGTACCTTTCACTTCGACGCTTTGCCCAACTTTCAAGGATAATGCTGAGATGATATTGCCTGCATTTCTCAATATAATACTCAAGCTCTTGTGGGTGCTCCCATCAGAGAGATCAATAAAGCTTATTTTCTTGAATTCTCTTAGTGATTTGATATGGCCTCTTGTTACGATCGATGAGTCAACTGGAGGAGGTTTAACAATAAGTTCTTTGATCGATGGTACCCGAGTTGATAGAAACCGTGGTATCCCAAACACATCTTTACTAGCAAGAGAACTAATCCTTTTCCATGGTAGTGCCATTCCCTTTCTGTTATCTTACACTTCAATGTTGGTGGTATGATTGGGCCCAAATTTTCGTGATATTGAGAGCGATGATCTCCGGTATAAAGATAAAAAGTATCACTTTCACAACTACTAGTCTGTTTAACGTTTCGTGTAAAATGCATTCTCATCACTCTCACAGCGGCGACTACGTATCTCATGCCACTGATACATTAGAGGGTGTTGTTTTGGAAGCAGACCGTCAGGGATTTACTCATTTTTGTTTAACTGAGCATATGCCCAGACTAAATGATGGCTACTTGTACCCAGAAGAAATAGACAAGGACTACAAGTGCCAAAACTTAGAGGAGAACTTTTCTAAATTCTTGGAACATTCTGTTAGGCTACAAAAGGAATTCAATGCTAAGGATGGTGTGAAGTTATTGGTTGGCTTTGAAGTTGAGGGAGTTGATGATGAGCACATAGAATATAGTAAACAGTTGACAAGAGATCCGAGAATAAATATGTGTGTTGGTTCTGTCCACTATGTCAATGGAATTCCGATAGACTTTTCCAAAGAATTGTGGACCAAGGCGCAGGAGTCTACCGAGGACGGCAGTGTGAAGTCGATGTATAGGTCATACTTCGAATTGCAACGCAAAGTAATAACTAGTGTCAAACCTCAGGTCGTGGGTCATTTTGATTTGATTCGTTTACTCCAGCCAGATGAAGATGTGGATGCCGCTACTGGAAAACGCTTAAAAGACATAGACATAGAGAATGACTGGCCAGATATATGGGACATGATTGTACAAAATATAAGTCTTGTTGCAGAGTATGGAGGTCTTTTTGAGCTCAACTCTGCTGCCATTCGTAAGGGATGGAATACTCCATACCCTAGAAGGGACATTTGTGAAGCTATTAAGACATATGGAGGTAGTCGGTTTTGCTTTTCTGATGACTCTCATGCTATAAAACAGGTTGGGTTGAATTTCCACAAGACATGGAAGTATGCTAGGGATGATCTTCGGTTAGATTACATTTACTACCTTGATTTGGAAAAAAGCCACACTGTTGTAAGAAGAATTTCAAAGGATGAGCTTGACATTTCTCTGTTTTGGAATAATTACAAATGATTCATTAGATTAGTGTGCTCTATTTTAAATAACCATTTAATAAGATCTACCAAACATACAATACGTTTTCGCAGCTTTGTCACATTTGACACACAACTGCCCAGATTTCAACTCAGGCTGTTCATTTGGGATACACAATGACTTTGCTCCCATTGAAGGTGCTTTTTCATCGACTTCTTCCTCTTCACCGTTATCCTTCTTAGCAGATGAATCCTTGATATCGTCTTCACAGGCTGGTTCACCACACCATGGTGCAAGAATAACGTTCTTGGCATTCAAAGCAGGTACAAAATCTTTCCATTCGTGAACAACCTTACGATGAGAATCGAAATCTTTACGAGCCCTATCTAATAAACCTTGTTGCATTTCATCCAAGATTTCAGGAATACGGGTTTCCAATTCGTCAAGTTTGACTGTGTATTTGGCGCTGTTGTCACGTCTCACTGCAACCAATTGCTTCTTTTCTAAATCCTTGGGACCAAACTCGATACGTAATGGAACACCTTTCAATTCCCAATCTGCAAATTTCCAACCAGACGAGTAGTTGTCTCTGTAATCGCCAGTGACTCTGACCCCAGACTTGGACAACACATTTTCAATGTCTTTGGAACCTTTCACAACGGATTCCTTGTCAGCGTCCGAAGTCTTGCTGTTCAAACCAACTGGTATCACGACCACTTGATTTTGGGCAACCCTTGGTGGCAAAACCAATCCCTTGTTGTCTGAATGTGTCATGATCATAACACCAATGACACGGGTAGACAACCCCCAGGAATTTTGAAATGCAAACACTCTCGGTTTCTCTGCCCCCTCGGGATTTTCAACAGAAATGTTAAACATTTTTGAGAAGTTTGTACCCAAATGATGTGAGGTGGCACCTTGTATACCTCTTCCAGTTGCAGGAATGAAACCTTCGCAGGTTGTGGTGAAACTAGCACCAGCGAATTTTTCATTTTCGGTTTTCTTTCCTTTAACAACAGGAACAGCTAATAATTCTTCGTAAACTCCAGCATATAATTCTAAAATTTGATTGACCTCCTCAACAGCAGACTCTTCAGTCAAATGGGCAGTGTGACCCTCTTGCCACAAAAACTCACGAGTTCTTAAAAATGGTTGTGGATGTTTGAATTCCCATCTAACAACAGAATTCCATTGGTTCAATTTAAAAGGCAAATCTCTGTGGGATCTAATCCATTTGGCATAGTAAGGGTACATGACGGTTTCAGATGTGGGTCTAATTGCGATGTGCTCTTCGAGTTCTGAACTACCTGCCTTGGTAACCCATGCAACTTCTGGTGCAAAACCTTCGATGTGATCTTTTTCTTTTTCTAAAACCTTCGATGAAACAAACATAGGAAAGTACGAGTTACGAACTCCCAACTTTTTGATACGCTCATCAAACCATCCCTGAATTGTCTCCCAGATGTTATAAGAGTTGGGTCTTAAAATGTAACAACCTGAGACGTCATAATAATCAATCAATTCACCTTTGGTGACAACTTGTGAGTACCAAGAGGGGAAGTCTTTGAACTTATCAACTGTAATACCAATAAGTTTGGCATCGTCTAACTTAGCAGCTTGTTTTTCCTTCTTTATTTGCTCTTTACGCGAAGTACCTGCCGTTGATGCTGGTGCTTCTGGTTTAGAAGAGAAGTCAACAGGAATGACTTCAATACCAGTAGAAGCAAGGTACTCATTGATCGCTTTAGCTCCAATGTTAACCTTAGATGAATCGGTAGAAAGTTGAACGAGCAAATCATCCGAAGCCTCTGCTATGTTAATATCAACTAAGATCTTGATCTTACCCGCCAAATTTTTATTCAAATTAGCAATGGATACTTCCTTTGGTGAGGTCGCAAAAAACTCTTGAACTAGGTCATCTTTGGCTAAACGAGGTTCCTTAACACCTGCTGCATTAGCAATAGCTCCTGATGGCGTTGGAGTAGTCTGCAATGCAAATACAACTACCGGAACTGGTGTTGCAGTCTTCGCAGTCTTTGGCTTGAAGATTAAAGTCTTGGTAGAGACTGCAGAGTCAGACTCTACCGCTGCTAATGATAATGCCGCTAAGGATTGCTCTAATGCCATATCTCCTTAGACTTTTATTATTGGATCTATAACAACTTAGAAACTCTCTGTCTATGTCGGTTTTCAGTGTAGTATGTAGACCGCCCTTTCATGTCGCTATCAAGGCGAAAAAAAATCTCAATACTCAATTTTACCCACTCTGCAGTAATTCAGAGCACTTATTCTATATCATGAAAAAAATGAGTCAAATGGAGGTTGAGTAGATAGATGCATTTTCACAATAAGTACATATTAGAGCTGTAACAGTAATGTCTCAGGTCTACGTGAACGAACAGAAAGGAGTAGATGATGACTCTCATGGGTCAGAACTGAAACCATTCCAAAGCGCAGCTTTTGCATTGTTCACCCATCCGGATGCCAAAGTACTCTTCTACAAAAAATTAGAGGAAGATAAGGAAGATTACGGATATGTAGAAATATCTGCTTCTGCTTTGAAGAAAGCCAAAAAGGGTGCCGAAGGATTGAAGAAGAAACAAGAGAAGCAGGCTAAGTTATTGGAGCAACAAGCAAAGAAGAAAGATGATAACGCACAAAAGTTGGCCGAATTAGACTTGATCAAGATTGTTGAGGATAAGTCTTTACCAGCTGCAGAGAAAATAAAATTGAGGAGTATTCCCGATAATTTGGGAAAAAGAGTCCGTGTTCAAGGATGGGTACATCGTTTGAGATTGCAAAAAGGTTTGGCTTTCATAACATTGAGAGATGGTACTGGTTACATCCAGGCTGTCTTGACCGGTGATTTAGCCAAGGCCAAAATAACACACGAATTGACTTTAGAGTCGTCTGTGATTATCAAAGGTGTCATTAATAAGTTGCCGGAGGGTAAGTCCGCGCCAGGTGGTGTTGAATTGAAGGCTGATTACTACGAAGTTGTGGGATTGGCCCCAGGCGGAGAGGATGCCATCACAAACAAAGTTCAAGAAAAAGCAGATCCATCTTTGTTATTAGACCAACGTCATTTGACTTTGAGAGGTGAAACTTTATCTGCTATCATGAAAGTTAGGGCTCGTCTTTTAGTGGCTGTGAGAAGATTTTTCGAAGAGGAAGGACTCACAGAAGTCACTCCTCCTTGTATGGTTCAGACTCAGGTTGAAGGAGGGTCTACCTTGTTCAAGTTACAATATTATGACGAAGAGGCATACTTGACTCAATCCTCTCAATTGTACTTAGAGACATGCTTGCCTGCGTTGGGTGATGTTTATTGTGTTCAAGAATCTTTTAGGGCAGAAAAATCACACACCAGAAGACATTTGTCTGAATATACTCACATTGAGAGTGAATTAAGTTTCATAGAATTTGAAGACATGTTGCAACATTTGGAACGTTTATTCACAAAGACAATAAAATACGTTCTTGAAGATGAGGTAGCTGGCCCATTAGTCAGGCAATTAAACCCAAATTTCAAGGCTCCACTGCTGCCATTTAAGAGAATGACTTACATCGATGCTTTAGAGTGGTTGAACGAACATGGCATTCCGAATGAGGAAGGAGAGAAGTTCAAATTTGGTGACGATATCGCGGAAGCCGCCGAACGTAAGATGACCGACACTCTTAATGTTCCTATTTTGTTGACCCATTTCCCAGTTGAAATCAAGTCATTTTACATGAAGAAAAGTCCCGAAGACCCAAGAGTCACCGAATCAGTTGATGTTTTGATGCCAAACGTTGGTGAAGTCACAGGTGGCTCTATGAGAATTGAAGACTTTGGCGAGTTGCAAGCTGCTTTCAAGAGAGAAAATCTTGATGAGAAGCCTTACTACTGGTTTTTGGACCTCAGGAAATACGGAACATGCCCTCATGGCGGTTACGGTTTAGGTACTGAGAGAATCTTGGCGTGGTTATGCGACAGATTTACTGTCAGAGACTGTTCGTTGTACCCGAGGTTCACCGGAAGATGTAAGCCATAAACTGTGTTCGTTGGTAACTTATTTCATCGTATATAATCTTATTTATGTAAAGTACGTTTGAATCATAGAGTTCTACATATTACCATACTACATTCCCAAAACGGTAACTTGAAAAATTTTGAATTAACCGCGATGATGAATCACCTATCAGCACCAATATAAAATTCCTCTCTTTTAACTACCAAATTAATATTTGATACAATTGATAGTAAATTTGTTGAAATATGAGTGAAAAACAGCCAGACGGGAACAGATTGTGGGGTGGAAGATTTACAGGAGCTACTGATCCGTTGATGGACTTGTACAATGCCTCGTTGCCATACGACCAAAGGATGTACTCGGCAGATTTATTGGGAACCAAAGTTTACACGGAAGGCTTGAACAAGCTTGGTTTGATAACGAATGATGAACTCAGTTCCATTCACGAAGGTTTAAAGAAAGTCAGGGATGAATGGGATACGGGTAAATTCGTTGAAAAGCCGGGCGATGAGGATATTCATACTGCTAACGAAAGAAGGCTTGGTGAAATCATAGGTAAGCATATTGCAGGTAAGGTTCATACAGGTAGGTCCAGAAATGACCAGGTGGCAACGGACATGAGAATTTTTGTTCGTGAGGCCGTAACCAAGTTGTTGGAAATCTTGGCAGATTTAATTCGAGCCATTACAAAGAGGGCCGCTGCAGAGATAGACGTTTTAATGCCAGGTTACACCCACTTGCAAAGAGCTCAGCCTATTAGGTGGTCACATTGGTTGTCCTCATATGCTACTTACTTCACTGAAGACTACAAAAGATTGAAGCAGATTTTAGCCCGAGTAAACCAGTCACCTTTGGGTGCTGGTGCCTTGGCCGGGCATCCATACGGTATCGATAGACAGTATTTGGCAGAGGGTTTAGGATTTGATTCCGTAATCGGAAACTCCCTTACTGCTGTCAGCGACAGAGACTTTGTCGTGGAAACTTTATTCTGGTCAACTTTGTTCATGAATCATGTATCTCGTTTTTCCGAAGATTTAATTATTTACTCAACGGCAGAGTTTGGATTTATCAAGCTTTCTGATGCTTACTCCACTGGCTCATCTTTGATGCCTCAGAAGAAAAATCCCGACTCCTTAGAGTTGTTAAGAGGGAAGTCAGGACGTGTCTTTGGTTCCTTGTCTGGTTTCTTAATGTCCATCAAGTCGATTCCGTCAACCTATAACAAAGACATGCAAGAAGACAAAGAACCATTGTTCGATGCTCTAACCACGGTTGAACACTCCATTTTGATTGCAACTGGTGTCGTATCTACTTTAAACATCAATACTAAAAAAATGGAAGGAGCTTTGACTATGGATATGCTTGCAACAGATTTAGCAGACTATTTAGTCAGAAAAGGTGTTCCATTCAGAGAGACTCACCATATTTCAGGTGAATGTGTCAGAGCTGCCGAGCAATTCAAGTTGTCTGGTATCGATCAGTTGACAATCGAGCAATTTCAAGCCATAGACAGTAGATTTGGCAACGACGTTAAAGATATCTTTGACTTTGAAGTAAGCGTTGAAAGAAGGACTGCAATTGGTGGAACTGCCAAGTCTGCAGTTTTGAAACAGTTACAAAATATCGAAGCCTCATTGTAATATATGTGAGGTTATATAGACATTTAACTACTTTGATATAAGTAATGTCACTTTATTACTCAATATTCTGGAGCAATTTTTCTCGCTCACTCATACATCTAGAACCTAACAAATATACTATAACTTTAAACCTCAAAACCAGCCTTCCCTGGATATACAAATACTAATGAACATTATCCTGAACTGAAAACACTAATTTTAAATCATTTTTCTTTTTCGTGTACCACGGTAGCTTCTTCTTGAAGGAACTATTGTCCTTATTCATTTCCGAGCCTTCCACAGAATCCTCGAAAACATAAGTCCCTCTAGAGTCTGAAACCAATATGTTCGGGCTTGATAAATTTTTCTCTATGAGCTCTTCTTGTTCCTCGATCAGATTATCTTCGGATTGTCTCCTGAACTTCAGCTTGAAATGCGACCAGTAGTAGTTATCTGTTTTATGCAAAGAAAGTCTTCTATGATAGCTGGTTGATCCAGTATTTTGCGTATCGAACTTGTCAAGAGAGTTTCCAAGACTGAGAAGTGATCTATCTTCGGCTCCAGTACTGGAAAGGGTTGATGCTGACGAAGTTTGATCCCAAAGAGGAACTATACTTCCGGAGTTAGAAATCCCCTGAAAACTTCTTCGTGGTTGCGGCCTTAGTGTTGGGCTGTTGTCAAAATTCTCCCTGAGTTCTCTCTCAAACTTCTCAGACTGCTTGTCAACTTCGTCTAAGTCTATTATCGAGTTTTGTCTTGAATCAGAAAATCTGGAGCAGCTCTCCATCAGAGGTGACTCGAGAGGCGATTTAATGCTTCCTCGACGCATTTTTGGTGACATTTCAAGTTCTTGAATGCGTCCTGAAGAAATGCTGATTCCAGATGATCTCCTGTGGAACTTTGTTGGATGCTGCGTGACGCTTGTTACTTTTCCGTTTCCATCATCCATACTGGATCCTGTTAACCAGAGATCCTGTTTCTCGAACAGCATGGTGTTGAAGCTGTATAATGATGGCGCCCGAGTAAAGTTTTTGCAATCTTACAAAATCTCCGGATATTTTATAACTCTTCCATCTTATTTCTTTTGTTTATTACTTTGCTGTATATCTGCAGCCCTCTTAATGTACATCCAATTTATTGCAACTTTGATGTCTATTGCTGCAACTTAATGCGTAGATACGTACGCACAAATACTTGATGAATGTATAGCCGGACTGGATTATGTGGCTTGGACACGAAATTCAATACAAACCAAGTGACTTCATCGTATACACAGGTGAATACAGGAAGAAAAGTCATTCTATGTTCAGGAGCACATATTTTGCATCAAAAATGGAAACCACTGTACATGAAGGGTTCGCTTTTCTGTTCCAAAAGACTTCTCGACCGCAGACCTAATGCACTATGGTGCATCAAACGCATTGTTTGACATGATGCACCACAATTCGCAGCTTGACCTTACCTAAGATTAATCTTGTAACAAAGCCTTGCAAGTCGCCCCTGTGCTTTAAGCAGAGTACGAGAACTAATTGCACAATGGGAGGTCCATCACAAAATCGCCTTGATCCTGCATGAAGCTGTAGTTATAGTCCCTACTTCAAGCTTTGCATGATGTTCCTGCTCTTGAATCCATATCTTTCATGCACTGCTTTGAACTTGCATGTAGCTACATTGAATTCATTGAAGCTATCTGTTATATGTATTTTTCCGTGATCCGGCATGCAATCTAGGTTATGTGCGTTTGGTTCACTTTTGCAACATTCACATAATGTGTTAAGAATCTGATACAAACAACATTGTATAAAATTACTATAAGTTGCACATTTCACTCCTGCGGAAAAGCATTTCCTAACCGTAGATTACCATTTCTCTCTTGAGTACAAGGTCTACGAAGCAAGCTCAGTTTCATAGAAGAAGATCCTGTATCAAAAAAAACAACTGTGATGGAAAAAGCAGCAAAAGAGACCAAGGAACCAAGGGCCAGAACATGTCTGAATAAAAGCTTGGATGAAGTAGCAAAATTATTAGAGTATCTTGTGGGATTCAGCACCAAAGTAGGGGGCGTTAAGCTAGGTGACGCTGACGACGAGGTTTTGCGCAACAATATAAGATTGCTTCTCGAATTGTATCGAGATCTCATGGATGTCTTGGATAGCGAATTTTACAAATTAGGTAGGACGGAAGATCTCAGTAGCAAGCTAGACCTAATTTCACCTTTGAGTTCTATAGTAGATACGGTCTTCATGCATGATCATCAGAACTACATAACGGACGCCTTGAACCTTCACACAAGGTTAGTGTGGCACCATTTGAAGAACCCCCATTTTATCCCTTACGTCAAGATGGTGTCAACTAATAACTGGAATTTGTCCCTGGCTGTGCAAAAATGCAGTTACACGATGAATGACGATGCACTCAACCACGGGATAGAAACATATTTGAAATACTGGAACATTTACAACACCGTTATGGACGGGTGCGACGTCGCCTTGCAGTCTCGGACGAACTCTAGAACTACATTTGAAATTATTCGTGTTGGTGTTCCTAGAGTCTTACTGTTGTGTGATCAGGTGCAACTGCTCTTAGCAAGCCTCAAAAAAGAAAAGTCATTTGACGACAGCTTGTTTGATGTATTGTCTACATTTGTCGAAATTATCAGCGATGACTCTTACGAAGAGCTTGTAGCCGTTATTATTGTCAACTATGATAGTCTACTCAAAAGTTTGAATGATAGTCTAGCAGTCGAGTTTGACATTCCTCGGTCATGCAAGCTTCTCATTGCAAAACTTTTGTCGCAAATTTCTCAGCATATAATTCAGCAAAAAATCACTGTATCACGCGAGAAAAAGGTAATCTTGGAGTCTCACGTCAAAAATAAGCATATATTCAAATTCTGTGGAATCAATGACAGCTCAAACCAGCAGGCTTTCAAATTCATCCTTGAGCTTTTGGATCAGAACAACAAGATCCCTTATCTCTCGTCTGCAAATATTCTGAATTATTTGCTGCTCTCGCTATGTAACTTATGTTCACTTGCTGAGGACAAGTTGGACTTTTATTCCCAGTTCAACAGTTTGAAGTCTAAGATATCCGTTAGTGCTATGTCACTCAGTCTTAATTATCTCATGTCTTTGAACTTATTGTCAGCTTTTGATGACGTTGAGATTCCAGATCCAGTCAAAGATAAGTTCGATTATCTCAGCCTACCACCGCTCCCGATCCCGAACTATTTTCTCGAAACATCAGAGTGTAAAGACGACTCAGGAATGAACTCAGAACTCGCTCGTAACAGCAAGAATTTCAGACTAATTGTCAAAAGCTTGATATTGAACCTCTTTGTATTGTTCATTTTCTTGGAGGATGAAATCCTTACAGTGAATTACATGAACACTGCTGCTTCGAATCTGTTGCAAAGAAAAATGATCTATAATGTTGTTGATTTGGCTTTCGCTTCTTTGTTTGTAACTCTTCTCTTTGTTTCCAAAACAGATTATGAAGAACATTACGAACTCCGAATGATGAATGATATGTGCCAAAGTATTTTTCTTAAGTTGGTGAAATTACAACATTCAACTATGGAGCACTCCTTGATTTGGGTGAGCTTAGTCAATGTTGCTAATGACATATGCTACTTTGATATAAGACACGCTAAAATTTTTGAACGACTTTTCGATTTTTTGATTAAGGAGGACAACAAGGCACTTCAGGATCCGTTGATCAAAAGTGTATTGGAGCTTTTTGCATCTACTGTTGATAATGGGGGTCTGAAACCTGAATCTCTCAAAATCCTCTTAACAAGTGAGGTTCTGGTTTCGCCCACAAAATGTAAGCATATAATGCCTGACGAGTACAGGTTTTTATACTCTGTTCATGATAACAAGACACGCTATGAGATGATCAAAAATAACGGAGATCTTGAGCCTTCTTCAACTGCCCTTCTGTACAATGATCACGATTTGGCAGATAACATCTCAACACCAATTAAATCAAACTACATCACTAACTCTGCTAGACAACAGAGCGTGCATGTTGATCTGTTCGGGAAATAAATAGGCACGATGTAAAGTTTATGTTTTTCAGTCAATTATGTGTACACAGGTTTTACGTTTGCAGGAATGTCACGTTCATTTGCACTTTCGCTTTTTTTCAATGTACTATCGTAAACTTTTTTTGGAACCTCATCTCAAAATTTTAGGACAGTGTTTCAATTAAAGAAAAGGGGTGAACATTTGTAGAGATGGTCCTCAAATCTACTTCTGCAGGAAACGTTTCTGTTTATCAAGTTTCAGGTAGCAATGTATCCCGTTCTTTGCCTGATTGGATAGCAAAAAAGAGAAAAAGATCGTTGAAAAATGATCTTGAATACCAAAGTCGTATTGAACTTATTCAAGACTTCGAATTTAGTGAGGCTTCCAACAAAATAGAGGTTTCACCTGACGGTAATTATGCTATGGCAACGGGTACATATAAACCTCAGATACATGTCTACGACTTTGCAAACCTATCTTTAAAGTTTGATAGACATACTGATGCAGAAAATGTGGATTTCCAAATTTTATCTGATGACTGGACCAAAAGTGCACATCTACAAAATGACAGATCAATCGAATTTCATACAAAGGGTGGTATATATTATAAGTCAAGAATTCCGAAATTTGGTCGTTGTCTAACTTACAATGCCACAAACTGTGATCTATTAGTGGGCGCATCAGGAAATGAGCTCTACCGATTGAATTTGGAGCAGGGACGATTTTTGAACCCATATTCACTAGACACAGACAGAGGTGTTAACTCTATTGATATCAATCCGGTCCATGGGTTGATCACTGCCGGTTTGGAAGATGGAACGGTTGAGTTTTGGGATCCTAGAAGTAGGCAAAGAGCAGCAAAGTTATTCACTTCTGACCATTTGAATGAATCCTGTCAAGTCACTGCAACAGCTTTTAGAAATGACGGATTGAACTTTGCATGCGGCACATCTAATGGGATGTCACTAATCTATGATTTGAGATCATCTGTTCCCACAATAGTTAAAGACCAAGGCTACGGCTTTGAAATTAAAAAGATTATCTGGATTGATGAAAATTCTTCCGATCAGAATAAGATACTCACATCTGACAAGAGAATTGCTAAAATTTGGGACAGAACTAATGGGAAACCCTTCACTTCTATGGAGCCAAGTGTTGACATAAATGATTTAGCATATGTTAAGGAATCGGGAATGTTTTTGATGGCAAACGAGGGTATAGCAATGCATTCATATTATATCCCTCAATTGGGTCCTGCTCCAAAGTGGTGCTCATTTTTGGATAATGTTACTGAAGAGTTAGAGGAGAAGCCATCTGATTCTGTTTATTCAAACTATAGATTCATCACAAAGGATGATGTTGAAAAGTTGAGCTTGTCACACTTGATTGGCTCAAAAGTGTTACGTTCATACATGCATGGTTTCTTTATTGATTCTGAACTATATGATAAGGTCAACTTGATCGCAAACCCTAACTCTTACAGAGATCAGAGAGAGAGAGAGATCAAGAAGAAACTTGAAAAAGAGAGAGAGTCAAGAATTAGATCTGCTGGCTCTCTTACCAACACGAAGATCAAGGTTAATAAAGATTTGGCTTCTAAGTTGAAGGACAAGAAAGGTTCTGATGCCGCTGAAGATGTCATCAATGATGATCGTTTCAAGGAATTGTTTGAAAACCCAGAGTTTGCTGTTGATGAACAATCTCATGAATATAAACAACTTAATCCTGTCAAATCTGTGAAAGATGCTTCTAGAGATAATCGTGCCTTGACTGCAGCTGAAGAGTCGGATGAAGATAAAGGAATTCATTCCAACTCTTCTGATAGCGAATCTGAAGATGAGAAGGAAGATGATGATGACGAAGACGAGGAAGATTCTGAATTGGAAAATGAAGCTCGTGCATTAAGATCTGAAAAAATCAAAAAGGAAATCGAAAAGGCACGGCGAAGAAGAGAAGACAAATCAAAGGAGGACAGATTCTTGAATGAAATGAAAGCTGTCAAGACTGAAAGTTCCAAAAAGCAAAAACAAGTTTCATTCCAATCCCAAGTCGAACTGATGACACGAAATGAGAAACCTAAGAGCAGCAATTCCAGAATAAGTAGACACGCAAGAGGTGAAGCAGAATTAAGTTTTGTTCCAAAGAAGCACGATAAGAAAAGATTTTCCTCGGCACAAAGCACAGGCGATGATTCGTATGAGTCCAAGGATACTGGAAGAAAGAAACAGAGATTTGACGGTCGGAGAAGAGCTTCTAAGAATGCTTTTAGAGGCATGTAAATTTCGTTGGCATATAGTGTAGTTTAGATTCGCTAGCAAATAATTCGCACTATCAAATATCAAACTCATCTCCAAATACATGTAAATAAATTACTGGTTAAGCATAGCATGAAATGTCTAGGAACATAGAGAAAGCCCAGTCAGCTCTCAACAGATATCAAGTCCAGAAAAATAAAGAAGCGGGAGTTCTAGAGAGCAACCCTAATTTAAGACCTAAATATGTTCAATCAGTCAAATCACTTCCCCAAGCTGAAAAATGGCGCTCAGTTGTTTTGAGCGAAATTTCCTCTAAACTCACACGCATACAAGACCCTTCTTTAGGGGACTATCAGATAAGAGACTTGAATGACTCATTGAATAAGCTATTCAAAGAAAAGCGTGCCTGGGAATATCATATAAAGGATCTAGGAGGTAACGACTACATAAATTATGGAAACAATTTGAGCTCTATAGGAGTGCAAGCAGTCGGTGCAGAAAACAAAGGCTATAGGTATTTCGGTAGGGCCGTTGAGCTAGATGATGTGCGAGAACTATTGAAGAAAAAGGAGAATGCCAAAACTGAAGGTCTAAAACGTCAAGGAAAGGGCGTCAATGAACAGAAAATTATAGAAGAACGGCTTCGGAAAGTTGATGTGCTGTACTATGGTTTTCTCGATGAAGAGATTCCAATTGGCAATATTTCGGCTGATGTATATAAAGTACGAAATCAGTTGACTGACTATTTGGAAACGGGCAGAATGCCCACCAGAATTGATCCGATCAAGGTAGACAATTCTTTGGAAAACTTGCATGACGGCTTAATAGATTACGAAAAAAAAAGAAGTTTAGAGCTCAATGGCAATAATCCCAGAAATCACGATGGAAATGGAATATCACTTAATTTGGACGCAATACCTTCCTCCGATGTAATCTCAAAATACATTATTGAAAAGAAAAAGCAAGAATTACTAAAAAGACTAGGAGCACAATAGTTGATCAACCTCTTTGAACGTAATAATCTTCACTTTATTTTTCCGATAAAGCTCGTCCGTGGCGGCCAAATTCTCCGTATAAACGCTCTTAGAGCAATCCTTAATGACGTATGTGTTAAAGCCGGCATCATTACAGTCGATCGCAGAATTCAAGACACAAAAATCATACGCCAAACCGGTAAATACAACATTATTTATATCCAATTTTTTCAAGAAATCTTCGATTTCAGTTTTATGTAATTTCCAAGTATCTTTGAAGCATGAATAATATTCCCGATCTTTCAAATATCCTTTTTGTACAATTACCTTGGGAATTTTGGTGTCAAGTTTGTTGAATCCATCTAAAAACAGCGGTTCAATAGATGAGCCCTTGGTATTTTGAATGCAATGATCGGGCCAAACGGTTTGCTTCATTGATTTCACTTTACCACTAGACTCATCGATTTCACCCAAAGGATGAGTGAATTCTAACTCCGTGAATGGCTTCACATGATGTTGAGAAGCAAAAGAGCAATGGTTAGCGGGATGCCAGTCCTGGGTTGCGACCACTGCAGACCACTTGTAAGTCAGTGAGTCAAGCAATCCATTGATTTTATGAATAACATCTCTACCATTTGGAACGGCTAGTGCTCCCTCAGATGGTAAAAAATCTTCTTGCAAATCTACTACCACCAACGCGGTTTTGTTATGTGACATTTCAGATTCTTATCACTATTCACCTTCGGTTCGTTTGTACTCTCTATTATGTTTGCAGATAGTATCATATATTAGTGAGATAAGAATATCTGAACCGTTATGCGCAGGTGTCATGAGGTCACTAAAACCATAAATCGAAATAGGGTAGTTAAGACTCATGTGTTAGAAATGTGATTGGAATGAAAGCTAATACACTCTCGTAGGATGTACTCATGGTTCTGCAGTATTTCACTCAAAGCTCAGGCTCAAGGTAGAAAAGGATATCAAGCTGTGTGCTTTATATCCTTATGTGTATATGCTACGCCTAAAAAAAAGCAAATCATCCGATATAGTGTAACGGCTAGCACGGTTCGCTTTCACCGAGCAGACCCGGGTTCGACTCCCGGTATCGGAATTTGTTTTTGTACTTTTTATTGTTTTTTGAGTCTTCTACACACAACGCTGTACGAGGTAATCAACTCAGAGACACCTGGAAAGTTATCCAGCTCACAATACTTGGAATCACTTTTTTTTTGCATTGTAAATCACCAATATCATATTACCTCTACGTTAATGTCGTCTAAGAAGCCGAATTTGTCGTCTTCGACGGTTCTCTACGTTGGGCAGCTTCCATATGATTGGGATGAGCAGGTAATAAAGTCTGTTGTTAGTGGGTCGGGAAACATCGTAGATGTGAGACTCGGTTATGATTACGCAGGTAAAAACAAAGGATTCTGTTTCGTGGAATATCAAAACACACAAGAAGCGCATAAGGGACTAAGGCTTTTGGATCAGGTCAAATTGATCAATCCAGCAGTTCCTGGCCAAGTCAAAAAGTTAAGAATAGAGCTTTCTAAAGAGGGATTGAGATCCAATACGTCATCCGACCACAAGGCTGTCTTGAGATTGGATAGAAGCCGCATCCCACCGTATGTTCAACTTCCAGAAGAGATGATAATGAATGGGCCACCACTTCCAAATAACAATTTCATGCAACCTGCTCAAAATATCAGTCATTTAAATAACGACCAGTTACAACAGCCTCTTATAAATAATCATGTCAATAGTCCCATACCCCAAATGTCATCAAACATAGCAAATGCAACTAAGGTTTTGCCTCAACCTCAAAATTTGCCCTTTCTGGTGACGGACGAAATCAATCAGACATTAAGCAAAATTCCTCCAGCCCAGCTCCTAGAGTTTATATCGAACTTGAAAGGTATCCTCAACGGACCTAACGGCCTGAGGGCGGCTGATGTTTTCCAGGTGTCTCCACACTTGGCTCCTGCGGCTGCTCAGGCTTTGTTGCTTATGGGCTTCATTGATGGAGAAGTAATAAGCGATGCAATGAAGGCCGCTGCTACTCTGTCTGCTCCTCCGGCAAATTCTCAGTCGCATTTGCCTCCAATTCCCCCTGCAAACAATCCTTATGGACAATCCATGCTTCCTCCACAGCCGGTTAGTAAATGGCTGCACCTTCCACCAGCAACGCAAGCAAAGCTTGCAGTCATGGCTCCAGATCAAGCTGACTTAATTGCACAGGTGTTGTCATTGCCTGCTGATCAAATAAGCCTGTTACCACCAGACAAGCAATCAATGGTCATTAACTTGAGGGCACAATACCTTTGAAGGCTGAGTTGCACATTTTGGCCTGAATTAAAAGACAAGGCTGGCTTTATATCGATAACTGTATATTATACATAACTTCATAAGATGTGCTATATACGATGTCTCTATTATGCTATTTATCGTGTACAGCTTCATATAATTATCTTGGTCGGTTTTGAGGTCGGTACGCAAAAGTCACCGATTTCGATATAATTCCACGATCAAGTAAAATCACTAAAAGTATATCCCAGGCTTTCTTTTTGAATTACGTTCGAATATCGCTAACCATGGACTCACCGGACAGAGGGCCCAATATACTAGGAACCACCATCATTGACGTTGACATTGACGGATCTTCCAATAATACGGATCTTCCTGGATGGCTCAGAGATGTCTTGGACAGAGCTTTGTCAGCTAGCGGATTAAGACCTACCAAGAAGCTGGCTTCAAAGGAAACCATCAATAGTTTGAAGGAGATTGATTTGTCTACTTTGGAATACAAGGAGTGCCCTATTTGTTATGACCCTTACGAAGAGTTGCAACAGAAAGGAAGTGACGATTTGTCGGGCAATGAGCAACAATGTATAGATAACAAAGGACGGAAAGCTTACAAAGAAAGAGAAGCAGAGAACTTGGAGGTCATAGATAACTTGAGAACGAATTACGGGGTAAATAGCTTACAGCTGTTAAAAACAAGCATCCAGTTTAACGACCCTTCGATATTCTTTCCGATTGACGAGTGTGGGATGGTTTATTCTTGGTTTCCTCAAAGGAACTTATCCACATTGGAAGATGTCACTATAGAGCAGACCTTGCCGGGGTATGAGGAAGAGTTCAAGGAGAAGGATCAAATCGATGAGGCTGACGAGCGCCATATACCGGTGCAAATGCCATGCAAGCATGTATTTGGCAAGCCCTGTATCATATCGTGGCTCAAAAACGATGTCAGTTGTCCTCTTTGTCGGCAAGAAGTATCTTCTGCGGAGAAAGATCCAAAAATCATCAAAGAAAACGAACTCAGGAACAATGCATTTTTCAACTTCAATCAAAATAGAGATGAAGTCGTCAATCATCTAATGAATCATTCCACCAATGTATTCAACCCTTTCAAAAGACCCTTCAACCCTGCTGTTACTCCTCTTACTGACTCATTCATGCCTCAGGACTGGGCTACGTCCTACAGTCTGGACAGCCCTCTTCGAACAGAAACGGGAGATCCTGGTCTTGTGCTTCCAAAAAAGTTTCCTTTCCCCGATACTGGCTTCCAGCAATTCCCCTTTCCTAGGAGGAACAGATTGAGAGACTTGAGAAGAGAAATAAGAAGGAACGATACGAACAGCGACATAGACAATGACAGGGGTCAAAATGAACCCAGAGAAGCACCAGATACCCAATTAACGACACCATTATTGGCCACTCATATAACTCAAGAAAATTTCGCGTCGCCCTCCACGGAGTCTAGTCAAGAAACATTGCAAGACAACCCTGAAAACGGCTCTTCCGTTTCGACGGGGACAGCTGGGGGAACCGGAGGGCCTGAGCGATCCAGGAGAAATAATACTTTAACGGGAAGATCTCATCCATACTCAAGGCCTTCTCCTGAAGCCTGACTATGGAGTACATAGCATTCACGTATAGTCTTACAAACAAACGATCAACAAATAGTGTCCATCATGTATTGCTCGTCGATGCCTATCTGAGAACCGTATGTTTTATGACCTGTATGTAGTCAGTGATCTATGGGTTGATTATGTGGCTGATCTCGATCCCGAATCTATCTCTTGGCCACGTAGACCAACAAGTTAAGGAGCAATGTTAGTTGCACGACGTCAGCAACATTCGTGACAAATTGTGATTAGGCTATTGCTTAGATTTTCGATTTTCTTCCATTCTGGTACGGCCGCAAAATACTTGGTTGCTATAAAGGGTGCATAGAAACCGGAAGTCACTTGAACCCTAAAACTATATGTATATAAAGGTACCCAGCAAGCTAAGCACTTCGGAGAGTGTAGAAGTTCTACCAAGACATTATCACAAAAAATGAGCTCAAAGTTATCATTTTATGCATCCAGAACCATTAGATCTGCCAGATCTCCTTTGATGTTCAGAGGAGCAGCAGTTGCAACCAGAATACCTGTTGCACATTACTCAATTGTCGACAGTGCTAAGGAAGTGTTGCAAAAGGCCAACAAAAAGATTGGCGAAGTTGCTGCTGAGGGCATACAAACGGCCGAGAACGTGGCTCCATCGAGTGGAGAAGTGAAAGAAAAAGTTACCGAGAAGGTTGAAAAGGCCAGTGAGACTGCAAGTGAAGCAGCTGAAACCGTCAATAAAAAGAGTGGAGAGGTCTTGGCTGATGGAGTTGAAAAAGCTGAGAACGTCCTTCATGAGGAGAAGAGACGTGTTGCACACAACTCCAAGGGCTACGAGAGCTTGCAGGACAAAGGAAGTAAGGCTGAGTCTGAACAAAACCGTCCTGACGATGCTGTTTAAATGTTTAGTAAGGTATATTCCATAGTGCTACAATAAGATATAAAATTAAATGAATGACATTTGACACAAACTTCGTGTAGAACGAACGCTTTGAGAAGTGAAAAGGTATACAATATGCTTAAATTAACGACGCTGATTTAGTTCAGGAATTTTTGAAAATCCTCGACAGTCAATGCAGGTTTCTCATTCAATTGACTGTTATGGAAATCCGGACCAGGCACAGAAGCAGGGACTACTGGACCTTGACCTTTACCTGGCTCTATAAGTTGAGAGCCCGGTGGTTTTTGTTGCGATGTTCTGTTGATTATGCTCAAGTAGTTCAGAGGAACGTACCCTACTTTGCCCAGTCTTGATCTCACTTTCCACCACTTACTTTCATTGCCCGTTGGGTCCAACTTCGACAAAATTGCAACTAGTTCATTAGGTTTCAACTCGATTTCAATATTAGGATTCTCTGGATTAAATTCATAAAGAGCCTTTGCAAATTGCAAATTGTAGGGATCCATTGGACCACCGGCTATGTTCTGACCAAGCATTTGTTGCTTGCGTTCTTGATGTTCATTGATCTTTTTTATTGCTCTTCCAAGTAAGTAGGGAAATCCAATAGATGCAGCTAAGAATAATAACAAAGGTTTGAAAGAAATCCTTCCCTTAGCCCCGGTTTGTTGCTTTCTAAAGTTGTCTTCTATTTTCTTTTGTTGCTTTTCAAATTTTAAGAACTCCTTTGGGTTGATTCCGTGGTTGTAGGTTTGGCCAGTGATCTTGTAGAAAATTTTCTTTACAAACTTTATCAACGCAAATATACCTAGTAAAGATCCAAGAGCGTTTTTCAAATTGCCAAACTGTTCCGCCAACGAAACCATGGTGAAAAATGACGAGTGAGTCGCCATATACGTAGCCTCAAGCATTTGTGCGAACCCACCTACTGCCCCTATAATTGACTCGATAAGGTTGAATGTGGCTTGAGTACTCTCAGTTAAACCACCTATGGGGCCACCAGGCTGTCCATACATTCCAGATCCGTAACCTCCACCCATACCATACATTCCAGATCCATATCCTCCACCCATACCGTACATGCTGGACCCGTATCCTCCTCCGTACATCCCCGATCCGTATCCTCCTCCATACATAGATGAGCCTAGTCCTCCATACATTGATGAGCCCATTCCACTTCCGTACATCGACGAGCCGTATCCACCGCTTCCATATCTTGACGCCCCATATCCTGAACCATATCCACTGCTTGCACCATAGCTGTTTCCCGCCCCATATGGTGATGCATCTGTGGCAGACGAAAGGTCTGACGCGAGTGATGTAGGTCTCTCTGGCAAAGTTGCCCCAGAGTTTGAAATTCCTGATGTCGTATTGTTGAGTTGAGAGCTTGCATTCATGGAGCTTTCGCCGCCAGCAACATTAGCGGACGATGTTCCTGAAGACACCTCCCATGGCTTTGCTCGTGGTGCTGACATATTAGCAACTGGTTTTACCAAACTCTTCTTGTTGTTGTATCAATCTTTTTTATTAATCCATTTTTGCCCATCATTTTCATGCTCACGTCGCACAAAAATCCAGTCACGTGCGTTCTCCGCTATTTGACTGCTTGCCCTTCGAGCCTTGAAGGAGAGTAGAAACTAGGGTAGTTGGACAGAGAAAAAAGCAATTGAGTAGTAACAGGTTATATAGTGGTACCTCAGCTACCAGGACCACTTGTAGATCTAAAAATTCCAGATTTGTATTTATTAGCAGCTATTAAAGTAGAAACCTATTACGGTAATGGTTCCGAGGAACTACTCAAGCGATTCAAGTGTAAGTACACATCAGTACCATAATCTTCCATGGAAATTAATTTTAAGTCGCCTCCGAAATATTGAGCGTATAATCGAGAGATGGGCAAACCGTAGCCAAAGCCAGCCATAGGTGCCTTGAACGAGTTTTGGTCTGAGTCGATGACAGGTGTTTTACTCACGGTTGTGTACAAATATGTCCAAATCAAGGGCACTTCACTACGAGGAATTCCGCCTCCTTCATCGCTAATTTTGATGGCAATATCCTCATGGCCCTCTGATATTATGACCTTTATGGGAGGAAATTCAAGGTCATTCAAGTCAATTTGATCCTCCTTGAGAGAGGGGTTCTCTTCAATCATTTTGGCTTTCAAAGTGGGAGTATGATATTCGATGGTTGCACGCAACGAGTTTTTCAAAGTCTCAAAAAGCATGTGGATCAAGTGGCCCGGCACATACATGAAGCTGACGTTTTCCTCTGGTGCAATCAACTGGACCTCTGGGCCTTCCATTAAGCCGTAGTACTCTTCACACACGTATTTTGCTGTTTCGATAGCATCCTCTGCGATTTCCCTTACATTGCAGTCAGTACATATAACACCAACATAACTTGTTTTCTTGTTGTCTGTCTTGTTGGAGCCGTTGAAGAAGCTAGAAATTCTTTGCTTGGTAGGCGAAGTTTGGGCCATGTTCAAGGCAATATGCTGCCCTATCAACATTCTGATTCCAATCCGTGACATGTAAAATCTGTCCAAAAAGTTTTGAACCGCTGAGTTTACGATGATACTTTTGTTATCTGTTTTCCATTCTTGAACACCTTGAGCCATTGTTGCAACTGTTGCATCGTGTCTCTTCTTGATCTTTGATAGCGCATCGCAGACCAACTTATTGTAATCATATACTTCTTTGGGCCAAACTATACTTGAAGGTGTAGGTGTATAGTATGTCTTTCCATAAGTAGGCGACTCGGAGTTTGACCTCTTTGATGACAGGTGGTGTGAATGGCGTAAAACAATTCCATCGTCACTGAATAAGTTATGAACAGCAGGGTTTGACGCTTGTTCCGTGGCAACATTTTCAGTTTCGTGAACATCTTCCACATATCCATTCCCATTAGAGTTTCCGTCATGATTGGCGTTCGAAGACACGCTTTCCTCTCGAGAACCAGAGTCACCCGAACTCAAGAGCTTCTTGAGTTCTGCGGAAACCGTAGGCTTGGGCAATTCAGTCAATTCTTGGAACGACTGGGCATACCAGTTTTTCACCTTTATAGTTGAGGGCAGCTTGCTGAGCCCCAATGGTGCATTTTCCAAATCCTTTACCTTAAGAGCTAACCGTATGGGTAATTCTTCGACGATAAATTGAGATGCTAAGAAAATGGACCCTGGGCTGGGGTTTGGTCCGAACTGCACCATTTGGCGCAATGAGATAGATGTCTGGGGATAGAGGGCATACTTGTATATCTTGTCCCGTAGAGCCTTTGTAAGCTCCCACCCTGTTCCCATAATTGTACAAAGCCTATCGGGAGTTGTTCTCTGTTTTTATACCGTTTGTTAGTGCTATAATTCTCACTGATTTGATTGTTGCGAAATTCTTGACCGAGCTTGACTGCGCTACCGTTCACCTGAAGAAGGGATTCACTTTGTTCCCAATTTGATATGGTGGAAACGTCCTCTCGACCTAAGGGCATATGTTTCCCCAGATTACTCACGCTAACGGGGCCTAATAATGAGAAGACGCTGACACGTGAAATCCGTACACAAAACCCGGCCGTCCTTCTACAATAGGTAGCTCGGTCGTAGGGTGCACGCACTCCGGAGCAGCGGATCCTCGCTACCGTTGTAGCGGTACGTGCCAAGCTCGGTAAGGTTTGCCCCCTAGCAAACTCAGTATCGACTTTAGCATGCGCCAGTCCGGGGAGCGGAAGTGACGCCGGCACGGGGAGCAACGGCCCACACCGGCACTCCAGAAACAGCAGACAACAGTTGCTAGTAGCGTGTGTGTGACCTGGTTTGTTGCCGCAAAAACCTAGCGAGAGCTCGACCATCTACACGCAACTCGCTTCCTCGGTCTGTGTGCGGTTTTCACATTGCGCTCTGTGTGAGTCACGTTTCCAGTCTGACCACCCTAGAAGGCACAGCTGTTGACAGTAACTAGAAGTGGCTACTACAAGGCAGTTTGAGAAGCATCAAAACAGACTAATCGGTGTTTCCGTTGCCGTCTATGGGCTTCTGGAAGTTGCAAACTGACATTCCCGGTTCGGCGGATGCAGGTCTGAAACCTCTCAGGGACCCTTCCGTGTGACCGAGGCCACCGCGCGCATGATTAGATTGCCGTCTCTGCGCTCTAGCAGGCAGCCGTTGGCGCGAAAACCGAGCATGTCTCGCGAGCTCTCGCAAGCTCCCGCGGAAGAATGGCGCCTGCACGTGAGTAAGGTCATGGTTGCTTCGCTAGCTCACGATCCGGGGGAACGATCTTGCCGGGATAGCGAGACTACAAGCTTTGCGGCCATGATGTTCCCGGCAGGCAAGTAGAACGGGGAAAGCCTCTCGTCGAAATCTACGTTCCCCTTATTTCCCTGTGAGCCCCCCCTGTGACTCTCAATGTCCACTAGCTGTCCTCAGATATTCCCCAGATATTCCCCAGATGCCTTCGCCAGCTGCTGCGCGCTGTCTCTGACGCTAAGTGGCTTTCGCAATTCGGTGCCGTTGGTCCTTATTGCTAGGGTGTGATGGCCGGGGCTAGGTGTGGCGGGTTTTGTCTGACAAGGAAAATTTTGTTGTTTACCTCGGCAGACAGGCGAATTTTTTGTCTGCAGCCGTTACTCCGATGAGTCAGTCTGCGAAACTGAGTCAGTGATAATAAATTAATCGGGCACACGGGTCCGGGGTAAAAGAAATTTTGCGCATATAAATACTGACCAAGGGAATGGAGTAAATCTGTATTTGTTTTGCCCACTAAGGATCATTATCAACAGTAATCTTCTAAAGCTACAACTACAAGTTCTGGTTACTCGGCCACCTCCAATTACCGCTGTCTTACACAATTCATAAAAGCAATGTCTGCAACCAAGCAATTGTTCAATATCTCATCATGCAAAACTGCTTCCAGATGCTGGATACCAATCAAGCAGGCTTCCAGAGCCAACTCTAGTGCCAAGTTGAGGTACTTCTCTTCGATCAAACACTCAGAAGTCGCCAAGGAGCAAACAGAGGGCACTGCTCTGAAGGATGAGATTTTCCATCCCACTGTGTTCTCATCCGAGGAAATACACACCGCCGGCCCTGCTCACAAGGCCTAATTCAATTCTCGCACACAGAGTTGCTTGGCAACTCTTTTTCACGCTTCCCTTGTATTATATCTGGTAGCTGCGCCTATAGAGCCAGCTGCTTCTATATGCTTACCCATATATTTATTGAATGAATGATTTAACGATTCACTGACTAGTTTGTGTAGAGACGTAACCTGCAGGACAGGAACCGAAACTGAGGCTTCGCTCCAAATTGCTACAAGAGATCCGATCCGCCATGTAAGAAAACTGTGATAGTAGGTGCTTCAGGCGAAGAAATGACATCCACCATAAGGATAGCCTGTGGGCAGCTATGCTCATCGTCAAGCTTGAGCTCCAACGCACGAGTGGTGAAGAAATTGATTCATAAAGCAATCGGCGAGAACGTGAAGGTTCTCTTTTTGCCAGAAGCTTCTGATTACATATCAAGAGACGCTAATCACTCGATGCAATTGGCGCATTCGGTGCACAAGGACTTTATTTCAGAGATCCAGAAGGAGCTCAAACGGATCTACTCGGAAAGCAAGGCCGACAACGACGATGATAAGGGGCTTTTTGTTGCTGTGGGGGTCCATGAACCGTCGGACTCGCTCAGTCCCACCCAGGAACTTCGTAAAGTCAGAAACAACCAACTATGGATCGATAACCATGGAGAGATTCTTCACACGTACCAGAAAATACATCTCTTTGACGTCAACATCAAGAATGGCCCTATATTGAAGGAATCCAACTCAGTGGAACCGGGAAACTCCATTTTGGATCCATTCAAAATCAACAGCACCTCCTTTTCCAAATTTAAAGTTGGCTTTGCTATATGCTACGATATCAGATTCCCCGAATTGGGCGTGAAGCTCCGCAAGCTAGGTGCCAACATCATCACGTACCCCTCTGCGTTCACCACCAAAACTGGTGAAAGTCATTGGGAGGAATTAGCCAAGGCTAGAGCAATCGACACGCAGTGCTATGTAGTCATGGCCGCCCAATGCGGTGAGCATGATACGGCGGCAGACCTAAAGGAGCCGCCCAACGACTCCAAGAAACGGGTGAGCTACGGAAAATCGATTATCATCAGCCCGTGGGGCGACAAGCTTGCTGAATGCAAGAAGTACACGGATAGGCTTGAACGTGACTCTGAGGACGACTACTACGAGATGTGCACCGCCGAGTTGGATCTAGACTCGCTCGAGACAATCAGAAAGAACATGCCCTTGCTAGAGCACAGAAGAGAAGACATATTCGGCGAGCTATAGCGTATGTGACATGGCCATCTCTATATGTAGTACCGTTTATCGCCCGATAAAGAATCGGCAGCTGAAAAATTCAGATAAGGAGTGCACCTCCCCGACACTCTCCCAAATCTTGTGACTCGGGAAGACCCTGACAGTGACAGAAATCCCGCACTAGATGGCCAATTCTTCTCGAATCAAACCTGTTTTCACGCACTAGGAAAACCAGACAGGGCACCAGGCAGCGCCTCTTTATGTACGCCCTTTACGTTATCAATTCTTCGTAGCTGTAAAGCGAGCTGGACAGCATAACCATGCACCCATCTGAAGTTGGAGTCCTGCACACAGTGTGTTTTCCCTTCCAGACTTTAATCGCTCTTTGTCTCTCCGGCTGCATGCAGGAGGGGCCTCTGGCCCAACGACTGCTCCTTGACGGTGACAGGAGCGGACACCGTCCGTCATTTCTGCCCTGCTGTCTGTTTGCTCCGCTTGTCTATGCAGACACTGCCGGTGTCTGCGTCCCCCTACTAAATTGGGATACACGTGTTTTTACCCCCCCCTCCCTCTGCTATTTTTGGCCCCTATTGGGTCGTTTTGTGTACCCATCCTAAGTGGTGTTGGACACCGCCGCGTGCTGCACTACTCCTCACCTATGTTCCTCCCAACACTTCTGACAGACGGTGTCCGTATGCAGGATGGTCTTGTGTCTGCTGTCTGCTAATGCGACCGTCCCCTCCTATCTCCTGTGGGCGCAGAACGATCTAGTCGTATCTTATCTGCTTATTGTTAACACTAGACCACAACAAGACTCTGAAAGTCCATTCAACCACACACGAACAAACGTGCCCTTGACGCTTATCGGCATCCACAGCCACCGAGTGGTTCTCTGTAGTTGCTCTGTAGGGGCTAGCCCTCGCATTGCCACTCCCCGAAGTGTTGCTGCGGCAGCTCCCGTTGCGTAAACTGCCACCGACAGACAGACAAAATGGCAGCCACGATAACAGCTCGGACACCTCTTGTCCAAATCCCCACTATGCCCCACCGGCCTAGACTCTCGAAACCGTCGCTAAGTCGTAGGGGCTTGTTTGATGAGACGTAGTGGCGCTGCGACCTCCTCATGGTCCCAGTTGGGGTCTGATGCTGGTATTACAAAGCGTGGATTGGGCCGCTTCTACTGAGGAGATGCTCGTTGGGCATCGGGGCGGAGATTTCTCAACGGATTAACTGTAAGCGATCAAATTTTCCCTGGGTGTACAAATAAATAGTTGCGAAAACGGAAAACCCCTCTTCTATACGACGAGCTATAAAGTGTCGGGTGGCAGCCACTATCAAGATAAACAGCAAAAGCAGAAACGGAAAAGACCAGGTGTACTTAGCCAACTAATAAGTACCAGCGGCAGAGTGAGGAAGGAAGGAACACGTCCTTACGAACACAAACAGCGTTATCCCAAACAACAGCGACCAGCGGCGTATACATTGCAGTAGGTCGAGCTTTTGTGGACCAAGACGATTTGCTAGTCATGCTCAAGTCATTCTTAAGATCTGTCAATAATGTTTCACTGAAGGCATCGAGGGCGCTGCCGGTCAACTCGATCTCTATCTACCACCGCACCAACTCACAGACGTCGGGTCAGTTACTAAGCAGGTTGTATGCTTACAGCAAGATGCCCAACACCCTGTACAAGTACGCAGTTGGGGAGCAGGGATACGGCTCCGCTGCCAAGTTTCTGGTGGACATCAAGATCAACAAGCAGTTGAGCTACCAAGACTACATTTTCATCATGAAGGAATGCGTGGACATGCATCCTGACAACAAGGCAATAGTCCAGAAAATGCTAAAATTGAACAAGACATACGAAATGGACTTGTTGACGAATGAGTCATTCGAGAAGTTGACTGCAGACATGTGTACGAACGAGCCATTGGTGATTGATTACAAGAACAGCTTGATCGCCAATGACGACAAGAGCTTTGATAGAATCATGGCGAACTATTTGAGCTGTGGCATCCAGAACTCGTACAACGTGGGGCCGGTTCAATCACCAAAGTTGCCTAGTACCTCACAACATGAGGTCCACCCACATGTCGCCGAGTTTGCGGATCTCTTTTAGGAACCTTGTGACTCAAGCTGGGATTGCGTTTCACTTGTTTGTTTTCTTGTATATGGGGAAGAGTTAAAGTCATCAATTTATAGATTAATATTACACCAGTACTAATAAGTATCTGGTCCCTTGTTGTGGCATTAATAATATGAGCATCTTATTTGCGAATTAAAGATAACTAAATTCTGTGTAGCCTACAAAGATAAAAACTTTAGTCGCAAAACCAACATGACTAATGACTGCACCGATTGCACCAACTATGCGATTCCCATCCTCTTAACAACATATTCTTGTGCCAATACACCAAAGCTGAGGGATAATCCGTCTCTTATCCAGCCCTTAACCCACTCGCCAGGATCAACGTCTTCCAAGCTAGCTCCGTCATAGTCTCCCTTAATCCAATTTGACCATTTGTAGGGAAATGGCTGAGACTTGGTGATCAAGGTTATATCATTGGTCACATCCTTCAAGATCAAAGTGAAAGCAAAAGAATTTGAGTTGTTTGCCTCAATCAATACGGGGCCGTCAGTGACTTCGTTTGAATTATCATCTTTAGAGATTTTGGTACTAATAGGCTGTATAGATATGAAAATGTTGGATTTGTTGATTTTTTCAATCTCTTCGTCGCCGTCTCCTTCTTGTTTGTCCTCCTTTGTCTGCTTTGTAATGTTCAGGTAATCCTTAATTGCCGAATCCAAGTTAGCAGCGCAAAGCTTTTCGCCATCGATCACCTTCCCATGGAGCATATTGAGCTCGATTTTGTTGGAATCAGAAATACTCTGCTTATGGTTAAAATTGTTCACAGATACTCGAATACCACCTTCAACCTGACTCATCACATAGTTGAATTGGTCGGCGCATATCTTACTCAAATACTTGATATTGTCCAAATCGTTTACTAATAATATATTCAAAAGCTCGTCATCATCATCTATCAAGCCTTGTTTGATTTGTTGTGACATATTGAGCAAAATTGAATTCAAACGACTAGAAACAACCCCTACTTGTTCTTCAAAATCTTTAGATTCACTCAAGAGCTTCTGCCTCTGTTGGTTCAATTGGTTGGTTGTACTCGTGGCTATGTTGTACGTCTGCTCGCTCAATTGATGTGCATTGGAAGTAAGTGTACCCCAAAGCGAGGAAACCTTGGATGATCCTTCACTCTGCCACCATGAAGAAATGGATCCTACTGGATCAATACTCAACTCCTGGTTGGCAGAAGGAATCTCGCGCTTTTGATCCAGAGTTTCGCTCTTCTGTTGTTCCTTGCCTGCTGTTCCCTCTTCGTCTTCTTCTTCTTTCTCCGGATCCCCTTCCTCTTCAACTCTTTGTTGTTGTTCTACTGTTTCCGTAGTATTGTGTGTGTCTCCTTGCTCCGCTATTGAAGGTGACCCGGGTACATACTGGGCTTTATTGGATCCAGCCCCAATCTCTTCCTTCTCTGGTCTCTTTCTGGGCTCAAATTTTATCTTTGAAGGCGACGGAGTTGAAGGTTTTGATTTCTCATGGTTTGCAAGTTCATCCAAAAAGTCTAGAAGGTCTTCCTGGTTTTCGGGTTTTTTAGCCTTGTTTGAAGGCTGTGGTGTGGTTGTCTTAGAGTCTGGCAATGAATTGATGAAATCCAAAACATCATCGGCTTCTGTTTTCGATGACATTTCAGTCCGATTCACTATTGTTTGGATTATTATTGTTTTCGTATCATGATTATTTTATTTTTTGGTGTCACTAAAATTTTATAATTTATTGATTTAAAATCCAGAAAGCTACGTCTAACATTATTCCTTTCATATAAAACACAGCATGCACCCGCAACTTGATAGAAAGAGATTTCTGCCCTGTGAAAAGCTTATGGACGCTTTGGAGGAGTGCCACAAGCAAGAATTCTTGAGGCAAGCATTAGGGGTGTGCAACTTTGAAAAAGACGAATTATCAAAATGTCTTCACTTTACTAGACTCGAAGACTCTAAACAGAGGATCTTGCGTTCAAGGCAGAAGAGTAAGCAAATGGAAGCAAAGAGAAGAGAGAGAGAAGAAGAGTTGTACGGTAAAAACGGGTACTTGAAGAAGATTGTCGATCACGATGCTGGCAAGCTACTCGAAGAAAAAAGTAAATGAAAAAGCATAGTTGCCGTGTAAATAGTTGGTTGAAACGTTTCTAATCTAGAAGTATTATTTGTTAAAATTTTATTTATATTTATGTATGAGCCTTTGTTTCAATGCAGATATCGATAAAAAGTACTAATCTTGACGAGTCTTCAATACTCTTCTTATGATCTTGTCCTTTGTAATGATGTAAACCACTGCACCCCATCCTGACAAAGGATCTCTGTCGACAGCATTCAACAAAGCCTGACTGATTGTTTCGAATAAATCTTCCGGCTCAAGGTTAGGTTCATATAATCCTTCGCAAGTACCGAACAACTGGTCTGATGCGGTTCCGCTCACAACAAAATCCTTAGCAAATTCGATTGCTCCAATAGAGTCAGTGCCGCAGATGAAAGGTTCGTTGGTCTTAGAGCTGAGACCAGCAACAATAGGTCCAACGAAATATGGTCCAAAACGTCTCTCGAACAATGTGGAGCTAAGCAAGTTGGCAAAGGTTTTGGGTTCAATTTGTCTTTCTTCGCGTAACCTGTACAAGTTTGCCTTATATCTGAAAACTTCAGATAATGTTGTCACGTCTGTAGCTAAACCAGTTAAGCCCAAGAAAGTTTTATCACTTACTTGAAATATTTTTTCGAATTGATTAGAAAGACCCAATGATTGAGATCCCAAACGTAAGTCGCAAGCTATAGCCACGCAGTCCTTTCCGGTCATGGCAACTGCAGAACCTCCATTTATAGAACTTGGATCAGACATCTCGTTTATACTAGTATCTGGCTTTGAATGGCAATCTCGCTAATATCAACACTGTAAATATCAAAAATACACTATTCTCTCTATGGGCTATTTGAATTCAGGAGACGAAAATCTACCTATGTGATTATATCTTTGACCCAAATGGTGTGTACTTAACTTAATATGTTAACGTTAGTCGTTTTCCTCATTAGTGTTTTGCCTTCATAATCTGATATCTTGAATTGACAAAGTAAAATATTACACAAAACTAATTGATTTTGAATACTAGTACTAGTACAATTATTATATTATTATATATTATTAGCCCATTTTTTTAACATGGATGACAGTTCGATTAAAGCTGGGGGTCCGTAACTCACGATTTCACCTTTTGAGAATTGGCTGTATTATTGGTTTCAAAGAACTCTTCCTGTTCTTCTGGTTCATCTTCTTCCTGGATGGTGTTGGTACTAAAGCTATGAGTAAGATCCTTTTGTCCATCCGCTACCAGCGCAGTGGACTGTAAAAGCTGATTGATGGGACTTTCATTATCTTTGTAGTTAGACAACGTGAATGTTTTTGGAGACTTTACGAGAGGGAACGGTGAAGATTCCTCTTGTTCTTGTTCCTGTTTAGCAAGCTCGGACATGTCTTGAATAGAGCGAGAAGATTTGAATGTTGGAATAACGTTACCCACATTTTTCATGTGTGTAAAGAGATTTCGAATTTCTGCTTTGACTATTCTAGTCAACTCATCGTCGGTCTCTTTGGCACTTTGTTTGTTTTCGCTACTCGCTGTCTCTTCATTCTGATTTTCTGATTCTTCATTGTCTTTCTCAATTTGCTCCAAATCAAACCTCAATTGTAAAGCAAACCCCAAAATGATGAGATAATTCTTATATTTGTTCAATTCTTCCTTGTATTCTGCAATTTTCTTTTCAAAGTTATTTATTACCCTATTATGGTTGGATGAGTTAAAATCCTTCATTGGGAAAGCTCTTACAAATTTGGTACGCATTAGTGCAAATTGGTGATAAGATTTTTTCAATTGCTTGTAGTACCTCATAGTCTTCACAAATTGCTTCATCATTCCCGAATGATTAGAGTATCCATCGGATGAACTGACAAAGTTACTCAAATAAACACCTTTTGTTATAGGTTCCCATTTTGCGATGTTTTTGGACTTTTTAAACAGGGGTCTGTCTTTGATTAAACCGTCCAAGTTGGTCCATCCATACTCGATAGAGGATACACTTTCTTCTAAAGCAGGAATAGCCGTTATTTTAGAAGCCCAAAAATTACATGTATTGATGAATTCCAAAGCAACCTCCCTAGTTCCAGCTTCAAAAATAAATTTCTTCGGTGCTTTTTTGGAAGTTTTGGGAAATGTTAATGACCATACAACAGAATTCTTATTGGAAGATAAACCTTGAGGATTTTCTAACTGGGCAAATGCAGAGCACAAATTGTAATTTCCAATGTTGGCTGCATTTTTCAACCAGTTTCCATCTCCTACAACCTCTTCGTCGTCACCTATACCACCAAAATTAGCCTTAGATTTCGAATATTTGTTGCCTTTACTCTTATACTTTTTGACCAACTTAGGGTCAAAGGAGTACAACGACAATTCTCCTTTTGAGACAACAACAAAATTTTCTGTAAACTTACTCAAAATAGGAAACGATGTAGTGACGGAAGCACTTGGATTTGGCGTCTCTTTCGAAGATCTGTAAAAAAGTGAGAAAAAACCTCTACCTCTTGAAGTCTGGGTAGATGTCATTGAAGCTGCTGATGATGCTACTTCATTATTGGACGCATTATCTTGTTGATCGTTGTTTAGAATCTTCAATTTTAACAATCCTTCCTTTAGATACGGGGAACCTTTGAGTTCTAGAATCAAATCATACTGATCATGGTAGTCATCAAAGTTATAATCGTCTAGATCTTGTTCTCCCTCGTTGTAAGGCTCGTCCAAATAGTAATCATTCAAGTTCTGGGTATCCACGGATAAAACAGAGAATGAATCCTCCTTGAAATTAGACGTAGCAGAATCTCTCGAAATTATGGAGGATCTAGAAGCTCTTTTATTCAAGCTTGCACTATGCGGGGCACCCCGTAAGTATTCCAAAGATTGACGGTTTCTAACTCCGTAATCAGTGGAAGTCACACTAGAGATACGAGATCCATTTGAGTTCTTATATAATTTCGCGTGGTTTTGATCAGACACTAAGGCCTTAGTGAAACCTACTCGATTTCCTGAACTGTTTGCATTGATTGTCGCAATCAGGCCAACACCTGAGGCACCTGAAGGAACCTTTCTGAGTAGTAGCGAGTGTCTTTTGTTACCTGCATCTGACCATATTGATGAATCAGAAGACTGTCTAGACAATTCATGGTTTCCATTCGCAGTCACCCGTTCATGCGAGTTTTCGAAGAGGTCAACAGTGGATTTGCGCTTGGAAGAGCTAGAATCATTCTGCTTCAATTGTAACTTATTCTTTGACAAATCCTCGTAAAAAGACCCCAATTCCGTCTCAATTGAGATTTTGTCCTTCAACGAAAGCTTTTTCAGATTTTTTGGATTCTGTCTAATAAACGTAGTATACGTATTCTTGATGTACTCTGTTTGTGAAATCCTTGATTTCTTGCTAATTTCTGAATTGTGTAACGAAGTATTCAAGAGAATCAAGCTGTAGACAATAACATAGACCTCCTCGCTCTTCTTAGAAAAGAATGTGTTAGGATGCTTTTTGACGAAGGATTTAGTAAAAGCCAATAAAATACGATCGATTTCCTGAGACTCTCCCTTCAAATATAATTTGGAACAAAGCTGCCTCGTTGAGGTCAACAAGTTGGGATGCCACTTGAACAAGTCCATATAATGCTCCCTGATACGGCTTCCTTCCTCGTCGTTAGTAGCCAATATCTGTATGTATTCTTCAGGCTCAATTGAGATAAACTCCTCGTTGAACAACTTTCTTGCTATCTCCTTGCACTCATCTGGCTTTTCGTCTTCATTTTGTGCGGGTGAACCGTTTGCAGCATCGATGTCCACGCTACTCTTCACATCGGGCTCCCGTTCGGGGTCTTGCTTTTGTTCACGCGGCTTATTCTCTTCTCCACCGTCATTAGATCCAGTGGTCTTAGGCTTAGACGGGGACTCTGATGAAGCAGGTGGCGTTGATGAAGGCGTAATCACGGCTTCGGCCGTTTCAATGTTTACATCCTTCAAAGGCTGTTTTTCGACCTCTGTATTGGGTGCGGTCTCAGGTGTGCTCATAGTTGCGATTCCACTCTTCTGCGTCACAGCTTCTTCTTCAGACCTCTATCGGTGGCTTTCTTCTCTACCCTTTTCCGGACTCTGGTGCTATCGTAGCAGTGGTTGCGTGTTTTGAAATCTCTTCTCTTCCTAAAGAAGTCTCAGGTTGCTGTTAAAAGTTGTCCTCTTTTCAATCTACACCAGAAGACTACAGCAATTGTTTCTATCGCCTTTCTGTATCACTAGACTTTATGCCTTCTATGTTAACTAGGCCGGAAATACGTCTCAAACTCAGCGATTGTGTTTGTTTTAAGATTAGCGTTAACACTCCTTGACTAAAAAATCTTAGATAATAGCGCGTAACCGAAGACAATAGAATCGTGCGAAAAAAGCATCATTGGAAGATCTTACTGTGAGGCGAAATAGTAGAGTAAGATCGAACTCATAGTCGTTAAAGAGCACAAAGCCGTCTATAACCGGTCTCTGGGTATCTCTGAGTAGTCCAAGAAAGTTTCAGAACAGGAAAATATGGTTGACAGCAATACAGACGAATTGATAAAGCATTTGCAAAGGGTGCAAAACGGGGGCGAACTCGACAGTAGGCTCGTGAGCAACCTCATACTCGTGTTTAACGCCAGCGAGAGGGGACCAACCGAGGAGCAAACTTCGAAATGTATTTCTGCGATTAACGCCGTGTTGTTGAAAGATGATTATTACAAGGTGGACAAGGAATCTGTTCTCGTAGATTTACTAGAGAGCATTTTGGTGAGGATGAGCTTTGAAAGCGTGCTCCAAATCTATGGGGAGGAGTTCATAGACAAGGCAGTGTTTTCACAACAGCCTCAAGTGGTCCGAATGGCGTTATCAATCTTGAGGCTAAAGATACATGATGCGAAGCTGTTTCTAGCCGAACGAGGTATCATATATGACGTTGTGCACAAGCAACTAACCGAGCCTTCGATGCCATTGCCTGTGGTAAATGCCATTGAAGCGTTCATCGATGATCTAGTAGCCAAAGAGTCAACTATAGCTCTGTCTGTGCTCTTGTCTTCCCAATCTGCACATTTGTATCAAGAAGTGAGGCTGGGAGGTAATTCCACTCTTGTCATTAGGCTCTTGGATTTCATTTTACTTCTTGGTCCCATACTCAGCCCCAAAAGTTTTCCAGTGAATATACTTCGGTTCTCAAAAGCTGACATCGTGGAAAACGAAGATCCATTGTTTTCAGTGTTATTGATATCGTTCTACACGAAATTTGTCAAGGCTATTACTCAAGGGATGATGCCCCTAGAAATGTTTGACTACGTAGCAGACACGATAACTGAATATACTAGTATCTGGACTACACGACAAGACGATGAGTCGACTACGTCTTTTTATGAAAGTGAATTATCCGATCTATTATCAGCCCTTTCCCATTCCAGCTTGCCCAAAATGGAGAATTTTGTGGACATGTTGATTTACAAATTTGAGCTTTTCAAATCATACAATTTGTATTTAGACTCCTCTGATGCTGACAGAAGGCTTCTAAGCACGTTCAATCCGGAAAAGCTAGGCGGTGAAACTTTTTACGACGATATCCTTCGTGATTTACCTATTCTCAGCGTGAAGTATTTCACGATACTATTAAACGTAATCAGCTCCAAAGAAATCTTCAGTGCCATAGCAAAAGACGAGAAATTGGTTTCAGTCAAAATCTCTAAGCTTTCAAGAGATATGTTATATCCGTTGCTCAACCGTCTCTCGATGTTTCAACACTCTGCAGAATATTTGCTTGGGGAATTGCCTGCCATCGTCAACGACTTTCTAGTATCATCCCAAGAAGAGATCAATGATGCTTCACTTTGGACTTATAAAAAACAAACTCTTGAGAATTTACTCTCAAATGATAGCATTGATTTAAAAGTATGGAAGAGCGGTTTAGCATCTGCTTACAGTTTGATTAGGAATGGTAGAAATGTACGGGATATTGTCCCACAGGTGGATATTGATAATGAGGTATTATGAGATTACTTCCATATTCTATATGTCAAATCAAAACAACATAATCTATTTTGTCTATGTATTAATGTTTACCCATGAACTGCCACATATGCATGTTCTTTGAAATACCATGGTCCAAAGGCCCCTAGTTCCTTTGTAATTGAAAACATACGGGTCGGAAACCAATGACAAAGATCTACATCTGTTGCATTTCCTCAAATGAGGCGAGTTTAGTCTATCGCCGTCCACAGAAATCACAATTTTTCGTAGCCCATCGATACACTCTGTTTTGGAAAACATAATCCTGGGGTGTATCTTTTGAACTAACTTTGTTGAAGGGATTAACACTGTGTTGTCCTCATCGATAAACTCAAAATGTTCAAAACTTTGAATTCCAACATTGATCCAACTCACATCACAAAAGTAAAGCTCGGTTAGTTTGTAGTCCCTATTGATATCAGTAAAGTGTTTTTCAAGTAACTTGTTTGCCATTGGGATCATGTCATCGGGGATTTCTGCTTGACAGACTAGTTTCTGTTCCGTCTTGAGAGAGCCCACTCTCTCTTTCCCATTACTTTTATTTGGGTTTGTATCTCCTGTTATTAGTGAATCAATTTCTCTCAAGAAAGTTTCAAATAAGGATAACGTTAGTGGGGAATCATTATAGGTAGTGAAATACCTGTTTACAGCTTCTCGCATAGGGGTGAAAACTTCGTTTCGCTCAGATAACTCCTTATGAAGTTTCTTCAAGATTTCATTAGTCTTACCAATTGAGGATAACCCATACATTAGGAATAGTCTTGGAACTTTGCTTAATAGCAACGGTAAAACTAGAGAATTTTTAATGTTAAGCTTACTGTTCGATGGATTTTCTTTGGAGTAAGAAAGTTGAATAAGTTCCTGGTTCAAATAAATTATCAAATCTATCAACCATTTCACACTTCCAGTGAGTGAGATGATGCACTCTCCTCTTGATATTGAGTCTTGAAGAGTTTCTTCAGATGGTTTCTTTTTAGAAATTTGACGATAAATATTCGACAACAGGAACATGATGGCAAAACTAGTACTTCTAAGGTTGAGAACAATCCATGCGATGTCACTAATGATCTTATTACCCAGAACTTCCCCTAGTATTAGCTGTAATGAAAGCAATTTTTGCAATGGGGGATTAGAAAGTAGTTTGTCAACGGATTCCTTCCCGAACGCATCAAGATGAAAATTGACAGCCTTGTGAGATTCGCAGATGATTGACTCAACAAACTTTCGAACGAACAATTTTGTCTTCTCTGGGGCTGTCTTTTTAAGTAATGCAAGAACTCTTTGAATTTCGATCTGAATCATTAATATTAAATCTTCCGAGCAATTGCTAGTATAACACGAATGAGAGTGTGCATGTGCAAATCCTACGGCAGTCAAGAATAAGTCCTTCGGAGACATTTCAAGGAAAGAAACTTTCTTAACGACATTAAGATTTGGCCGAAACAGTTCACCATTGACTGGTAAGTATAGGACAGCTGACATATTTGGAGAAATGGAAAGTAGCATTTGACTCTTCGAGAGGATTGGAGGATAGCTAAATCCAGCGTCGAATATGCTTGATAAAAGCATCGGTGGCTTTTTGTCATAATTTTCATTTACAATCTTCATAGTTCTTCTGTCTATGATGTCAACCCTTCCATCTTGAAATGTAAGTGAGATAATGGATTGGTTCATATGACTTTTGATTGATTGAATTTTCCCGCATCTTACTATCTTGTCCAAGAGACTGAGTGTCATTACTTTGGATTCTGTCAAATTCGAATTCGATACGCTTTTGCTCAGTCCTATCTCCTCAAAGGTCTTAGAGAGTATTTCCAGATATTCTCTAAGTTTGTAGCGATATATTATTGTCCCTTCTTCTCCAATTTCATTATCAAAAGTGTAACTCATCAAGATATTCATCGATGATTCTTCTCGGTGTTGAATCAGTATGGTATCTATCGATGCTAATCTAACCAGCCTTGTAGCAACAGTATTAGTTTCGGCCTCATCTGTCATTTTATCTTCGTCATCTTTCTTGTCTATATATGCTGCCATAGGCTCCATTTCGCAGATTTTATGAACAGTCAAAACAGGATCCTTCTGGCTTCCTTTCGGTGTATGATAATGCGGATCCGACCTTTGTCTCTTTGCCGATTCTACCAAAGATCCCCAATGAATAGAGACAGAATAGCAGAGTATTTTATGCTGTACGCTATCAAATGCTACTATTATGATTTTTTGGCCCTTATCAAAGCCGATTGAAGCATGGGTAAAATACAACGTCTCATCGCCGAGTTTTGACTCTAGCTTGTGGTAATCAACTTTATGCTCTCCCTGGAAATACAACATCAACTCTCCGTTCTCGCGCAAGACAATACAGGCTTGCTTTGTAGAAATTGGATGAGATGCTATCTGAGGCTGGTACTGAGCAACCCCGTATGTGTACGCAAAAGTGGATGAAGATGCATTGTTTCCGTTCTCCAAACTGGCAATGCTTGCCGGTTTGCTAATAGTTTGAGGCTTATTGATGCCTAGCCATTCAAGTGCAACTATTCGTTGCGGTGTCGAATAATGACTGCTGGGAGAATGGTTGGTGATGTCCTTGTAAATCACTTCCATTTTATTGTAGGAAGTGAGTTCGTAACTTGCAGGGGCAATGTTCAGCGGTGTACCATTTGACGAGCCATTGTCTGCATTACCTCCATTTTTCAAGAACCTTACTCCCGCTAGAAGAATGAAAAAGTTGCCATATTTGTCCGACACCGCTAGATCGGTGCTAAGTGTGCTCCAAGAGACTAGCGAAAGCTCTGGAATATAGTTGTTCTCTAGCTTGACAGTGATCCCTTGAGGCTCTGTTAACTGCCAAGCTTTTCCATCGACGTTCTCCACATATGTCAAATAGAGGTTCAGTTTCAGGTTCGCATGGCCTGGTAGCGAATACGCTATAAATCCATTGGAAGACCATGATATTAGTTTCGACAATATCATCGGGTCCAACAGAACCTGTGTTGTTCTCCCTAATTTATCTTCGACCATTTTGCTTCAAAGCTGTTGAAATCATAGATAGAATATGAACCCAATTTGTCTCAATTTCTTAAAATAATGGAGATTCGCAGTTTAGCGCCCTTTACTATTTAAGCCTCATGGATTTTCAAAAATGTGAGGACTGCAAAAATCATTGTTTGGATAGAATCATGTCTACATTGTTATATTTGCACGTGAGATGGACCATTACATAGTTTCCTACTTATTGATTTCTAAAGTGGGCTCAAAAGAACTTACAAATCGCCCGGAACTGGGAAAGTGGAAGCCCAATCGGAGACATCCTTGGCTAAAGCCTTGACTGCTTCGCTGTTGTCAGCCAAATTCTTGAAAGATACCAAAAGCTCCTTGGGAGCCTTTCCTTCTTCTTGTGACTTCAAATCGATGGATATGTCGACGGCTCTGAGGAAGTAATCTGCCACTTGAGCGAATTCCTCTGGACCAAAGCCTCTGGTCGTCATGGCAGGTGTTCCGACTCTAAGACCGGAGGGGAAAAGAGCAGACTTGTCGCCTGGGACCGTGTTCTTGTTGGCAGCGATGTTGGCTCTCTCCAAAACGGCCTCAACTCTGGCACCATCGATGTTCTTGGATCTCAAGTCTACCAATATCAAATGAGTGTCAGTACCACCGGAGACCAACTCGAAACCTCTAGACTCAAGCTCTTTTGCGAATGCTTGGGCATTCGAAACGACATCCTTTTGGTATTCCTTGTATTCCGGAGATGTTGCTTGTTTCAATGCAACTGCGAGTGCAGAAATGGTGTGATTGTGTGGACCACCCTGGTGTGCTGGGAAAACAGAAAAGTTGATTTTTCTTTCAAGCTCGTAAGGAATTTCCTTGCCCTTCTTTGTTACCTTTCTGATACCCTTTCTGTAAAATATCATGGCTCCTCTTGGACCTCTCAAGGACTTGTGTGTGGTAGTGGTCACAATATCAGAGTATGGGAAAGGCGAATCGGTGACACCAGCAGAGACTAAACCAGAAATGTGGGCCATATCAGCCAACAAATAAGCTCCAACCTTATCGGCAATTTTTCTCAATCTTTTGTAATCAATGATTCTGGAGTATGCCGATGCACCGCAAACAATGAGCTTAGGTCTAAACAATTGCGATGTCTGCTCTAAAGCATCATAGTCGATTAAACCGGTTTTCTCGTCCAATCTATATGGCATTGTTTGGAAGTACTTTGAGATATAAGATATCTTTGTGGTCGGCGTCTGGTAACCGTGTGACAAGTGTCCTCCATGAGGTAAATCCAAACCCATTAATCTGTCACCAACTTCCAAAATAGCGGAGTAAGCATATAAGTTGGCAGGAGCACCAGACAATGGCTGGACGTTAACACCCCACTCTTCTGGATTCAAGTTGAATGCTTCCAAGGCTCTCTTTTGACACAACAATTCTGCCTTGTCAATAATTTCATTACCACCATAGTACCTCTCTCCAGGGTACCCTTCGGAGTACTTGTTTTGCATCTCAGATCCCAACAAATCCATAACTGCCTTGGACGTAAAATTTTCGGAAGGAATCAAAGTAATGGAGTTCTTTTGTCTTGCCTTCTCTTCATTCAAGATTTCGGCCATCTCTGGATCCACTTCAGCTACTGTTTTGGAGATCAAATTCTTCGCTTGAACCGACAAGGCGTAGCTTCTTGCCCAGGACAACGGTACATTTTTGGAGCTGCTTCTCAAAGAATTACCAACAGAACGAAGCATTCTGGTCGTTTTGTGAAATAGGTGCTAACTTAGCTGTGAACTCTTCGTATATACAAGTATTATATAGTTTTTATAACGCTTTATGTTCGTAATTATGACTCCGACGAAAAATTAGAATCTCATTTCCGGGAGCTGGGCCCCGGATTAGCCCTCGGATTTTTAGGGCTCCATCTATCTTTGTACTACTCCTCATTGACCACTGTGATCGCTTCCACAAGTACCATCTGGCCCACAATGCCCAATATCGACAAACCATGTATCGCGATAAAAATCATCCACAGCGGCCCTTTCAGGTACTTTTATCGCCAATATCTGACTAATTAATGGCCCAGATTCTGGAGGAAACCCGTTCGAAATCATCGCAGGGTTCGCAGTGCCGAGCTCTGACTCGGGATGTGACTCGGGATGTGACTCGGGATGGGTCTCGGAAGTCGACTTCCACGCACCAGAGTCAGCTTGATATTGTACAAATACCTTATCGGAGATGTGAGCAGACTTCCAAGGGAACCGTCGGTTCAAAAGGAAGTACAAAACAATGCCGATCGACCAGACATCGGCCTTCTTTCCTTCGTACACAAGGCTGTTTAGAACCTCTGGAGCGCAGTAGGATTCAGAGCCAGCAATGCCCACTGCTGGCTCTGTACACTCTCGAGCTGCGTCCAAATCTATGATTTTGAGACGACGTGGATTGCCTGCTAAAACCATGTTTTCGAGCTTCAAGTCCCGATGGCAGTAGTTGAGTCCATGCAAGTACTTGACTCCGTCGCACAACTGCTTCCATATACAGAGACTTTCATTTCGCAGCAAAGTTCTCGCCATATGACGAAGATTGATAGAACCTCTCTCTAAGTACAACTTCACCGTTGTTCCAGATAGTGACACCTCGTACTTGTACGCTTTGATGAAATTGACGTGCTCTAGTTTTTGTAATATTCTGTATTCATGCAACACCCTTTCCTGGTATTCCTGTTTGGTTTCGTACTTCTCCTTATCGTGGTACACTTTCACGGCATACTCACGATCAGGGTGTTTCCTGCTTTTTTGCACCACCACAGTTGCAGACACCCCTTCTCCAAGTTTCTGCGCCTTGTGAGTCCATTTCATTCATGCGATATTTAGACCCTGAAGCAAAGTGTTTAACCTTTTTCAACGTCACTACCCTCAATGACTAGTCGAAAAAACGTCAATGACGTCAATTAACGAAGCGTTCTGTATGAAGATCCTCAACACCCTAACTACTAAGGTCTGGTGTCTTGGTGCCGTTTTTCCAGCTGGCAGACGGTTTTTGGAGCGTATCCGTTTTCTGCTTCATTCGTACCGGAAAAAGCTGGGCAGATACAAAATTCGGAAATGACTGAAAACCACTATCTTATATGCAGGCCCGAGATAGCAATGAGAGTTTGCCCCCCAGATATAAAATGGTCTGGGTCACCGTCTCCAAAACACACAAACAAAACTACCACTGATACAACTGGAGCTTTTATATTACACTTTAAATGAAGCTTACACTGTTGAACGCGCTAGCTATAGCAGCTTTAGTCGGCACGACTCAAAGTATGCAAATTCCAATTCTGCTTGATGATATACAACAGAGCTTGAAATTGGATGGATGGAACAAGAAGATGGAGTTGGGGCAAGAAAAGATAGTTGGAGCCATTTCCAAGTATCTCAACGAGCCCTTTGATTCCATTCCACGTGCTACGAAGACATTGTGGAATGACGTTGTCAGACAATTCCCAGAAGCCGTATCCAGCTTGAGCTTCAAGTCGAAACCCTTGAAGTTCACAGCCAAGCCTGCTGATAATTACGATTTTGTAGTTTTGGACTCAAAGGTGCCCAATCACAAGTTGAGAATTAAGAGCACACCCGAGGAACTTGGTGTTGACCTGGTCAAGCAATATACTGGATATTTGGATGTCGAAGACGAAGACAAGCATTTCTTCTATTGGTTCTTTGAGTCGAGAAATGACCCAAAAACTGATCCAGTCATCTTGTGGTTGAATGGAGGACCTGGCTGCTCTTCATTGACGGGATTGTTCTTTGAGTTGGGACCATCCTCTATTGGCCCTGAGTTGAAACCAATCAAAAACCCATACAGTTGGAACTCCAATGCCTCGGTTATATTCTTAGACCAGCCAGTCAATGTCGGTTACTCTTATTCATCTGGGTCTGTCTCAAACACTGTTGCCGCAGGTAAGGATGTTTATGCGTTTTTGGAATTGTTCTTCAAGCAATTCCCTGAGTACGTAAAGCAAGATTTCCATATTGCTGGAGAATCATATGCTGGTCATTACATTCCTGTGTTTGCTAGTGAAATATTGAGTCACGAAGACCGTGGTTTCAACTTAACATCTGTTATGATTGGTAACGGCTTGACCGATCCATTGGTCCAATACGAATACTATCAACCTATGGCCTGCGGTAAAGGTGGAGAGCCTGCTGTGTTAGACCCAGAAGAATGTGACAATATGGCAGAATCTATTCCAAACTGTTTGAATTTGATCGAAGCATGTTACGACAGTCAATCTGTCTGGTCATGTGTTCCAGCTACTATTTACTGTAACAATGCCCAAATGGGTCCATACCAAAAGACTGGAAGAAACGTTTATGATGTTCGTAAGGATTGTGATGGTGGCAGTCTTTGCTACAAAGATCTCGACTACGTTGATGACTACTTGAATTCCGAGAGGGTTAAAAATTTGGTTGGTGCTGAAGTCGAGTCGTACCAGGGATGTAACTTCGACATCAACAGAAACTTCTTATTTGCCGGTGATTGGATGAAGCCTTACCAGACTTCCGTCGTCAACCTCTTAGAACAAGGCCTTCCTGTATTGATCTATGCCGGTGATAAGGATTTCATCTGTAACTGGCTAGGCAATCAAGCTTGGACTGATAGATTGGAGTGGTCTGGCCACAAGAAGTTCAAGGAACAACCAATTAGAAGCTGGACTGTCGGCAAGAGTGCTGCTGGTGAAGTCAAGAACTACGATCATTTCACTTTCTTGAGAGTCTTTGGCGGTGGTCACATGGTTCCATATGACCAGCCTGAAAACAGTTTAGCCATGGTCAACACTTGGGTCAGTGGCAATTATGCTTTTTAAATAACTAGGTAAGACGAGTAATTATATGTTTGATTTTTTTTCTGTGTTGATAAGATCTAGTTATTATGATTCTGCTCCCTTTTCTAAACAAAGAGGTTTGTATACTTTCTACTCCTTGTATCAAGACAAGTAAGTCCCTTACCATGTACATGCAGGTTCTCCTTTATCTCAAATCTCCCATATTGATAAAATATTCTGGTTGAAGATCGCTTAAGTCTTTCGAGTAGTAAGCCTTGGCAGAAGCGCTCGATTCTATCGCTCATCTTGCTAGTTAACTGTATGGGTTGGTGTGTTCTTTTGTTTGGTTCTCATGCTGTTTTGCCAGCAAGGATCCTTGAAGGATGTTCATTTCACATTCATTTCTTATAGACCATCTTTACAAGCAGAGCATTTGCTCTGCTTGTACTTGAACAATGTTCGCTCGGTTATTGGGGACAATACAGAAAACATCTTTAGCGAACCACTATCAAAATAAACAAAAATAATATAAATAGATTCCCATCCAATTTTGAGTCTGGCTTTTGCACAGACTCAGAATGTCAAAAGCAGGTGTTGGAATCACAACGGCAAGACACTCTTTGTTCGTGCGAGAGCAGATCTATTCCAGGCTTTGAGATTGCCACCAATTTGTTTCAACTTCTCATTGTCACCTTGCCCACTGTGGATGGGTGTTCAATATGATTTTTGCGTAACCAGGTTGTGTTTTGGTCCTCGTGTTGCGTAACAGAACGATAAGATGACATGTACATATCCTCTTTCTCAAGCTCTGTAGCATAGTCCCTAGCAAGTGCATCCCCCCCTGAAAGAGAAATCTTGGTGAATGAGCGGACACGGTTGTTTCGCAACCTTCCTGTCTGGTATAGGAAATAGAAAATTGCAACAATCCGAAAAAGGCAAAAAGTAAATAGAATCATTTGAATCACCATCTCTGGTTCAAGATTCATCAGAAGAACAAAAGTTGACAAGTCAAATCAAATTTCAGGTTTCAAAACAAACTCAACTGAATACTTCAAATAGGGAACCAATCCTTACGTCCTTCTGCTACTTCTCAGGGGAGCGCTATCTCAATTTCACCATACAACTTACTCTAGGGTAGGGACGAGGTACAGCAGTCGACGATAGCATTTTCTTTCAAACTAACAGCTAGTCGGAGTTACTTTTTTGGAGAGAGAAGAGTGCAGATTGTGAACCTTATACCATGGGGAGTTCTTCAGGCGTGAGCTCTTTGATACTATGTCTCGAGATCATCTTGCTATTGTGTTTCGCCCTGTGCTTTTCACTTTCATTGATTGAGTACATCAAGATCAGACTGAGGGAGCTATTGCCGTTCATCATTGCGCTGGGCTTTTTTTTCGTCGTAACAAGTATGACGATGGTCACTGAAATCTTCTCCTTGTCTGGAAAGAGGCTTATGGTTGTATTAGACTTGACTGGTTTCATTTTCTACGTTGGAGCTGCCTTATATTTGTATGTTTCCATTTTGCAGAGCAACATAACGAAAGATGGAAGCATCATAAACCACTTTTCCTTGATCCTTTTCATCATCCTCTTATTTGCGATCATTATATCTTGCATTTGGTTCACTTTAGAGTTGATGGCCATACATCTGTCTAAGGCGATTAAAGAAGACCAAGAACAACGAATAGACAGTGAAAGCCTATCCATAAAAACAAAAGTATCACATCTTAGCATTAAAGAAAAGATTGAAGTGACTCAATCCGGAGGTTCTTATGACCAATCATTGGCCCAACACGATCATATTTCAAAGAAGATGTCAGAGCTGACTTTGGCATCGAATAACGATGTGCATACATTCATTACCAAGAGTGACAAAGATGCCTTTCAGATAGAGGAGATTGTGAAGAGGTCATTCAATGGCAAAAGCATAGACCTTGATTACTCGCAGTATACTTCTAGCAATTGGATGGATACGTCCAAAAACATTGATCAATTAGGGTGGCTAGGAAAGGAAGATAACATCAAAGTGTTAGTCCCACCGAGTAAAATAGGGAGATCTTTCAGCATAAATCAAAATAAAACTAGGGGGAAAGATAAGAAAGAGGTATCATTGTCACGAAGTGTTCCTGACTTCGCAGTCAATAAAAAGCTATCCATAGAGAACTTCAAAAGCAAGACTAGTCTTTTGGAAGCGCCGGCAACCAAGAGTACTAACCGTCGTCAGCTGTCTTTTGATGATGAGTTCAAATTTCTCTCACGAGTCAATGAGTCTTTATTACCTTCCGTTTTGAAAAGAAGAGGAAGTGAAATAGACAAACATCAAAGCAGGAGCAGTGTGCAAATAAACAATAAGGTAGGGGCCACTGATACCCAGAAAGTAATGCTTCATGATACCAAGGGTGATGATGAGCTGACCTCTTCAGTAGTCAAGCACGTTGTGGATCCAACTTATCAACTGCAAAATTTTCAAACTCCCACAAATGCTTTCAATGAGCAAATACATGTGGATAGGAAAAACCCAATTGAGGTAGAAACTAACCAAAATAATCCACTGAATACCGGTGCAAGTGGTTTCGATGAAGATTACGATAGAACATTGAACGGATTGGAGACCATCCCAAGGCCAGATAGTACACCTTCAGTATGGGCAACAAAACTTCCGAAAGGAAGTGAGTTAAGAAACATTAGCCTAGGCGAATGGAATCGGGATGCTGATTTGTGGCTCGGTAAAAGAACTAGATCTGGGGGACATGCTAGTGTCATCGGCTTAAGCAGGTTAGTCACAAACAATTTGGACAGTTTATACAAAAGATCCGATCAGCAAGACCACCCCAGTTTCACACATTTAAGTTCTCATGTTGATGCCATTGAAAGTTTGTCAGACATACACAGCGTATCGGAAAGCTCCACTCAAAACAATGGAAACCTCAAGTCGTTCACAAGTATAAATCGATCATTTAGTGCTCCTTCTTTGCATACCTTCCGGCAATCAAGTGGATCATCCAATAAGAAGAGAATACCAAGCTCTCCTATTGAACCACAAGGTATTTTAGGTCAAGAGCAGGTTCACGATTACCGCGTTTCTATGTACTTTGAAGAAGAGGAGCAAGTTGCCTCCGTTAGTACTGCCCACTCATCCCCAATAAGAAAGTTTTTCAAAGAGAGTCCTAAAAGATTAAGCAACATGTTTCGGAATCAAAACCAAGCAAGAGCATTCGGCTCAGTCGATCTTGAGGGAAGGTCTTCCAGGTCTATGGAACGACAACACAGGCTCTCTATGTCGGACTCAACAAGGTCCTCATCCCCAAGAAAGTCTATCAAATCGTTTCTTGGAAAGACTATGCATAAATCTAACCCCTCGCTCTCATCGTTCCCAGGTCCCTACATAGGAGGATCCTACTCTTTGAAGCCTTCTCAACATCATTCAAATACCCAGAGCATGTCAATATCGGGTGGCTCACTTGTGTGTTGGGAATCAGAAACGACGGCCCCGAGCTCAGAAAAGTCCAGAGTAAGCTCTATACCTAGTGCCGTCATTGGTGAATACGACCGAGAAAAATGGAGCACCCTAAAGGCTTTGAAAGGTAAAGAGAAGGAGAAATTGCAGGCAAACAGATCTACTTCTCTAAATAGTATTCCTTTGGGTGCCTGCTGATCGTATTACATAAGCATGTTCACCGCACAGATCACATTATAATCATTATTCTACTTCATATATAAACTTATCTAGCAAATTCATCTTTTTTGCATTCGCTTTGTTCCTGTATTCAAACCCATCTCGTTTTCGAGCAAAAAAAATATTTATATGTAGTCGAACTGAGTATAGAAGTTATAGATTTAGAATTTTCATAAAAGAATTGAAAAGTCAGCCAAGAGACAGTTGAAGATGGAGGACGATCTTTTCAGTGTCTTTAATGAGCTGGCAGCGGCGCAGCCTCCAGTTTTAAAGGAAAACGCCAGCAAAACGAAAGGTGAAGAAAAGAAGAGACTGGTTTCAGATGAACTCAAGGAAGAGCCAGAAGCGAAGAAAAAGAAGAAAGAAAAGAAAGTAGAGCACAAGAATGGAATAAAGGAAAAACATGATATCATGCCGGTTGTCTCCGATGCTCTTGAAATAGAAGCATCTAGAGAAGTTGCCGTTTCCAGTGGGTTATTGGCCGCGGAAACTGAGAAACAAACAGGACAGTTGAAATTAAGTCACCAAGTCAGGCACCAAGTTGCTATCCCTCCAGAGTTTCCTTATGTACCCATTGGAACACATAAGCGTGAGAACGAGGCCAGAACGTATCCGTTCACGTTGGATCCTTTTCAGGATACCGCAATATCTTGTATTGACAGAAGTGAATCGGTGCTTGTGTCAGCGCACACTTCTGCCGGTAAAACTGTTGTCGCAGAGTATGCTATTGCACAGTCATTAAGAGAAAAGCAACGTGTTATATATACTTCTCCTATCAAAGCGTTGAGTAATCAGAAGTACAGAGAGTTACAGGCCGAATTTAAAGACGTCGGCTTGATGACCGGTGATGTCACAATCAATCCCGATGCGGGATGTCTAGTCATGACTACGGAAATTTTGCGTAGTATGCTTTACAGAGGCTCGGAGGTAATGAGAGAAGTTGCATGGGTCATTTTCGACGAAGTTCACTATATGAGAGACAAGTCTCGTGGTGTCGTTTGGGAGGAGACTATGATCTTGTTGCCTGATAAGGTCCATTACGTATTTTTATCGGCTACCATTCCCAACGCCATGGAATTTGCTGAGTGGATTGTGAAGATTCACAATCAACCTTGTCACGTTGTTTACACTGATTTCCGCCCAACTCCATTGCAGCATTACTTGTTCCCAGCAGCTGGTGATGGTATTCACTTAGTTGTGGATGAGAAAGGCACATTCAGAGAGGAGAACTTTCAGAAAGCGATGGCCTCTATCAGCGACAATACTGGGGATGATCCATCCCTGGTAGATAGCAGAGGTAAAAAGGGACAAACTTTCAAAGGTGGAAATAAGGATGGAAAATCCGACATTTATAAAATTGTCAAAATGATTTATATGAAAAGATATAACCCAGTCATCGTATTTTCATTTTCTAAAAGAGACTGTGAAGCTTTGGCTTTGAAAATGTCAAAGTTGGACTTCAATAATGATGATGAGAGAGAAGCTTTAACAAAGATCTTCAATAACGCCATCAACCTATTGCCAGAATCTGATAAAGAACTACCACAAATCAAGAATATATTACCTCTACTCAGGAGAGGAATCGGAATCCACCACTCTGGACTTTTGCCAATCTTGAAGGAGATAATTGAAATCTTGTTTCAAGAAGGATTGTTAAAAGTTTTATTCGCTACAGAAACATTTTCAATTGGCTTAAATATGCCGGCTAAAACAGTCGTTTTCACTTCTGTTAGAAAATGGGACGGAAAGGGATTCAGATGGGTGTCAGGTGGTGAGTACATTCAAATGTCCGGTAGAGCAGGTCGTAGAGGTCTTGATGACAGAGGTATCGTCATCATGATGATTGATGAGAAAATGGAACCACAAGTGGCCAAAGGAATGGTCAAAGGTCAAGCAGATAGACTTGATTCTGCGTTCCACCTTGGATACAATATGATTTTGAACTTAATGAGAGTGGAAGGTATTTCACCAGAATTTATGTTAGAGAATTCTTTCTTTCAGTTTCAAAGTGCAACTTCAGTACCAACCATGGAAAAAGAGTTGAAACAGTTAACATCTACATACGACATGATCCACATAGATGACGAGGCTAACATTAAGGAATATTATGATTTAAGAACGCAGCTTGATGCCTACAACGATGACGAGAGAAAGGTTATAACTCACCCTGGTCACATCTTACCATTTTTACAGGCGGGACGAGTTATCAAGGTTAAAGTTGGTGAATTCGATTATGGTTGGGGTATGGTTACATCTTTTACCAAGAGAAATAACAAGAGTCAAACAATGCAATACTCTGCTCACGAGTCCTATATCGTGAACGTGTTTGTATACAGCATATTTGTCGACTCGCCAATCAATCTCATCAAACCATTCAATCCAAACTTGCCCCAAGGTATACGTCCATCCACGAAAGGTGAAAAGTCTAGAGCAGATTATATTCCCATAACGTTAGAATCAATCAGCCAGATAAGCAGCGTTCGCTTGAAAGTCCCAAGCGATTTGAAGAGCTCAGGTGCAAAGAAGATTCTCCTCAAGACCATGAAAGATTTACCCAAAAAACTCCCAGATGGAATACCATTGATGGATCCGGTGGAGAGCATGAAGATTGAAGACGACGATTTCAAATTATTATTGAGAAAAATTGACGTGTTGGAAGCGAAACTAGCTGCTAACCCAATTCATGGATCAGTGAGATTGAATTCACTTTACGAAGAGTACAGCAATAAGGTCGAACTAGGAAAGAAAATCAAGAACTTGAAGGAAAAGATTCTTGAGACTCAAGCTGTGATTCAGTTGGACGATTTGAAGCACAGAAAAAGGGTTTTGAGAAGGCTTGGATTTTGCAGTCAGAATGATATTATTGAATTGAAGGGAAGAGTTGCATGTGAAATCAGCACGGGAGATGAACTTTTGTTGACAGAGTTGATATTCAACGGTACGTTCAACGACTTGACTCCAGAGCAAAGTGCTGCTTTGCTTTCGTGTTTTGTTTTCCAGGAAAGATCAAAAGAGGTTCCTCGCTTGAAGCCAGAGCTCTCGGAGCCCTTGAAGTCCATGCAAGACATGGCAACTAAGATTGCTAAAGTCTTGAGAGAATGTAAAATAGAGATAGTGGAGAAGGAGTACGTGGAATCTTTCAGACCAGAGCTTATGGAAGTTACATACGTCTGGTGCAAGGGAGCTACTTTCACCCAAATATGTAAAATGACCGACGTTTATGAGGGATCTTTGATCAGAATGTTCAAAAGACTCGAAGAAATGCTTAGACAGTTGGCTACGGCTGCGAAGACAATTGGTAACGTGGATCTACAGGAAAAAATGGAAAAGGCAATCGAATTGGTCCACAGAGATATCGTTTCTGCTGCTTCCTTGTATCTTTGATCTCGCAGCTCTTCTTGGTCTCCCTTTCTTGGGTTGCTTCTTTGCTTCTTCCATAATTTGTATTAATAGATTTAGATGATTTCGGTACCATGTAGTCATGTGACTTTTGCCCCTGCTAAGTTTAAAGTCATGTAATGAAGTCGCAGCCTTCTTTCAGCCTCTGATTGCTAACGAAGTATAAAGTACAACGAGGAGTCCTCAAATGCTGAGTAAGCTTCAAAACCCACCAAGTGGGCATGTCATATTGGTATACGTCCAACCAGACGTTTATCTCCATCCAACTTCGTCCAAGAAAGACAATATTTCAGGGTTCTTATCGTTATCTAGGGGCCCAAATGCATCTAACATGGATATCCTACTCTCGTTCACCCCAGAGAACCAATTGAATGCGGAGGAATTGAACAAGTATCGAAAAGCTGCAAAAGAAGGTTTACAGGAGGTCCGAAACAAGAGTGGATCTGCCAGTAAATCAAAGACTTTAGACGTAGACAAATCAATAAGGCCAAAAGTGGTACGCAAACCAGAGGCATCGACGTTTTCCGGGTATTCATTCAGCCTTCCGTTGTCATTTATTTACTCTATTCAAGCAAGGCAGCCTTCCTTGGGATTCTGGTACGGGTCTCTCATCATTTTCTCCAAGATCGGAGAAAAGATGCCCATCGTGTTTTTCCATGACGATTCTGATTCAAGCACTAACCAGGACACAGATCAAAAAAACTTGTATCGATGGGGGGGCAGCTCTTTTATTGATGTCATTGGCGAGTTTGTCAATGTCGAAAGATCCAGCTTGGAGCCATCTGTGTTATTGGTTAACCCAGACTCGGCAGATTTGCGTAACTTTTCACCATACAAGACGAAGAATGATCAGAATGATGATACGTCAAAAAAAAGCTTTGCTTTACCAGACATAAACAAGGCCATAAACACTGCTAAGTGGAAAATTTTAGAAACAGTAGCTACTTTCACGGCTAAAAGCAAAAATCAGGTTCTAGATATTGTGGAAGAACATGCCCCTGTGCCAGTGAAGCAGATTTTGAATTTGCCTGAGGTTAACCGCATAGGAAATGAGTTTGATAGTGCTAGAGTGTACTTAGCTAAATGGGCACAACAAGTCAAGAATGAAGCTGAGTCGAGCCAAAAGTTGTTCATGCTTGATGAGGGTATTTACAATAAGATTAATAGGGAATTGGGATCAAATGAATTATTGACGAGGGAAGAGATAAATAACACCTCAAGAAGAAAGGAAATCAGCAAAACTGAATGGGAGTCTTTTTTTGATTTCAGTGGCAGGTTGAACATAACTGCTCATGAAGTTAAGAGTAGAATATTTCACGGAGGCTTGGACGATTCGATTAGAGGAGAGGCTTGGTTATTCTTATTGGGAGTTTACCCATGGACTTCCTCTCATGAAGATAGGGAAGTTTTGAGAAGAAGTTACGAGACCTCTTATGAGCAATTCAAGCTCAAGTGGGTTAGTGATGAAGAAAAGAGGAGTTCGGAATTTTGGAAGGATCAAAAGCACAGGATTGAAAAGGATATTCAAAGGACAGATCGTCATATTCCCATCTTCAAGAATAAAAAAGGCACTAGAGAGTCTAGCCCTGAGACTCCAGAAGAAGAAGGCTCAATTGATGACATTGATGAGGATGATGAATTTGATATTTCCAACATACGTAATCCACTATTGTTCACTATGAGAGAAATTTTGATAACGTACAATGAGTACAATATAAATCTTGGGTACGTTCAGGGTATGACTGATTTACTTTCTCCCTTGATTGTAAAAATTGAGGATGAATCATTAACATTCTGGGCATTTGTGAAATTTATGGAAAGAATGGAAAGAAACTTTGTGAGAGATCAGTCAGGTATGAAAGCCCAGATGAACACTTTGAATCGCTTGTTACAGTTTATGTTGCCCAACTTGTTCAAGCATCTCGAAAAATGTGAGTCGATAGATCTTTTCTTCTTCTTTAGAATGCTTCTAGTGTGGTTTAAACGCGAATTTGATTGGGATGACGTACTACGGTTATGGGAGATTTTCTGGACTGACTTTTATTCGTCACAGTTTCATCTTTTCTTTGCTCTTGCTGTGATGAGCGATAATGAACGTATCATAATGCAAAACTTAAAAAGATTTGACGAAGTTTTGAAATACATGAACGATTTGTCCATGAAAATGAAGCTTGATCCCTTGTTGATTAGAGGTGAGCTACTCTTTTTGAAGTTCAGCAGAATGATCGACATTATTGACAGAGACCATAGCACAAGACTTTTAGAAAGTGATCCTTACTCGACTTCTGAATCCAATCAGTCCAATCAGACAGTAGAAATCGGGCAAGAATTGAGGCAGCTTTTATCCAAGGAAATTGTCATTCAAAAGGAGGTAGAAAGGCCGGAAGGTGCTGGAGGTGGTTAGTACAGCCCTTGAATGTTTAAAGTACAAATATCATGAATTAATATGATTGTCATATCTGTTGTAGCTTTGTTAGGTTTTATATACAGGATTTTCGTTCTTTAAAGCACATAGCACACGTGCTCTACCACTATCATATAATATTTATTATATTGTCTACATATAAGTGCAAATCTTATTGTGATCACATCTTAATGTTGAAGTCATAGGGATAGAGACATGAATGAGACAAGTCCTTTAAGAAGTCAAAACCAAGGAGTTACAGATTACACAGAAGAAGAGTATTACTATGAGGAAGATGAAGAGAAGCTCAGTTTTCTGACCAAGGTTATTTTATCAATAGTGGGGTTAGGTGTTGGGTTGGGTGTTTTGTACCTACTTTTGTTTTTCCTCCCTTCAAAATTTATACCAAAAGCTACTCCTTTGCATGGTATCCCCACTTTATCGGACTTGAACGTGACTTTTAAGGTTCTTGATCAGCATAGAGCGGAGGAATTGGGATTAAGCGATACGATCCCAGCTTTTGTCGATGGTAGTTATGAAGGTGATGAAAGTAGTGAAGGTGAAGATGAAGATGAAGACGTGCATAAGGAAGCTTCTGGCATTGAATCTTCTTCAATAAAGAAGATAGAAAGATTAATTATCATAGGAGATATACATGGTCATTTCAAGGAACTAAAGAAGTTGTTGAAGAAGTTAAAATACAACAAGAAAATGGACCATGTTTTGATGTTGGGCGACTTCGTCTCGAAGGGCCCACACTCGATAAAAGTTGTCGAGTATGCCATTGAGCAAGGCTTTGAATGCATTTTCGGCAATCATGAGTATTACGTTTTGCAGAACTATGCAACCTTCCATAATTTACAGGATCCCATGTTTTCACAAAACGAACATGATGTTTCTCTGACATCGAATGGGTTTAATAATGACCCTGAGTTTTTACTTGCGAAAAGATTACATCCTGAGCATGTGAAATACATCAATTCATGTCCTGTCATTTTGAGATTGGGCAAAGTACCGCTTCATAAGACTGGAAATTTGGGAAGATTTCAATCCGCGCAAGGAGTAGCTGTTCATGCTGGTTTGCGCTGGGATCTTGCCTTGGATGAACAAAATCCCATCGAGAATTTAGAGATGAGATCATTGATTGGGCCATATTTCAATGTCTCGACTGATGACCCCCATGAGAAAAACGCGGTGTCTTGGTCGAAGATTTACAATCAAAAACAGAAGAATTCACTGGCAGAGTTCAAAGCCGTTGCATACTATGGACACGATGCTAGAAGACTGCTTAATTTGAAGAAGTTCACTAAAGGATTAGATTCTGGCTGCGATAAAGGTGAATCGCTCACTGCAATGGTGTTATGGCGCCAAACTGGCTTAGACAAGAAGGGAAGAAGCAGAGTAATGTATAGAGAAAAGGCTGTTCACGTCAAGTGCTCGTCGTAGCTTTTTGATAGCAATGATATAATTAATATGAATCAATCTCATGTAGCTCCGGAAGTTTTGACTGAAATGTCACAAATGAAAGGAAAGAGTTTTTGAGAAAAGCTTAAAAAAAATGGAACTCCGATACCGGGAGTCGAACCCGGATCTGCTCGGTGAGAGCGAACCGTGCTAGCCGTTACACTATATCGGACAACTTGTTAATTATTTGGTCAAGCATGTGAATATACTTGGCGATTATATGTTATACATTAACAGTTCCTTACGAGTAGCTTTTTAGTAGTTTGAGTTGTCGATATTTTTTTTTAGCAAAACTTCAACATTCGAAAAAGAAAATGAGGCTTTTGTCCCTACATTGATACCTTAAAGCTTTTCTTAATTTGCACTTGATGAGAATAAATGAACAGGTAGTTTATTTTTTTGGTAATTTTGCAATTTTTTAGTTTTATTAAGCTATGTAAGAAATTTCATTATTGGCAAATCGTCTATATATTGTTCATCGTATTTATCAGTAAATGAGCTTAGTGCCCGGAGTTTACTTTGTCATCGTTCTATGCAAAACGCCGTAAGAAGAATACAGCTATGTTAGGACTCCGAAGCAAGTAGATGGGTGAAATCATAATCAACTTATATAATTTTCCCGTAGGAGCCATTTGAAACCTCCTCCTTGATCTTCGTAATAACATCTCTCCTGTCTGAATCAAGGATACTTAATTCAACATCCGTCAAGGAGTTGACGTCCCTTAATAGCTGGACATGGTCTGGAGTCAAGTTGTTCAATACCTGGTTTTGCTTATTCAAAGTCAATTCTATCGTATCACGACTGGTTAGATTCAATAACAAGGTTGTTTCCACAAGTGCATGGGCCAACTGCGGATATCTATCGAGCAAAGTCTTCATTAATGGACCGTTTTCAACCGCCATCTTTTTGGCTTCTCTCACGAGATGAAGTGCAGACTCAGAATCTAAGTTTGCTAGAATACCTGATATCACTTGTGGAGCGGACTGGTTAGGATATATCTGTACACCCAAGGGTAAAGGAGGCAACTTGTCGGCGGTGGAACTTGAGAACATGCCATCGTTCAAGAAAGCCCCGTTTGCATCGTTCGAAAATGAGCACTTAAGGTTCCTATTTCCGATTTGCATATTGTTCAAATTCCTGACAGCGGACGCTGCAGTCTCACGGTCTCCGTATTTGACAAATGCGTATCCCTTTGACTTTCCTGTCATCGGGTCAAATAATAATTTCAAATCAATCACCGGTCCAACCGAATTAGCAATGTCCATCACTTGTTCCTCGGTGTAATCAAAGGGTATATTGCCTATGTAAACATTCTTGCTTTCCAGGTCCATCTCTTTTATATTATATAAGTATTTTTTGGATCTATATGTTATAATATACTGGCAATTTTCATTGAAGCTCACTTTAACACAAAATCGTGTGAAAGGTCGAGAATTAAGAAATCTTATCAAATATTTATCAACAGAAATAAGAACTACTTACGTGAGCAACACCCCAAAGTAAATATGGAGACAAAGGAGATAAAGACAATTGTAAGCAGTCTCGAGAAGCTATCTGATGATGTCACCATCTTGAAGTTGCTAAATGAGTTGAATGACAATGTGAAACCGACGGAGAAGCTATTGAGGGAAACGAAGGTTGGTGTAGCCGTCAATAAGTTTAGAACAAACAATAACGTTGAAATCAGTGGGCTCGTAAAGAAAATGATCAAAACATGGAGGGAAGTAGTTCAGAACGAAAAACTAAACAAAAAGAAAACGTCAGCATCTTCAACTCCGTCTGTTCCCAAAGAAGCAGGATCAACAGAGAGTAAATTTCATAAGGGACCTAGAAATCCAAAGATAGATGGGGTTAATACGTCCTTATATGAAAACACCACTAGAAATGCATCTATCTCTGCATTGTACACGGCGCTAGCTATAGAGCGTGATGACTCAGGTGAACATATACTTTCGATAGCTAAGGAAATCGAAGGTGAGGTATACAAGAGTGAATATATGGCCATAAATGACAATTATAGAAACAGGCTCAGAACATACACTATGAACCTTAGAAACAAGAAAAACCCAGAATTGAGACACAGGCTTTTGAGCGGTCAGATTGCTGCATCCAAATTCATAACCATGAGTCCTAATGAAATGGCTCCCGAGACCTTGAAGAAAGAGATTGAAAAATTGCACAAGCAAAACTTATTCGATGCTCAAGGCGCAACCGAAAAGAGGGCTGTAACAGACAGATTTACTTGTGGTAAATGTAAACATAAAAAGGTAAGTTACTACCAGATGCAGACTAGGTCTGCAGATGAACCTTTGACAACCTTCTGTACTTGTGAAAATTGTGGTAATAGATGGAAGTTCTCTTAATTCAACCAACAGCGATTCCATGAAAGCTCTCTTAATTTAACCAACAACGATTTCATGAAAGCTGCAGTAGTAACAAGTAAACAAGTGATCAAATAGACAAGTCAACTAGTCACTTTACAATGGTTTATGGCGTTGTTCCTTTATATCCTGTAACATACACCAGTACAAATTTCACGCGATTTATTTACCTTGTATTGATTAGTAGTATATATTGAATTAATAAGCGACATTTTTTGTCAAAAAGGACAACAAATCAACCTTGGTAACGATTTGAATTGGCTTGTAGTCATCATCAGTGATTATGGCGTTGGAGTTGGTTTCAAAAAATTTATTTAGCAAAGTCAAGGGAGTGTTCAAAGAGATCTTTTGATATGATCTCTTGGTGAAACCAGATTTCTTCGAAATATCGAATGACTTCTCAAAATCAGCCAACTTACGGAAGTCAATGATGATCGAGGAGATCGAGTTGCTGAGTTGAACTTTCTTCGTTGACAATGACTTCAAGATTTTAGACAAAGTAATGAGGCCAACCAATTTACCTGATGAGTTCAAAACAGGAAGCTGGTCAAAGCCGTTGCTTTGTAACAAATTGAAAGTTTTCTCGACTGTATCTTGCAAACTAACAGTAACGACAGCAGACTTCCCAGAAACCAAGTCCTTTATCGTGTGTACATCTAAAAAGTCGTCGGTCTTGGTTTCCTTCTTATCTTCAATTTCAAAACCATTAGTGAGTAACCATTCATCGTCTGCAAACTTAGATAAGTAAGATCTAATTGAGTCTGGGAAAACCACCACGACTACATCATCTTCTGTCAAATCCTTGGCTACTTGCAAAGCGGCTTGCAAAGCAGATCCAGAGGAGCCACCTACCAAGATTCCTTCTTCCTTAATGATACGTCTAGCCAATTTGAACGATTCACGATCATCAGTCTTGATCCAATCATCAACCCATTTCCTGTTCAAAACGTCAGGAATGAAATCGTAACCAATACCTTCAACCAAATAGCCTTCACTAGTATCGTTTAAAGATTCTGGTTCTGCTAAAATAGAGCCCTTAGGATCTGCACCAGTTACTCTGATTTTAGAATTCTTTTCCTTCAAATATTTTGAAATACCAGTGATTGTACCACCAGTACCAGCACCAGCAATTAAGTGAGTAACTGATCCGTTAGTTTGTTCCCAAATTTCGAATCCTGTACCATAGTAGTGAGCATTAGGATTAGCTTCGTTTGAGTATTGGTCCAAAATAACAGAGTTTGGTATTTCCTTTTCCAACTTCTTGGCAACTCCAATATGCGACTCTGGAGCATCCCAAGCTGCTTCTGTAGGAGTTCTAATAATTTCTGCACCCAAGGCCTTCAAAACAGAAACCTTTTCATTCGACATTTTCTCAGGCAAAGTGATAATTGTACGGTATCCTCTGACAGCCCCTACCAATGCCAAACCGATACCAGTGTTACCCGATGTGGGCTCAATCAAGGTATATCCTGGCTTTATACGACCTGTCTTTTCTGCCTCCAACACCATGTTTTTGGCAATTCTATCCTTGATTGAACCTCCAGCATTGAATAGTTCGACCTTGGCATAAACCTTCGCTTTGATTCCCAAAGACTGAGGAATTCTATTGAGTTTTATGAGAGGTGTATTACCTATCAAATCAAGGGAACTATCCACTGGCTCTGGCACCTTACTTGTCATCTTACTGTTGTATTGTCTGATTAGTTGCAATTTTTTTTTATTTTATTTTGGAAAGGGCCCTTATATCATCTTATAATGATGCCCGATTATGTAATGTGCAGGTGTGGCTCCAACAAGAGCGCCGAGCGGTACACGAGCCCTGGCGATTTCACCAGAAAAAGCCATCTAACTAACTGACTGATGATGACGTACGTTGATTAAAACTGAATAATATGCAAAGATACAACAATTGAGACAGACAGAATGAACCAGACACTTGCTATATAGAGCTCTGTGTCATGCTGAGAGTATTTTACACTTGAGAACGTCAGAGTCCTCTCCTGGCATACTTTTGGTAAAATCAAAAACTGAAAAGAGTCCTTTCCTGTCGACTGCGAAAACTTTGGTTCCATCTGTGGAAAACTTCACTGACGCACTTTCGTTGTATCTTTCAGCACCTGAAGCCTCACCTAAGAGAACTACAACCCTTTTAGTGGATGATCCGCTATCGACATTCAAATTTGGGGTAGAAACCAAAAATATCAGACCATCCTTACTTAAATAGATCATTGCATCGCCTCTTGGCGACACACCAGCCTTATGAATTAAAGAGCCCACTTCTGGCACTTTCATTATGACTTCCGAAGAAGTGATGTTCATGAATTGTTTATCTTCTTTGTTGCTTGTGCTGCTTTGGATACTAAACGTTTCTGAATAAGAAGAGGATCTTGGTTTCACATCTAGCGAGGAACCGTGAAGCTTTACAACTTCCGGAGGTCTATTCTTTAAAGAGCAAGAAGCGAGGATGATTGTATTCGAAGAGCCGAAATGTATGTCCGTGACTCCCTCATTGATCATGCGGCCATCACTGTTTTCAAAATCATCTGAATCGTCGTTTTCTGTCTCAGATTTGAATCTCCTGGAATCCTTGAAATAATCAGAATCAGTCCAAATCAATCTTGGCTTCCTGTAGTTGTCAAAATTATCATTATTTTTCAACCTAATTATCGAATAACGTGATTCCCAACTAGTGCTGCAGATCAAATGGGTCGAGCTAGCATTGAAAGCAATTAGCTTGATAGGGTCTCTGTAAGGCATTGTGATGGTAATTGGCTCGACACCCGCAATATTATTGTCTTCTGCAAAGCTAATTTTTTGCAATATTATAAGCGGTTGTTCTTTGCCCGTCATTCTCTCCTTAGCAGTAACACCACATGCAACTAATGATTCGTTTGGAGAGACCGCAATGCATCTAATAGGGAAGTTTGTTAGATAAGTATAAATAGGTTGTCCCATTGAATATTTAGAAGTAGCTCCAACATTGAAAACCCTCATTATGCCTTTCGTACCTGAAATAACTAAAATATTTCTTGACAACACACAATGCAACAAGCTCCAATGCAGTAACTTCTTTTTAATGTCTTCGTTAGTCGTACTCTCATTGCCTGAGCTTTGGCTGAAGTCGTTCTTTATGATTATCTCACTTCCAGAGTTATCATCGGTCATATGGTTGATGTCCGAACCATACTCTCCTGTCAGTTTCCCACAACAAACCAAGACCGGCTTAGCAGTTGGGTCATGTAATTCACTGAGAGAGGTCGAATACTCGTACAATTCCCACCTTTTATCGCTAACAAGAACAAATCTGGTGATCTCTAGATCAGAGTCAAGATCTGTGTACGTAAAGATGTCACTTGTGTTGTATCTGACAACCTTTTTGAGCACCGAATTCAGCTTGAAGGGCTTGATAGAAATGGAAGAAAAATTGATCTTCAATGGCTGTGTATGAAATGCAGTATGTTTCCTGTAAAACGGGAAGCACTTGCTGAAGTTGAACTCCCTCTTCTCGTTTAAACTCTGTAGTATCTTCTGTTCCATGTTGTTCTCATCTTCGGTTTTCCTCGTATCTTCATGTAGACTCTCCATATAATGTTGTTCAGGAGAGAAAGAGATGGCAAACAGCGACGCATGTTGTTTCTGGTTCTGGCCTTCCCTGGGTATATCAATGGGACGCACAAGCTCCTTGTTGGAAGCGCTCTTTCTGGATACTCGGCGACCGTTGCTTTCTTCTTTGGCAAATCTGTAGAACAAGCTTATCAAATCTTGTGGTTCCAGAGCATTGGTGTCGATGTTCGATACCGTGCTTCGCTTCGAGGAAGAGCCTCTGCGCCATCCATGCGAAGCGGAAAGCTGGCTGTTGAGTTTCTGCACTATCTCATACAACTCTCGCAATGGTTTCACTTCCGCAAGAATGTATACATCTTGGTGGCCATTGGCACAGACGCTGGTAGACGAGGCCGTAAACGCAGATTCGGAAACCAAACAGCCACAGCTCAACACGGATATATCCGGAGAAGCCTTCTCGCTACCAGGGAGCTGTAGGAGAGCCTCTAGAGATGAGACTTTAAGTTTTTCCATGGTTTTCCGCTGCTACTTTAGTTAGTGAGCTTATCAATAAATCTCGGATTGAAAGATGCGAAATTTCAGTACTAATGATGATATATACTACAACTACTTCTCTGGTATGTTATTTACTGAGCCAGAAATCTTTTCAACCTGGCCTCGGCCGCCCGAGCCCTTTGCTCTCTCATGAGCCTTTGTTTCTGCTGTTCCGACAAACCGTTGATGTCCATTCGTTCGGTGACTACTGATTCAGATAACCTGGCACCTGTACTGTGTGCAGGCCGGGCCACTTCCTCAAGCTCAGTCTTTCTTGCGAGCTCTTGATCTATTAATTTTTGCTTCTCAGCCTTAAGGTTCTGTTCCTCGATACGATCTTCCCTTTCGAACTCCTCCTTTGACTTTGCAGGGCCTATTTTTGCCTCGTCCCAGTTCGTGTAGTCTTCGCCCAATTGGAAACGGGCAACTTGGAACACTCTCCTCGAAGCGCTACCTCCTGCAACTTCGTATGGGGTTTTACCAAAAGCATTCTTGACGTTGCAATCAGCTTTTAAATTGACAAGAAGAACGTGTAACATGTGGGTCAAATTGTGGTGGCTAGCATAGTGCAACAAGGTGGGAGTGTGGATGAACTTGGGCTCGGGATGCAACACAAGATCTGGCGATAGGCCGTTTTTCTTCAAGTAGCTGATCATCAACGGAGCCTTCTGTCTTTTGAGGAAGCCCAAGAGCTCGTTGGTGTGTTTCTCCTCAGCGCTCAACTCCACAACCTTTTTCTCAACCGAGGAAGGTTTCTCTTTCTTTTCTTCTTTCTTCTTGACATTCACTTTCGGCAACTCGAAAACCGTCAAGTACGTCAACTGTACCCACGCCCTCTTCAACTCGGACGCCGTGGGCCTTTTTGTTGTGAAGGGGAAACTTTTGAGTCTAGGATCATCATTTTTCAACACGGCACCTTCGTAGCCGACCAATCTTTTTCTGCTAGAAGCGCCGTTAGCTCTTATGAAGATATGTGTACATTCTTTCAAGTGCGCGGACCAGGAGCTCAAGAGCTCTCTTACCTCCTTGATGAGCATCTCCTCGTTGTGCCTTCTGATGCTTGAACCAGCAGAGTTCGCCTTGCCCCGCGCATTGTCGCTGGTGCCCTGCGATCCGCCCTGCTTTCTTCTGGTGGTGTACTTGTGGAACGTTTTCGAGGCTATGACGTCCACAGCTTGTTCCCATCTGGACTCCTTGTGATTTGGATTGCCCTTAGTATTCTTTGGGGCGTGAGCAATGATGGCCCCGGCAAAGTGACCGCCTCCTATCATGAACAACGCCGACTTCTGGTTGCGCACCGGAGAAGTAGACCACGACTTGAGCGTCTCTAGCGGCGACGCTGCGACCTCTTGCGGCGAGAACAACGCCTTGTACGCCCCGAAAGCCGTGCCCTCCGCGAGCAACGGCGACTCGAAGAGTATGTACGGCGACCTGGAGTTCATGAAGCTGACCGATGTGCCGTCTTCTTCTTCTTCTTCTTCTTCTCCTCGTCTAGACCCCACAGACAAGCCTTCGAGCACAGTTTCGAGCCTGGCCGCGCCCCGTGCGCCCTCGCTGTCCGAGTCGTCGTCGGACTCGCTGCCCGACAAGCTTTCTATGCTCAGACGCTCGATCAAGCTGTCGAACTCCTCCTCCGCCAACGGTTTCTGGTTGCCTAGCGCCCGTTTCAAATTCAACCTGTGCAAGTCTGACCGGTAGTGCTGCCCTCGTGCGTCCACATCGACGTCTGTCTGGCACGCACTGCAGAAACCGCCATATTCGCTGCGTTGGATCGCCTTCTGCTCTGGTTTCTGCGCAGCCGTTGCCGCCACCTTGACCTGCTCCAGCGTGTTCAAGTCAAAGTATATCACGCCCAAAGAGCGCCTCACCTTCTCGGCGAGGTTGAAGATGTAGAGATCCTCCTTGTCGATGCTGGCTGAGCTCATTATCGTGGCCAATACGAACTACCCTCTGCGCCAGTGCTGAGCGCTCGATTGTGAGTTTTCAGGATTATGATTTTCCAGTTCTCGGCCGAAAAGGACGCAAAAGTGCGCAGCTAACGTCCCAAGCGTGGATCAGTCGTACTGGGCGCTAACGCTCGTCATTGGGCACGATGTGTACTTGTGAGACGCTTCTTATATATATCGGTAGTAATCTGCTACTCTTATATAGAGAGACTAACCATGCCCCCCACCCTGCTTGCGGGGTTGCAGCCCAATAGGACTATCAGGCTTGTAGTGACACATATTCAATGTGACATATGTGACGTAACTCAAACTGACTTATATTAATGTGACTCATAGTTAATATGACCTATACTAATATGACTTGTATTTAATATGACTTGTATTAATATGACTCGTATTAATATGACTCGTATCAATGTGACTCGTATCAATGTGACTTATATTCAATATATCGATATACCAGCGCCGGAACACATCTGCGTCACTGCGACCCGAGCCGGTGGCACTCTTTCAAGAAGTGCTCGATCTTCTCGGGCGCCATGAACGGGTGCGTTCCGTGGCCGAAGTTGATGATGTAGTTCTGCTTGCCGCCCCCGAAGCCCGCGATCATCTGCTCGACCTTGCGCGAGATGAGCGCGTCCGACCCGTAGATGGCGCCCGGGTCCAAGTTGCCCTGGAGCGTGATGCGCCTGTCGCCCACCACGCGCACCGCGTCGCGCGGCCGCCACAGCCAGTCCAACGACACCGCGTCGTAGCCGCTGTCGCAGAGCGCGTCCACCGCGTACCACGACCCCTTCGCGAACACAGTGACCGGCACGCGGTGGCTGACGCCGAGCTCGCGCAAGCGCGGCGGCAACCGCTCGGTAATCTGCCGCAAGTACGGGAGGCAGAACTCGCTAAAGTCGTCCGGGCCCAACTCGCCGCCCCAGGACTCGAACACCTGCACCATCTGCGCGCCGGCGACTACCTGCTGCGCCAAAAACTCGACGCACGCGTCGGTCGTTGCCTGCAAGAGCCGGTGCGCCTCAGCGGTGTACTCGAAGATCCACCGCTTGGCGTGGCGGAACATCTTCGAGCCTTGGCCCTCGGTCATGTACACCAAGAGGGTCCACGGAGCGCCGACAAAGCCGAGGAGCGGCACCCGGCCCGCTAGCTTCTTTCTCGTCAACGTTATGGCCCGGAACGCCCACGCCAACTCGCGGGAAATGTCTGGGTTCAAGTTGATCCTCTGCAAGTCCGCCGGCGTGCGGAGCGGGTCCTCGAACACCGGGCCCTTGCCGTCGACCATGTTGATGTGGAAGCCCATCGCCTGCGGGATCACGAGGATGTCGCTGAAGATGATGGCGGCGTCGATCAAGCCGTCGAAGTGGTCGATGGGCTGGATGGTGATCTCAGAGGCGATCTCGGCGTCGCGGCACGTCTCGAAGAAGTTGCGGCTGCCCTTGGCCTCGTGGTACTCGGGGAGATACCGTCCTGCTTGTCGCTAGAGTCGTGGTTAGTAGCTGCTGTCGTTCGCTGTGCGCCGGGCTGGGCGTGCGCTGCGCCGTGCACTTACCATGATCCAGACCGGCGGCCTTTCGACCTGCTGGCCCAACGCGGCTCTCAAGATCAAGTCGTTTTTCAAGGGAGGAAATTCAGTCATTGCAGTGTGGAAGCAATAGTTTTCTTGCGCTACTTCGACTTGATGGAAATACTCCATATTTGAGAATGAAAATTTGATATCGCGCGTCACGTGCGCACGCACGTGACAATTTGCCCCAGAAAATTTGAATACGGCAGTGGGTGGTCACGTGACCCGCGAGCCTTTATAAAAAGTCCTCAAAGGGCCCCAAAAGGCTCCAAAAGGCTCCAAAAAGTCCCCCCCACGCCTACAGGCCCCATCAATTTGTCTCTGATAAATAGCCGTCTCGTCTTGTGACCAGGTAGACCATGTACATATTGCACCACCACCAACACCACTATATTTTTTTTCTTTCAATCTCTGACAAACAGCGGTCACGTGGCAGGGCCCACTCTATCTGTGTAACCACAAAAAAGCGATAAAATATAATGACCATTTTAACTGATAACAACTTCTAAGCAAGCAACAGTATCCCCCCCAAAACGCACCATAGCGCATATACAAATGGCCGACAGCGACAGTTCACCGCGAGGTGCTGAAGTCAACGAAGCTGCTAGCTTTGCAAGCCCGCCCCCGAAAGACAGTGACCATGGCGAATACGGTAAAAGGAAAGGACAAGCAAATGTATTTGTTCAATTTTTCAGAAGTTTATTTGGATACAGGAAGACCACGTTGACAACGCTTGTGTTGGCGACTCTTTTGGTTACGCTAGGACTCACTTATTTGGACAACAGTCTCGAGTATTCCGTTGACTTCCCTACCGATAAGCTCGAGTCAGGTATATTAAGCGAGTCATGGTCAGATTTACAAGAGATAGCAGCATCAGGCCACACATATGGATCGCATGGCAATGACGTTGTTCACGACTATTTGGAAAAGAGAATCAGTACTTTGGTCAACAGCAAAGATTATTTGGAGTACGATAATGATTTGAATAACACCAATAAGGCCATATTCGAGTCGGTGTACGGAGTGGGGAGTGTATGGTACTACGAGAGTAACAACTTGATAGTGAGGATTAATGGAACTGACTCTTCATTGCCAGCAGTTTTAGTGAGTGCGCATTACGACTCGGTACCTTCAAGTTATGGTGTAACCGACGATGGCATGGGCATTGCTTCAATGTTAGGATTGTTGAGCTATTATGCATCTAAAGAAATTACACAGCCGATTAGAACTGTAATATTAAATTTCAACAATAATGAAGAATTTGGATTGTATGGTGCGAGAGCCTTTGTGAATCATCCCTGGTTCCCCCAGATTGGATATTTTTTGAACTTGGAGGGTACCGGTGCTGGAGGGAAGGCTTCCTTGTTTCGAGGTACTGATTACGGCATCGTTCAACATTTTAAAAATGTTAGATACCCCTATGGGACATCAATCTATCAACAAGGTTTCAATAACAAGTTGATCAGTAGTGAGACCGATTATAAAGTCTACAAAGAAATTGGGGGTATTAGAGGACTTGACTTAGCATTCACAAAACCAAGAGACCTTTATCATACTCCAGAAGACAACATCAAGAATATTAACAAAAAGTCTTTATGGCATATGCTATCAAACACTATCGATTTCATTTCCTATTTATCTGGTACAGAAGTTGATATCGATAATGAAAAGTCAGAAGTTGAACAAAAGGAATCAGATTTTGCAGTTTATGCAAGTTTTTTTAATTACTTCTTTGCAATCCCTGTCAGCAAATTATTTTTAGTCAACGTTGTGTCATTGGTTTTGGTTCCAGTGTTATCTTTACCACTTTTGTTGATTATTTTCAATTATAAACGCAACTGGCATATAAGCTTCATTAATTTCATCAAATATCCAGCTTCTTTGTTTGTTTCTTCATCCGTTATTAATTTATCGGTGCAAAACTTTGTGATACCAGCTAATGAACTTTTACCGAGTTCTTCATATGGATTGATAATCAGTACATTAGTGGCACTTTTCTTATTGGTAAATTATCTCGTGTTGAATATTATCAATTTACTTTACAAGAAATTCAAAGTTGGAGTACATGATGAAAAATTAGTCGCTATTCTTCAAAATGGATTTATTTATTGGATTATTTTGATTTATTCAACCATAAAGCTTTCGGACAACAAGATTGGAGACGATCATACGGGGGAATATACTTTATTGTTATTATTTTGGATACTGTCGATAGGTTCATTCATAGGGTTGATAGGATGGGTTTTGAGACCAAATTCATCATCAATCAAGTTGATACCTGCAGAAACCCGTCCCCTCCTTTCTAATAATAATAACAATAATAATAATAATATTATTAATAATGATAACAACTATAACTATGGTTCTGATTCAAACATTGAAAATGAAATACCTTCACTGTCATCATCATCGTTTCTTATCATTACTGAGCAAGATCCCAGGAAATGGATAAAAGAAAAATCTTACAGTTATGATTGGTCGTTCCAATTTTTGGCCATCGTTCCAATTTCTTCATTCATCATATACAACTCAGGATGGCTCGTTTTTGAAGGAGTAAGCAAAGGTGTTCAAGAATCCTATATCAGTGAGTATTATGTTTACAAATTCATCGAAGGGTTTGTGTTAGCATGGACTCTCCCCTTACTTCCATTTGTTTTCAAGTTCAATAGGATTATCGTGTTTTTTTTAATCGTGGTGGTATTACAGGGGATGGTACAAATCTTTTTCCGTGAGCCGTTTGACCAACTAAACCCTATAAAGTTACGTTTCATTCAAACTGCTGATTTGGCTGTTTCCAAAACATCAAGTTTTATCAATGTTCAAGGAAGAGACGTGTTCCTGATATCTGAGATTTTAAAGGATATTCCTTCTATTAAGAAATCTGATGCTGAAGTTGTCTGTAAACCTACTTTACCCACTGGTGTTTCAATTTGTTCTGCCAAGAGTGGGTTGATGCCAAATCTAGTTGCAAATGCTACTGATTTCAGTGATTATATTACCGTTGATATTTTGCAAAATTCTACAACACATTTGGAAAATCCCTTTGGATTAATAAGTGGAGAATTGAAACTCAATGTTCCAAATAACAGAATTTGTAATTTGAATTTTAATATTTCTGATGATACGACTGAAATATTAAGTCAAAGTAATATTGGGGAAGATATCCCCGTCAAAATTGTCACTGTTTATGCCGACAAGAAGGGCAAAGATAATTCGTCATCTTCCGAAAATATCATTTTCTCGGGTGTCCCGTCAGGATTCTCAAAAGATAAGGATGGTAACTACATTTATAAGGAAACAAAGGGTATCAAAGAACTAAGATTGAATAAGTTGGATTGGGACTCCCTGTATCGTATTGGATTACAATGGACTCCGCATTTAGCTGAGTCTTCTGAAGCCAGTGATGAATCAATAAAGCTTAGTAAGCTAGGAGTCCAAGTCCAGTGTTTTTGGACCGACACTGCTAGCACAAGCACAGGAAGTGTTGGAGAAAGCGTTCCTGCGTGGGAGGAGCTTGTACATTACAGCCCTAATTATATCAATTGGGCCAACTTGAACAGTGGATTAGTGTCTGTTTCCACATATGTAGAATTATAAAGATATTACTTTTTTTTTTTCAATGCAGTTTGTTATATACGAGACATTGCGGAGGGAGTGTAGTAATGGCTAGTGTCAGCTTCTGGCACACAACAAAATAGAGCACTACATAGACGAGAATTAAAAAAAAAAAAAATAAGCAAAAAAATAGGCAAAAAAGAAGGAACCAAGAGAATTCTCAAACCCACGGCGGGAGTCGAACCCGCAATCTTTTGATTAGAAGTCAAACGCGTTAACCATTACGCTACGCAGGCGGTTTATTTGATCCTTATTTGTATCGTGCGTAGGAGTACTTGCCTGGAACACCGTCTGTGTGAGACCCGGAGAATACTGTGAAGCGAGTCTGACGGGATATGGCGCTCGCCGATTTCTCTGGCAGCACCCGTGTCAGCGTTGTCGTTTCACTTGTCACGAGAGCCATCTGAAACGCCACACCCTAGACACCATTCTCCATATTGTGCCTTATGTAGGAAGGACTCAAAAATATCCAAATATCCAAGAGAAAGAGGGAGAAAGACGAAAAAAAAAAAATTATTCATAGAAAAATTCACGTCTGTCGAATAATTGTACTCGCGATTGATGCTCAGAGTGGTGGGGATCTGTCATAAACAACGACTTATACCGGCAATTCCAAGATCCAAGAGTCTCGTTGGGCCCAGCTTCAGTAGACACATCGCGAATAACGTCATGAGAAGACAGATCAACGAGTCCATCAAGTTGTCCGACACGGAACAAAGCATATGTGACTTACTCACCGAATACTCAGACTACTACCACACGCAGCAGTCGCAGAAGACGTTGGTTCTCCGGATCACGGGGGGGTGGGTTCGAGACAAGTTGTTGGGGAAAGAAAGCAACGATCTTGATATAGCGATCAACGATTTACTGGGCGAGGAGTTTGCGTCGAGGCTTCAAGAGTACGTCAAGGAGCACCGGCCCGAACTCTCGATGAAGGCCATGCACTTGATCAAGAAGAACCCCGAGAAGTCGAAGCATTTGGAAACTTGCACCACGAGGTTGTTTGGCCTTGATATTGACTTTGTGAACTTGCGCTCGGAGCAGTATAGCGACGATAGCCGAGTTCCTATAATCGAATGCGGCACGGCCGAGGAAGATGCCTTGAGGAGGGATGCCACGTTGAATGCGTTGTTTTATAACTTGAATGAAAGAAAAATTGAAGACTTAACGGGGAGAGGACTTGAAGATTTGCAAAATGGGATTTTGAGAACGCCGTTGCAACCTTTGAAAACCTTCTTGGACGATCCGTTGAGGGTTTTGCGTTTGATTCGGTTTGCCAGCAGGTTCAACTTCACTATCGATCGCGAGACTTTGTTGGCGATGAAGAATAGTAAAATAAGAGATAGTTTGGTGCACAAAATAAGTAAAGAAAGAGTAGGGGTGGAGTTGGATAAGATTCTTACTAGCGACAACCCGACGTACGGTTTGCGATTGCTCAGTTATGTCAATCTCTCTGCAAGTGTTTTCGGCTTGGGCACGTTAAAGGATATGGTGTATGATATCAACGAAATGGAAATTGTAAATAAATTGGAACAGGTGCTGAACGGATTAGATGAGCATGTCCGAGTGGTGACGGAGCTAACCGTGGAGTTTGAGAACGCTGTGTTATCATCCACTGCATCGAACATACAGTCTAAGTTTAAGGAGTTGTACACTCAGGTTTTGTCGGATAAGAAACATCAAAAGTTATTCTTGTTGTCGGCCATCCTAGCACCTTTCCGAGGAATCTTTGTAAAGCTGAATCCAAAGCGTCCTCAGTATCTTGTACATGTTCCCGAACTACTTTTGAAAGAGGGTCTTAGATTCGGAAAGTCTGAATTCGAGCCGGTCTCTATCATTTTGAAAGAATACAATGACTCAAGAAATATCTTGGAACAAGTAACCAACGACCCTGATTCCATCAAACGATCCACTTTGGGACTCTATTTGCGCCGATTCGGTTCCTTTGTCGACTTGAACCTTGTTTCGGCATGCTTTATTGATATTATGCACGCTGCAGCATCAATACCCCCAGAACAAAAAAAAGAAAAAGAAGGAGCACCACCCTTAAAAGAAGCGGCACCTCCAAACCCTGACGTTGTCGCTGCCATTGACGCAGCACCTGCACGCCCTAATCCCAATTCCTTTGACATCGTGGCAATATTGTCTCGATACGAAGCGCTCATCGCAACAATAAATGCTCTCGATTTGTCCAACATGGCCGACTTGAAGCCTCTCATTGACGGAAAGACATTGAGCACCAGGTTGCATCAAAAGCCAGGACCGTGGACGGGGAAAATCACGGCCCAGATCCTTGTTTGGCAGCTCGACCATCCGGGGGGCACTCCGGAAGAGTGTTTGGACTACGTACGGGGAATCATCGGTGACTATATACTGTAAATAGCTGCAATCACCAACACCACTACCACAATCACTATGTAAGTAAGCTTTTCAGGCTTGTTAGGCTTTTCAAGCTTGATAGGCTTTTCAAACTTGTTAGGCTTTTCAAGCTTGTTAGGCTGCTCGAGAAAAAGGTGTCTAGGATGGCGTGGTCACGTGATCGAAACACTATCGATTGTACACGTGCCGGGAGTGCATATAGCGCGGTCTCGATGATCTCAAAAATCAGTCATATAATCAAAGCTCCACAAAAAATTTTCGGGTTTTTCCATCAGCATAACATTATAGAAGCGGACAGACCTCAAAGAGACGAAGCAGCACGTTGAAGTTGGAAACCACAGCACAATGTCAGACGTCGAGAAGGTCGAGAAGGTCGAGAAGGTGTCCATTTTGGGCCGTGCGAGCATCCACATTGGCCACGGCATCCAGGACCACATAGTGGAAGAAACCATCCGCAACGAAGCATCGTCAACCTACGTCTTTGTCACCGACGAGAACTTGGCACAGACGCCGCTGTACCAGACATTGGTGGAGCGGTTCGCGGCACAGCTAGCGATACAACGTCCCGAGTCCCGAATGCTTACGTACAAGGTTCCGCCGGGAGAAGATCATAAGAACAGAGAGACCAAGGCTGCAGTGGAGGATTTCCTTTTGGAAAAGGGGTGCACGCGAGACACCGTGATCATTGCCGTGGGCGGCGGGGTGATAGGCGACATGATTGGCTTCGTCGCTGCCACGTTCATGAGAGGTGTACGTGTGATTCAAGTGCCCACCAGCTTGTTAGCGATGGTTGATTCTTCCATCGGGGGTAAAACCGCCATTGATACGCCGCTAGGCAAGAACTTTATCGGTGCATTCCACCAGCCTCGTTATGTGTTTGTTGACGTCGCGTTCTTGGAGACGTTGCCAGCACGGCAATTCATCAACGGCATGGCCGAGGTGGTCAAGACGGCCGCTATCTGGGATGAGCGCGAGTTTGCGCGGTTGGAAGCATTCGCAGCGACGTTTGTCGCTACGGTGACGGCAGCCCAGCGAGACTTGGCCGCCATTTCCGCCGACATCATCAAGACGGTTCTTGGCTCCATCCGGGTGAAGGCCACCGTAGTGTCGTCGGACGAGAAGGAGGCCGGATTGCGGAACTTGCTCAATTTCGGTCACACCATCGGCCACGCTATCGAGGCCATCTTGACCCCCGGTGCCTTGCATGGCGAGTGTGTCGCTATCGGCATGGTGAAGGAGGCCGAGTTGGCGCGCTACTGGGGGGTGTTGTCGCCCGACGCCGTGGCGCGCATCACGCGGTGTCTCGCGGCGTACCGACTTCCGACCTCGCTAGACGACGCGCTGTTTTTGGCCAAGGTCGGCGGCGCCAAACAGCGCCGCAACGTGCGGCTCGCGGTGCTTCTCGAAAAGATGGCCATCGATAAGAAGAACGACGGAAGTCGGATCCGGTGTGTGATTTTGGACCGGGTAGGACGGTGTTATCAGCAACGGGCACACACCGTGTCCCGTGACGACTTGGCGTTTGTTCTCACTGACGAAGTGATGGTGCACCCGTTCGACACTGGGCGCACGCCCACCACCACGGTGGTGACGCCGCCCGGATCAAAGTCGATCTCGAACCGGGCGCTCGTGCTTGCCGCGTTGGCGACGGGTACCGTGCGCATCCGGAACTTGCTCCATCTGGACGACACCCGGCACATGTTGGAAGCGGTGTCGCTCATGCACGGGGCCACCGTGACCACCGAGGACGACGGCGCCACTCTCGTGGTGACGGGCAGCGGCGGTGCGTTGCAGGCGCCGCACGGCGAGATATACCTTGGCAACGCAGGCACGGCGGCGCGGTTCTTGACGTGCGTCGCCGCGCTTGTCGGCGCCGCCCACCCGCATGCAGCGGCGGCAGCAGCGGTAGCCGCAGACACTATTGCAGACGCAGACACTGCTGCACCAGATCATGTCGTGTTGACGGGCAACGCGCGCATGCAGCAACGGCCCATCGGTCCCTTGGTGGATGCGTTGCGTGCCAACGGCGTCGCCATCGACTACTTGAACGCCAAGGGCTCGTTGCCCCTCAAGATAGCCGCCGGCCGCGGGTTGCGGGGCGGCCGCATCGAGTTGGCCGCCACCGTGTCGTCGCAGTACGTGTCGGCGCTCTTGATGTGTGCGCCGTACGCCGAGACGCCGGTCACGTTGGCGTTGGTCGGCGGCCGGCCGGTGTCGCAACCGTACATCGACATGACGATCGCCATGATGCAGACATTCGGAGTCCGCGTCGAGCGGTCGCATACTGACGAGCACACGTACCACATCCCATGCACGAGCTACGTCAACCCGCATGAGTACGTGGTGGAAGCTGACGCATCGTCGGCTACATACCCGTTGGCATTCGCCGCCATGACCGGCACCACGTGCACGGTGCCGAGTGTCGGTACGTCGTCGCTACAGGGCGACGCTCGCTTCGCGGTGGACGTGTTGCGGCCGATGGGGTGCGTCGTGGAACAGACGGCGACGTCTACCACGGTGACGGGCCCGCCACGCGGCCAATTGAAGCCGTTGGCATCGATCGACATGGAGCCGATGACCGATGCGTTTTTGACCGCATCGGTAGTGGCCGCGGTAGCGACGTCGTCGCAATCGTCGCTGCAATCGACGTCGATCACGGGAATCGCCAACCAGCGCGTCAAGGAGTGCGATCGGATCGCCGCCATGGTGGCCGAGTTGGCGAAGTTTGGCGTCGACGCGAACGAGTTGCCCGACGGCATTGAGATCCACGGCGTGGCGATCTCGCAGTTGGCGACGCCGCCGGCAGCCGCGCGCGGCGTGCGCACGTACGACGACCACCGTGTGGCGATGTCGCTCTCGTTGCTCGCGGGGTTGTGCCGGGAGCCGGTGTTGATCCAGGAACGGGCCACCACCAGCAAGACGTGGCCCGGCTGGTGGGACGTGTTGCACACGGCGTTTGCCGTCGACCTCGCGGGGCACGAGGCGGCGCCCGAGGCGGCGCACGATGCAGATGTGCATCATGCAGACATGCATAAGTCAATGCAGACACCACAGAAGTCAACGCAGACACCACAGAACTCAACGCAGACACCGGCAGCTTCCTCGCTGCACACCCCCGATGGTCCGCATGAGCCGCACGCGCCGCACGGCACGGCGCTCGCGGCTGCAAATTGCAGCCATGGCGACAACGACGATGCGTCCGCCACCGCCGCCGCCGCCGCCGCCGGAATGAGCGTCGTGTTGGTCGGCATGCGTGCCGCCGGCAAGACCACCGTCGCGCGGTGGACCGCCGCCCACCTCGGCCTCAAGCTCGTCGACTTGGACGAGTACTTGGAGCGCAAGTACAACGTCGACATCCGCCACCTCGTCCAGACGCAGGGCTGGGACGTGTTCCGGCGCTACGAGGCCGCGGTCGCCGACGAGGCGTTCTCGCGCTTCCGCCACGGCCACGTCATCGCCACCGGCGGCGGCCTCGTCGAGTCCGAGCCCGCGCAGCAGTTGCTCCGTGCGTTCATGCGCGACGGCGGCATCGTGTTGCATCTCCACCGCGACGTCGACCGCACGTTCAGCTTCTTGGCCGCCGACGCGTCGCGGCCGGCGTTGCTCGGCGACCTCCAGGCCGTGTGGCGCCGCCGCGAGGCGTTGTACCTCCAGTACTCCAACTACCACTTCTACTCGCCGCACTGCGACGGCGCCGCCGACTTCGCGCGCTTGCGCGCCACCTACGCCCGCTACCTCGACACCATCACCGGCCGCCGCCGCTTCGTGGTGCCCGAGCGCAGCACCTTCCTCAGCTTGACCTACGCCGACTTGGCCGACGCCGCCGACCTCTTGGCCGACGTCGCCGCCGGCGCGGACGCGGTCGAGTTGCGCGTGGACCTCCTCCGCGACCACCTGGCGGCGTTCGTGGCGGCCCAGGTGGCGTTGCTCCGCCAGCACGTCGCCCTCCCCATCGTGTTCACCGTGCGCACCCAGTCGCAGGGCGGCCGTTTCGCCGACGCCGACGCCGCCGCGCTCGAGCGCTTGAGCGTGCTCGCGCTCAAGATGGGCGTGGAGATGCTCGACGTGCAGTTGACGTACCCGGCGTGGTTGATCCGCCGGCTCTGTGCCCGTCGCGGCGGCACCCGCATCATCGCGTCGCACCACGACGTGCTGGGGACGCTCCGCTGGACCGACGCCGAGTGGCAGCGCCGCCACGCGGCCGCGGTCGCCGCGGGCGCCGACATCGTCAAGTTGGTGGGGGTGGCGCGGACTTTTGATGATAATATTGCGTTGGAGGTGTTCCGACAGGGCCATCGCAATCCGCCATTGATTGCAATTAATATGGGCGAGCGCGGACGCTTGTCACGTGCGCTCAATCACGTGCTCAGTCCCGTGACGCACGCGCGCCTCCCGTTCCGGGCGGCGCCGGGGCAGATGACGGTGGCCGAGATCAACCGGGTGCGGCACCAGGTCGGGGCGCTCGCGGCGCGGACGTTCTGGGTGGTGGGCCAGCCCGTGGCGCACTCGCGGTCGCCGGCGTTGCACAACGCCGGCTACGCGCAGTTGGGGTTGCCGCACCGGTTCGAGCGGTACGAGACGGCGAGCGCCGCCGCGGTGCGGGCCGACGTGATGCTGCGCAGCGACTTTGGCGGGCTCGCGGTGACGATGCCGTTGAAGATCGACATGATGGCGCACGTCGACGAGATGACGGCGGCCGCGCGCACCATTGGCGCCATCAACACCGTGACGGCGAAGAACGGGCGGTTTGTCGGCGACAACACCGACTGGGTGGGCATCGCGCAGTCGTTTGCGCGGGCGGGCGCTAGCGGAGCTAGCGGCGAAGCTAGCGGAGCTAGCGACACTGCTAGCGAGGCTGTCGCTAAAAGCGGTAGCGATGATGTCGCCAAAAGCGGTAGCGACAATGCTAGCGACGCTGTCGCTAAAAGCGGTAGCGATGGCTCTCGCGACGCTCGCGACGGCTCTCGCGACGCTCGCGACAATGCCCCCACCGGCCCCGCCGGGTTGGTGGTGGGCGGTGGGGGCACCGCACGTGCCGCCGCCTACGCGCTCCACCAGTTAGGCTGCGAAAAAATCTACATGGTCAACCGCACGGCTGCAAACGTCCACGCCATCCGCGATGCGCTCCCGGCGAGCTTCGGCATCCACGTCCTTGAGCTGGCCGCCGACGTCCAGCACGCGGCGCCCGTCTCGTTGGCGGTTTCGTGCGTTCCCGCGGACCGGCCGCTCGACGCAACGCTCTTGGAGCGTTTGCACCCGTTGCTCAGCGCCGCTAGCGCCGCTAGCGCTGCTGGTGCCGCCGAGTCGCTGCTGTTCACGCCAACGTTGTTGGACGCGGCGTACAAGCCGACAGTCACGCCGCTCATGGAGCTTGCCCGCGACTCGTACGGATGGAACGTGATTCCTGGCGTCGAGATGCTCGTGAACCAGGGCGAGAAGCAGTTCTGGCTCCACACGTCGTTCCGGCCGCCGTACGCGGCGATCCACGACGCCGTGGTGGGCGGCGGCAGCGACTGAAGGCGCTGAAGGCGCTGAAGGCGCTTGCCGTTTGCCGTTTGCCAATTTCTGTATCGCAACAGTACATATTTCAATAGATGTCTCTGACCCCCCACCACGAGTGGGGCGCACTAATAGTGTGGGTTCCCCCCCTCCCCCCCCACCAGTGGCCGCCTTTATCGGTTCCGTCACGTGCCGCGGCGGGCCTCGTGTGCAACTCCGAACTCCGGCTTCGTCCGGTGCCCTGCGCGCGAAGAGGAGAAACAAAGTCACCCGCTTATATATAAACCCCCAAATGTTGGCTTTTACAACAGATTACAAATTGCAGTAAATTTTTGCTTCTTTCCAGCGCCAACCGTATTCCCGCCGCCGATACTAAACCACACCGGTGTTTCGGCAACTGTACAGAGAGCGAGAGTCTAGCGAGCGAGAGCTACAGCGAGAGGGAGAGCGAGCAGCGAGCAGCGACAACCACGAGTGCTTTAGCTACAGCGATCCGCTACAACATCAGCCAGCTGTTTTAGCGACAACTACGAGTGCTTTAGCTACAGCGATCCGCTACAACACCAGCCAGCTGTTTTAGCGACAACCGAGGGCTTTAGCTACAGCGATCCGCTACAACACCTTTTAGCACCACCATGGCATCAGCGCTTGCAGCGTTTGTCACAGGCCAGCGAGCGTTGGCGGTTGCAGCGACTTTTTCGTCACGACCGCTTGCTCGTCGTTACAAGACATCAGGAAGCCTTTTCAGTGCTGCTGCTGGTTATTTCCAATCTCATCGACGGCCAGAGAGGATCGAACCGCCAGAAGAGAACCCTTACATTCAATATCCTATTCTAACAAGAGAGCAAATGAAGCAAATAGCTACTGATAAATTCAAGTTTGAATTTGGTTATAGTTCGTTTGCATTTCATAGTAACAACACATCACCCATGGTTCACTCATTATCTGATTTGACAGATCCCACACAACTCAATACATTACTTCCAAGAAGAAGACCTCATGGATCACCCATCGATACGTTATCAATCAAGGCTGGTGATGATGCCATGTTGGTTTCTCCCACTGTTTTGGCAGTGGCTGATGGAGTTTCTGGATGGGAAAGTAAGGGAGAGAATTGTAGTTCAGGTGTATGGGCAAGATCAATGCTTGAAACATTGAGTCGACTCATGACAGAATATAAAATCACTCATGCACCACATCATCTTAACAAGAGAGACATTGATCAAGTATTGGATGATTCATACTTGCATACATCACATTTGATGGATCTTGAAAATTTAAGAGGTTCATCAACACTTATCATGGGGATGTTGATTGGTGACAATTTAAACATGATTAGTATTGGAGATTCCAAATTGTATATTATTCGTGATGGTGAGATCATCAAGACCAATGAGGAACAAATGTCATCGGAGTTATGTCCACAACAGATTGGCACTCAAACATTGGACGTATTACCATCAGATATTGCATGGGTTGATCAAATTAAATTACAAGAAAATGATATTGTGGTGATGTGTTCGGATGGTATTTCCGACAACTTGCATGAACAAGAAATTGTTCATTATGTGGATGAATATTTAAATAATAATAAGGATAACTTGAAGGCTGTATGCAAGAAGGTGTTGATGAAGGCCAAGGAGATTGGTTTTGACGATTATGCATACACTCCGTACAATGAGAAGGTTAATGCATTACCTCTGAGATATGGTAAAAATTCTAGTACGGGAGGTAAACTTGATGATATGTCGATCTGCATAGCCAAGGTGGTTAGTGGATGATGTGGGAGGGGGCCATCTTGTGGGGTCAGATCCCACACGATTAAGTCAGAAAGAAAAAGAGTCTGACGGATACTTCAGGACTTTAATTGTCACAACTTCATGTCACAACTTCATGTCACAACTTCATGTCACAACTTCATGTCACAATCAAATCTCACAATCAAATCTCACAATCAAATCTCACAATCAAATCTCACAATCAAATATCACAACTATATGTCACGACGTTCTAGTCGGACTCAGGCTCCTTATGGGCCAAGATATCAAACGTAGTACTCAGCTACTGCAAGCATGGTTTATAGAGGAACAGGGTGAAGGGGAGAGGGGGGCAGGCTATCGCCCCCTCCAATTTATGGTGCCTGGATCAATACAAATTACATTAATATTCAATTGTCTTATATCATGTATATATACTCTAGGGTCGGGGAGGCCCGTGGCCTTTTCTAAGCTGACGCCATGTGGGCAAAATATTGTCGCAAGATGGACGAGAGCATTTCAGGGAGCTCGTTAATATTCTTCACGATAACGTAGAAGTCGAATGGGAAACTATCGAGATACTTGTCCACCTTCAACTTCATTTCGCCGGAGATGGCATCGGGCTCGTATGAGACCTGGTTCATGTCCATGATGGATTCGTTGGAGTTGATTCCATCTAGCACAACAAACACAAGCATGATTTTTTGTTCACGAGCACGTCTGACAAGACGCTGGATGGAAGCATGATCTTCACAAACGCCGTCGGAAACGACAATTTGCAACTGCCACAAGTCACCTGACGCGGCGGATGCCGAAGACGAAGATGCCTTGGCGTTTTCGAACAACTGAAGCGATTTGGCACAAAGATCCTTGACATCGGTCCTGTTTTGATGGAAATCGAACCATTGGAAGATCCGAGGCCCCGTTTCGTGGCTGTTGAACGGCGTGTCGAATGGGTGGATCACCCTGACGTCTTCGCCGAACCGCACGATCGAGAGTCCACCGCTTTCAAGCTGTGTCAATGCCCGCGATACCAACGCTATACTATGGAACGCAAGCTCGGTAGACTTGCTCTCGCTCATCGACTTGGAATCGTCAACGGCAATCATGATCTGGTACTGTCTTTTGGATGGTTTCGTCCGGCGGAGCCAGATCTTGTCCTTACGGAAGTCGGACGCGATGTAGGGGATGATCCGCTTCATGTTCAACCTCTTACCGGTCTTGTAGTCGCCTCGCAACTTGGTAGCGAGCGTCGGCTCCAAAATCAACCTAAGCTGCTCGCAAAGGCCCGACGCGAGGTCGCTAGTGGCCTGTTCGCTGCGTTTCCACACCGCTCTAGCGGTGTCGATGTCCACTGGCGGCACGAGGTGGCGCGTGGAGACGGCCGCGAGAGCGTCGCTAGCGCGCGCGTCGAAGCGGTCGCTAGCGTCGTCGCTGTCGCTATCCTCGTCGCTAAACGGCACGCCGTCGCGGTCCTCGTCCTTGACGCGGACTCGCTGCGCTTCCACCGCGGCCGCGGCGGCGTCGTCGCTATTTTCGTCGCTATTGTCGTCGCGCGCGGCGGGGTCGTTCGCGAGCGCGGCGGCGGCGGCGGCGGCGGCGGCCGCATCGTCAGCAGCATCGGCCGCATCCTCACCATCACCGTCGCCATTATCATCTTCATCTACCGCCATGTCGTCGCCGCCAGCGTCGATGTCGTCGTCAATGGCGTTGTCGTTGTCGATGGCGTGGGCCTGGTCGCGTTCCGCGGCGCCCATCGCCTGGGTGTCGAAGTCGGCGTTGGCGCCGTCGACGTGCTGGAACTCGTCCGGGCGCTCGCTAGCGCGGCGCTCCTCCTCGGCGCTGGCGTCGTCGTGCTCGGCGGAAGCCTCGCTAATCTGCTGGTGGCGCCGGTGGAACTCTTTCATCGAGTCGCCGAGCTGCTTCAACGACTCCTTGGCCATGTCCCTAGCGTCGGTAGACGGCTCGGGCGGCGCGTCGTCGTGGTTCGCTGTCGACGCGGTGCCAGAGGCGCCAACGTCGTTCTTGTCGTCGGCAACCTCGTTGTCGGCGCCGTCGCCGGTGGTGCCCGACTCCTGCTTCACCGCGGCGTCCTGGTTGATGTCGTTGGTGTCGCTGGTGTCGTCGGGCCCGCCGTCGACGCCCTCGAGGTTAGCGGCGGGGTCGGTAGACTTAGCGACGTCCTCGGCAGCGCTAGCGACATCGTCGGGCGCGTTAGCGACGTCGCCGTCGCTATCGTTGTCGCCGTCGCTATCGTTGTCGTTGTCGTTGTCGCTATTGTTGTCGTTGTCGCTATTGTTGTCGCCGGCCTGCGCGGTGTTGTCGTCGCCGTCCTGTTCCATGTCGACGTCGCTTTCCAGCGAAGCGTGCTGGTCTTGCTCGCCTTCTTGTTCTTCTGCTTCCTCCTTGTCGTCGTCAAGACCGTCCATGTCGTTGTCGTTGTCGCTGGCGCCGTCGCTGGCGTCGTCGTTGTCGCTGGCGTTGTCGCTGGCGTTGTCGCTGGCGTTGTCGCTGGCGTTGTCGCCGTCGTCGTCGTCGTCGCCATCAAGATTCATGTCGTCAGGGAGCTCGAGTGCGTCGGCCTCGTCGACGTGGTCGTCGAGCCGCTCGTTCTCCTGGTGCTCGACGTTATCCTCCTGCTCCGCGACGTCGTTTTCGCCGTCGCTCTCGCCATCGTCGTTGTCGTCTTCCTTTTCGTGGTCATCCTGTTCGTCTTTGTCATCTTGTTCCTCCTCCGCACCCTCCTTGTCCTTCTTACGGTCGTTGGCGTCGTTGTCGTCGCGAGACTCGTCGTCGGCCTTCATGTCATCCTCCTGGTTCATGTTGTCGGTGGCCTTGTCGGTGTCCTTCTCCTTGCTGTCATCGCGCGCCTCCTCGTCCCACATCTTCTCGTCGACGGCGTTGGGGTCGAGGTCGTCGATGTCGTCAATCTCCTCGTCCAACTCTTCCTCGTCGTCGTCGTTGTCGTCGTTGCTGTCGCCGTCGTCGTCGCTCTTGTCCTGGTCCGAAGCCTCCTCGAGGTCGCCCTGGACGTCGCCCGACGCCTCCACTGCATCGTCGTCATCGTCGTCGTCGTCATTCTTCTTGTCGTCCTTGTCGCGGTTGTCCTGTTCGAACGCATCGTCCGAAAGATCTTCGTCCTCGGCTTCATTCGACTTGTTGGTGGCACCTTCGCCATCACCAAGCCCTTGGCCCTCCTGGAGCCCGCTCTCCTCCTTCGCCTCGCTGGGTGGTTCGGGCGAACAGAAGCCCTTGGTGGCCAAACTGTAGAGTGTCGACGCTAAAATAAACGTAGCATGCGACGTGTTGGTGTAGTTGACCCGAGCTCTCTCTAAAACCCCGCTAACGAGTAGCGAGTACTGGTACGCTAGCGGCATGGTGAACGCCGCGAGCGCCGCGGTCTCCCGCGACACGGCGCGCGAACCGTCGCCGCGTAGCGACGAATCGATGGCACGTTGCGCCTGGCGGTTTATCTGCTGGTAGCCCGTCGCAGCGACAGTAGCGTAGAGTTGCTGCTGGGCCTTGGCGACCCAGTTGTCATCTTCCTCGCTAACGGTGTCGCTAGTCTTCTCCACCACCCTCTGGACCGTAACGAGAATCATACTGGCCAAGTCCCGAAGGTCGTGCTCCACGCGCAGAACGTGGTCCGCGTGCAGGGCGTCGCGAGAGGCGTCGCGAGAAACCTCGCTAAAAACCTCGCTACTAGCCTCGCTAAAACCCTCGCGAGCATCGCTAAAACCCTCGCTAGATATCGCGCTAGCGCTCTCCTCGCCGTCGCTGCTGTCTCCCTGGAGCCAGTCGAGAAGGATGTCCGCCACGAACGAGAGCTCGCGGTGGCTCTCCTTCCACTGCGCCAAGCTACTGCGCAAGCGGGCGAGCTCGCTCGCAAACTCGTCGGCAAACGTGCTGGCGGAGTCGGTGTAGTAGCGCGACGCCGCGTCGGCATGCTGTGCCGCGAGCTGGCGCAACTGCGTCGCGGTGCTTTCGAACAACGTCGCGAGCGGCGCCATGCCAAACCCGCGCAAATGGCGGAAGAGCTGTAGGCAGTGCTCCACTAGCTTAGGGAGCCAGAAGAGCGCGCGCTCGGCGTGGCCCAACCGGCGCCGCGTGGCGCCTAGCGACGTCGCGCTCGCGAGGCCGTCGCCAGTGTTGCTCGTCTCGGCGATGTCGCCAAGCGTCCGGTAGAGCGCCCGGAACTGGTCCTCGCCCGCGGCGAGGTCCACGAGGCGGCCGCGCGTGGTGATTAGCGAGAACAAACAATTCTCCACCACGGCAAGGCCCTTCGCGGCGTCCGCGTGCGCGATGTCGTCGTGGCCCGCCGCCACCGCGGCCCTAAGTCTAGGGAGCATGTCCAACACGCGGAAAAAATACCCGTCGCAGCCAGCGAGCAGCGTGGCTGCAAATGACTGGCTGTTACTGAGAATAAGATTTACCGACGTCTGGACGCCCTGGATGGTGGCGTTGACGGTGGTCCGGAGACCCATGCGCCGGAGCTCCTTCAACGTGGCGCTGAAAAGCTTGCTCTTCTGGTTCTTCAACGCCGCTACCTGCTTCTTGTTGGCGTCGGTAAGCTCGCGCGGCGTCTCGCTGCGGAGCGTTTCCATCGCGCCGAGAAGGTCCTTGGCGTAGCCGTAGAGATCGGGCGCGTCGGCCGCCACCACGCCGGCGACGTAGGTGGCCAAGTTGCGCTCCACGAGCTCGGTGTTCTGGAGCCGCGGCGGGCGCTGGTGCCACGAGCCGACGCGCCGGCAGAGCGCGGCGATAGCGTCGCTATCAAAGACGTGGCGCCGCACTACCGCGCGCGGTGCCGCGCGGCTCGGCACGCCGTCTAGCGAGGCGTGTACCGGGACGCCCAGTGCGGGCGCGAGGCCCGCCTCCACTAAAGTTGTCGCTGGCGTCGCGAGGAGCGCGCGGTACTTGCGCACGAGCTTGTAGAGGCTGCTGTGCGAGCGGCGGGCGCTCTGCTTGAGGGCGTCGATGTTGACGTCCTTCCAGCTCGCGAGCAAGATCACCTCGGCGACGTCCTTCTCGAGCTTTGTGCGCGTCGCGGCGACGCTCTCCCTGATCGTAGCGACGAACTGGCGGTAGAACGTCGCGACGTTAGCGAGCGCGTGGCCCACGGCGCTGGCGGGCGCGATCGCCGCCACGTGGTTGCGGAACGCCTCGAGCAACCGCAAACGGGCCTCGTACTGGCCGTAGGTGGCATTGCTCATGAAAACGTTCAACGCCGCCACCAACGCCACGGGCAGACGCTGCTCGTCGTGGTCGTCCGGCGGCTGCTGCTGTTGCGGCTGTTCCGCTGCAGCGAGCTCCGCTGCCGCGAGCTCCGGCACCACGATGGTCTCAAACAAGTGGAACCACCACGTGCCGAGGTCGCGCTCCGCGGCGGCGTCCTCGTAGCGGAAGAGCGCCCGCCACGTAGCGAGCTCGAGCTTGCGCCACGCCACGATGAGCTGGGTCAACTCGTCAAAGTGCGCCAGTAGCGACACCTGCGACGACGCGTACTTCTCCCACTCGGCGATGAAGGTGTAGATCTGCTCGATTTTCTGCAACAACCGCGACACGGGGCTGTTGACGGGCAACATCAAGAACTCGTCGGCCGCGGCGGCGATGTTCTGTAGCGTGGCGTGCTCGGGCCACTGCTCGCGGAGTTTCGCCGCGCTGGCGTACACCGTCGCCACAATAGCGACGGCGCGGCGCGACTCGCACGGCGAGCAGTCGAGGTAGAAATTGAGGTCGCGCGCGCGCTCGCTGGGGCGTTCGGTAAATTGGGTCCTGGTGGCGCCCATCGCCGCGACCATGCTGGCGAAGTGCGCGGCGCGCGGCGGCTGCGCGCACGGGGCGCGGTGCGAGCCGTGGCGAGAGGCGTCGCTAGACTTGTCGCTAGCCTTGTCGCTAGACTTGTCGCGAAGACTGTCGCGAAGACTGTCGCTAGCCCTCTCGCTAGCCCTCTCGCTAGCGGCGTCGCTGCGCGCCAAGATGTCGTGCAACGCGGCGCCCTCGGCCACCAACTCGTCCACGCCGATGGGCTTGCGGTGCAAGTAGGCATCGGTGTACGCGGTAGCGACCTTGAGGCTCACGTCGTCAAACGCGGTGGCGGCGGGCACGGCGGGCACGGCGGCCCCTGCCGGCGCCCGGGCGTCGCTATCGACCGCCATCACGTCGTCGTAGTCGGGGAACATCGCCCTGAAGTCGTCGTCGGCGTCGCCCGTGGGGTCGGCGTACTTGTACATCAGACTGCTTTGCTGCTGCGACTCGGCCGCCCTCATGCGCCGCAACGACTCGCGGTAATAGAGCGTCTGGAACGCCTGGCCTAGCACGTCGTTGAGCTGGGGCGCCCGTTGCGGCTGGTGGGCGAAACACCATTTGATGAAGAAGAGCATCGTGTGCTCGGGCACCAGCGAGCCGACGTCGAAGGCTCGCATGGACTCTCTCGCGTGGAGGAACGTGCTGGCCACAACGTCGCTGCGGGCCATGCTGACGGTGTCCAACGGAGTCAACGCGGTGAATCTGGCGCTAGCGGCGGTGTTGGCGGCGGTGTTGGCGTTTTCGCAGCCATCGCTACCGGCCGCGCCGCTATCGCCGGCAACCACCATCAACTCGAACCCGAGCTTGAGACTCAACACGAACCCTCGCAAGATGTCGTTGAGGTCGGCGTAGACCTCGTAGCTGCTAGCGAGCCGGTGCAAGAAGTGCAGCGAGTTCTTCTGGAAGATATCGAGCACCTTGGCGTTCTCCGCCGACAACAGCTCCGCGGCCCGCAAAAGGGCGCGCACGGGGGCCACGTCGATAGTGGAGTCCATGAACGCGGCCCACTCGTCAAATAGCGACGGTGCAGGCACGGCGGGGCGGAAAACTCGCGGCTTCTGGGGGGGCGTGGCGGCAGCGCTCGCGACGGTTCCAGGGACGGCTCCAGCGAGAGCGCCCGCGACGTTTCCCGCGACGTTTTTCGCGACGGTTTCCGCGACGTTTTCCGCGAGCGCGCCGTCGTGTACCGACAAGTACGACTCTAGCGTCGTGGTAGCGTCGCCGCTGCGCACGGCGCGCACCGCACGCCAGCTCTCCGCTAGCTCGCGGGCCGTCTGCTGCTGGCGGGCGTAGGTCTTGTAGATGACGTGCTCCCTGATAGCCGGGTCGTAGGCGGAGCTGGGCACGTAGAGCTGGATGGCACCACACCCAAACATCACCCAGGCCCGGCCGAGCGAGGCTACCGACGGGGCGTCGCCGGCAGCGGCCGTGGGGGCGGCCACTAGCGCTAGCGCAGGAATGAAGAATTCGCGCGCGACGGCCGCGAGGTGCGGCACGGCGCAGCGCTGGAGCTCGGCGATGAGCTCGCGCGGCGTGCGCGGCGTGCGCGGCGTGCGCGCACGCTCGCTATCGCCCGCGGTACCGCTCTCGGTAGGGCTCTCGGTACGATCCTCGCTAGGGCCGGCCGCGTGTGCGTCGGCAATGCGGGCTATCCAGCGCACGAGAAGATCGCTAAACACGCTGCGAGAGTCGCGCAATGCTGCCGGCGACTCGCGCACCACGGACGTCGCGAGAAGCTCGAGATCGGCCATGTTCTGCTGGATGTCCCGGCCAAACGTCTGCGGGAACCGCAGAAGCTTTTGCGAGACGCGAGACACCAACTCCGACGAGAAGAGGCCTCTCACGAGGGACTCGTACTCGCCGTCGCGCGACACCCACAAGTTGTCCAAGATCGTTGGGTACGGCACAAACACCTGGCGCCTCGCGAGCCTCAGCAACGTTAGCGTCAGTCTGTTGGCCACGGCACCCAATTGCGCCACGCGCAGGGCGTCAATGGCGCCGTCCGCGATCATCGACGACTCGATGAAGTTGCTCAACAAAAAGAACTCGCGAGCAAACAAGTTGTTGCGGGCGAATAGGAACGACTGCGAAATAGCGGTCAAGTTAGCGATGCCGCGCGCCAAGTTAGCGGAAAGGTCGCTAAAGTGCGCGCTAGCGGCGGCGCCGGCCGCGGCATTTTCGCCGCGCGCGACCAAGTCGCCGAGGCACCGCACGAGGTGTGCGCGCAACGCTGCGATTTCGCCCGACGCCTCGTGGTACTGGCGGTGGGCAACAGCGTCGAAATCTGCCACTAGCGGCAACATGGCGCGGTAGTTCTGCCACGCGCCGGCGGTCTGCGGGTACTCGTCCCTAAACGCCTCCCAAATGGCGTCCATGGAATGTCCCGAAGTCAAGACAAGCCCCTCGCCAAACCGTTCGAGATCTCTCGCGAGCGCGCTAGCGGGGGCGTCCCCCTGGGCTACCGCGCGGTCGCTGGCGCTGGCGCCGGCGTGCGCGCGGTGTTGCTCGAGCCATTCGGTGACAAGGTCCTTGAACACGCGGAGCTGGGCCTCATCCAGCTCCGTCGTCGACTCCATGAGCGTGGCCCAGATCACCTGGAGCTTCGTCAACTGGCGGAACGTGCCGCTGGCGGTGAACATAGCGAGGCCGTCGCTACCGCTAGGGAGGGTCTGCACCTGGGCGCGGAACGAGTCCACGACGTAGCGGTGCACGGCGGTGATCAACTTGTAGACGTCCAACCGCGGCACCCGGCGGACGTTTCTCCCTAAATGCACCGCGGCGGACCGCTCGGTGTACGTGAGGTCGCCGAGCTTGCCGCTGATGGCCTTTTCGTCGAGCCGGCGGAGCTGTGCCGCCGCCAGCTGGATCAATTGCACATTCTCCACCGCGAACACGGGCTCTAGCGAGCGCACTACCGCGGCGCGCGGCGACAGTTCTGGCGAGACCTCTAGCGAGAGTTCTAGCGACAGCTCTAGCGACAGTTGTGGGGAAACCTCCAGCGAGACTAGCGCGGCCATGTGCAACGGGTTGAGGAGCGGGTTCATGGGCTGGTACTGTGCGTAGCGGTCGCCCATGGGCCCAAGCACCAGCTTCTCCTCGTAGACGTGGGCAAACGCCGCCACGAGGCCAAGCTCGGTAGCGGCAGTGAACCTCGCTACCAAGTCGCCCGCGAGGGCGCCTGCGCGCCCGTCGAACTCGCACGACGACGCCACGAGCCGTTGCCAGTCGGCGAGGCTCGTGGTGGCAGCGAAGGGAATGGTGTTTAGCAGCACGTTGACGAGCTTCTCGCCGACGCCCGGGCGGTGCTGCTGCAAGCAGTCGTCCAATAGCGCGTACTGGCGCGCGAGCGCGTCGTTGGCGCGGACGTACGCCGACAGCGGGCGCGGCCCGCTACGGGCGTCGCTAATTTCGCGGGCGCGTCCCGCGCTGTGCTCGCTAATTTCGTGCTCGCTAATTTCGAGCTCGCTTTTCACGCTGGGCTCGTCTTTCGCGCTAGGCACGCCTTTCGCGCTAGGCACGTCTTTCGCGCCAGGCTCGCTATTCGTAGCGAGACCGAGCACGCGGCGGTCCCACAGCGTGGCGCGCGCGGCGAGGGGCTCCATGAAGATCTCGATCGACCGGTTCCGCATCGCCCGCGAAAGCTCGCTGTACTTGGGGTCTACCGTCAAAAACAACCTAAAGTCGCGGTGCGGCCGCACCGCGCGAGGCAGCCCGTCGGCCGTGCTGCACTCGTTGATCATAAGCACGCCGTTGGGCTCCAACAACGAGTTCAACCGGTCGAGCACCGACGGGTTGCACAAGTTGGCGTTGTCCAACACCAACCAGTGGCCCTTCTCCACGGCTTGCACTATAATGCCGTCGAACCACTGGAACCGCACGCTCTGCTCCTCGCTAAGCTTGCGCGAGAGTAGCGACGCGCGCGCCACAAGCAGCTGGGCCGCGGCGACCGGCGCGAGGTGCGCCCGCAAGCGCTCCTCGAGCTCGCCAAAGTTGGCGACGTCTATCGCGGTGCCGTCGATGAACCGGAGCACGGCGAGCACCCCGGAAATGGCGGCGTGGCGCGCATGGTGCGCGTGCAGCGCATCGTGCGCATCGTTCGCATCGTGCGCATCGTTCGCATCGTGCGCATCGCGCGAGCGGCTGCTGCTGCTGCTGTCAATGTCGGTGCTGCGGCTGCTGTGCGCACTGACATCGGACACCTCCGACACCGCGCGCACCAGCCACAGGGCCAACGTCTCGCGGACGTCGGCGACGAACGCGCACACCTCCTTGTAGAGGTCCACCTGCTCGTACCCGCCGAGGATGTCCATGGCGTCGACGTCGCTGTTCATCGAGAACTCGGCGACGCGAGCGCCCACCACGGCGGCCAAGTACTTGATCAATTGCGACTTGCCCGAGCTGGACGGTCCCGTGAGCACCAACGGCAACCGGTGGTTGATGCACCGGATGGCCGACTCGAGCACGGTGAAGTTGCACTGGAGCGGCTGCAAGTTGGCGCCGTCCGCGTAGTGGAGGGGGAAGCGCCGCGCCGCTACCGCCTTCCCTGCCTGGACAAAGTCGGTGCCGACGTTGAAGTAGTTGTCGTGGCAGATCCGGTAGCCGAAAACCGACTCAAAGAGATCGGCCACGCGGCGGCGGTCGTCGCTGGTTCTGAACCGCTGGCACGCCACCACGTCGAGAAACTCGCCCGGCGAGAGCTTGACGGGGCCCGGCGAGCCGAGCAAGTCGAGCCACCGCAAGGTGTCTCGCAAATTGAATTCCCAGGGCCCGCCGGCGGAGCCCCATTGTCTGTCGATCACGACCTCCCTCTCCAACCGGGACATGAACTCGATCATTTTGCCCCGCGTGTCGGCGTCGACGGCCGGGTACAAGTGACGCGCGATGGCGTCCAAATCCGGGGCCTTCAACACGTCGACGTACACGACGGTGAACCGGTTGACGAAGGACTTGGGGAGCCCCTTCCGGCCGCCGCCCTGGTACTGCGGGTTCTGCGCCGCAAACACCCTGAACTCCGGGTGTCGGTAGAAGCTCTTGTCGAGCTCGGGGATGTACGCCTGGCCCCGGTGGTCGAGGCATGCGTTCAACCCCTCGAGAACCGACTGTGACGCAAGGTTCATTTCGTCCAACAACACCCACTCGCCGCGCTGCATGGCACGCAAGAAGGGTGCGTCGCGCCATGCAAACTCGCCCGCCGTGCCGCCGTCTGCAGGGGCGTCCGACCCAAAGAGATCGACCAAGTCTGTCTGCTCCGACAAGTTGATCCGGATCAAGTTGTGGCCGGCGAGCTGCGCGATGGCAGAAACCAAGCTGGTTTTCCCCACGCCGGGGCTGCCCTCCAACAAGATGGGCTTGGCGACCTGCATCGCCCGCGCCACCTTCATGGCGTTGTTGGCGGTGGTGGGCGCGTGCAAGTTGAACGAGTCGCCGCGCGCAGCGGCGCTCTGGCGCGCGATGGGGAACCCGCCGCAGACAAGCGCGTCATCCTCGATGACAGTGTCGGCGGCGCGGCTGTAGTACGGAACCAAGTCGTGGTGCGCGTACTGCGAGAGCACCCGCACGCACTCCTGCTTGGTCTCATGCAACCGGGCTTCGTTCTCTGCAAGGTACGCGGTGTTGTTGGTGCCGAGTGCGTCAACGAACACCATGCTGGCGCCATGCACAAGCGCCTGTGCGGCGCCCATGCGCTCGGCGGCACTGTTGACGAAACTGGTCCACGCCAACACGTCACGGAGCGATATCACGCCGCTGTCGGCGGCGCCGGCGCCGAACCGCTGGCCGTACCACTCGGAGAATCTCACGATGGGGTCGCACAAGGCGCGCGTCGGCGGCGCCAACTTGGCGGCGACGATCTCCGCCACGTCGCCAAAGTCGTCCATCGACGGCACCCAGATCTCGGTAAATCTGTTCCGGAGCGCGGCTGACAACTCTTTCTTGCCGTAGTCGCCGCCAGGGTTCATGGTGGCGAGAAACTCGAACCCGTCGGCGCCCACGACGAACGAGTCGTCGACGCCCTTCTCGGCAAGCAAGAGACTGCGCTCGGGCTCTAGCACCGAGTTGAGTCGCTCTAGCACCGAGTCGTCGGCCAACGAGATCTCGTCGAGGAGGAAGAAGCTGCCGTCGCGCATGGCCTGCACAAGCGGGCCGTCGCTCCATTCGAACAACGCGGCGCTGTTGCGTCGGTCGTCGCTGATGGCACGCACCAAGTCGGCGTCGAGCGCCGCGAGTGCGGCTGGTGCGGCTGGTGCGGCGTCTGCGGTGTCTGCGGCGTCTGCGGCATCTGCGGCGTCTGCATCAGGCACGTCTGCGGCGTTCACGCCGCGCGTGGTACTGCTGCTGCTGCTGCTGCTGCTGCCGCTGCTGCGGACGACGGCGTCGAACCGCAGGAGCATCTCGCCGACCGTGAGGTCCTCGGTGGCCACCTCGATCCCGAGCAAGTCGAACGCCCGGATCAAGTTGCCAAAGAGCCTGCTCTGCACCTCGTACCGGTTCCGCACCGGCCGCTGCGCGCCCAAGATGTCGCTGGTCTCGGTGTTCTGGTGCGCGTTGACGATGGCGAGCCGGCGCCCGAGGTGCGCCGCCACCACCTGGCACACGGTGGTCTTGCCGCACCCGGTCTCGCCGACCAAGAGGAGCGGCTCGTGGTACATGATCGACGCAGACACAAGCACGGCGAGACGCCGCATGGCGCGCGTCCACACCACGCCCGGCGCACCCTCGTAAAGCGTGCGGTCCTCGAGCGTCCGGTAGTATGCGTCCATGTCCAACTTGACGCGCATCACCTTCTCGAGCGTCTGTTTCACGAGCGCGCGCTCGTCGGGCTTGCGCACGCGCTCCGCGAGCAACATGTACCCGTTGGCGGCGAGCTGCTCGTACCCGACGGCGTCACGGAGCGCCCACCGGAACAAGTCTCGGAGCGTGGCGAACGAGTTCCGCTGCTCGAACAACCGCGTCGACTGGCGCTGCACCGAGAGCTCGCGGTACACCTGCACGATCTTCTTTGCATACGTCGGCGCAATCTTGCAGCGCTCGCGGAGAATGTCCTCGAGCTCGTCCTGCGGGATGTCGTCATAGTGGAGCTCGAGGAACCGGTTGCGGAACGCACGCGAAAGCATCTTCCTGCCGCCGTAGAGCCCTGGCGGGTTCTGCGTCGCGAACAACATGAAGTCCGGGTGCGGGTGCACCACCTCCTGGGTCTCCGGGATGAAGAGCTCCCTGTTGTCGTCGAGCAAACGGTTCAACGCCTCCAACACGTCGGTCGGGGCCAAGTTCAACTCGTCGAGCACGATCCAGTGGCCCTGGCGCAACGCCTCGACCAAAACGCCCTCGCGGAACACGAGCTTGCCCGTCGAGTCCGACACGTAGGTGCCGAGGTACTCCTGGAGATCGGTGTGCTCGTGGTTGTTGATCCGCACAAACTTGTGGCCGGTGATGTTGGCGAGGTAGTGGATCATCGACGTCTTGCCCGCGGACGTCGGGCCCTGGATCAACACGGGGAACCGGCGGCCGGCGATGGCCCGCACCAAGTTCAACATGTTCTTCTCCACGAACGGCGTGATGATGTAGTGCGGCTGCGGCGTCGCGGCGATGGGCCCGTGCTTCAACCAGTAGTGGCGGAACTGCACGTACAGGCCGTCGCTAGCGCCCGCGGGGCTGGGCGGGATCTGCCCCATTACCGCACCGGGGTTCTTCAACTTGCCCACGGTGTACTGCACGATGACCGGCTGCAACCTCGCCTCCGACGGTGCGTCGAGCAACGTCAAAAACGCCATGCAGAAGCCCTCGTAAAGCGCGCGGCGCACGCCGTACACCGGCGCGATGTCCGACACATAGAGGAGTGTCCGCGTCAACGTACGTATGCTGAAGTGCGGCTTTTGGTTGGCGCCGTCGACGATCATGTTGGCGTCGGCGAGCCGCTTGGCGTCCAAATAGAGCTCGGCCACGTCGCGCCCGATCCACTCGTCGCTCAACGCGTGCCGGTGGATGTACCGGTCGATGATGGCGAGGAGATCCTGGATGTCGCGGTCGGGCGAGTGCACGTACACCTCGGTGAACCGCGACCGGATGCTCGACGGCAAGTCTCTCTTGCCCACGTCGGTCGACGGGTTCATGCACCCGAATATCCTGAACTCCGGGTGCGCCTTGATGGACTCGATGTCGCCGCGCTCGCTCAACAATACCGACCGGTCGTCGGCGGCCTCGGTGAGCAAGTCCGCGATGCTCTCGAGCGTGTCGGGCGACGCGAGGTTGATCTCGTCGAGCAACAACCACTCGCCGTTGCGCACGGCGCGCACCAACGAGCCCTCCACGAAGCTGAACACGAACGCGCCGTCGAGCGACGACGCGTGCTTCTCGAACGCAGCCACGCTGTGGTCGAACGCGGCCCACTTGTCGAGCAAGAGCGACCGCTCCGCGGGGGCCAACTTTCTCTTTTTGCGCGGGTTCTCGCTAGCGGCCTCGGTAGCGGCCTCGCTAGCGCTACCGCGCGCGCGGCCGTGGTCGGGGTCGTGCGCGCCCGGGTTTTCGCCCGGATTCTCGCCAGCGCCCTCGGCAGCCCTCTCGCTAGCCCTCTCGCTAGCACGCTCGCTAGCAAGCTCGCTAGCCGCGAGCACGTCGCGCGCCATGCGCACGGCCTCGCGCCAGAGCCGCACCACGTTCTTCCACTGGCCCTTGTTGAACACTCGCGAGAGCGTCTGCGAAAACCTCTCGTTCTTCTTGCGCGAGAACGTGGCGATAAAGAGGTTCTCAAACACCTCCTGGAGCGGCGCCGCCGCCGTCCTGGTGTTGATGGGCTTGTATCCACCGAGCAAGTCGCCCGTCTCCGTCTGCTGCGACACGTTGATCACCGTGAGCCTCTTGTTCATCGCTCTCGCGAGCTGCTGCACCACAGTGGTCTTCCCCGTGCCGGTCTCGCCGACAAGCAACACCGGCTCGGCCATGTTCACGGCGACTCCGAGCTGCTCCATGAGTCGCAACGAGTGGCTGGTTCTCGCAAACGACGTGGCGTTGGCGGTGTTCTTCCGGTGGAACAACCTGTCCGAGGCCGTCTTGCGCAACGAGACCCGGCCGACCGTTAGCAGTTCCGGCTCATCGCGGAACGGCGGCACGTGCGCGCTGGCGAAGAAGTTGATCCTTGATTGGGGCATCTCCAACGCCTTGCCCACGGCGGCCACTACGGGCTCGAGAGCACGCGGCTCTGTGATGGAGCTGCCGAAGCAATCGACCGCCTCGGCGAAAACGTCGTCGTAAACCGACGACTCCAACAATTCCTGGCCCGACGTGACCCCACGGCGGGCTAGCATGGACGAACACCGGCCGCAGAGCTTGACCAAGTCTCGGAACGAGATCGTACGCGGGTGTGCGCCGCGGTTCAACGTGGTGAACGACGACAGCGAGTAGATCTGCACCATGTCGTTGTAGCACTTGATCAATGGCACGATGAGACCGCCCAAAAGCGGATACTTGGCGGTCAAAATGGCCCTCAAGTCGGTCTGGCTCGGTGTTTCCACCGCGACAACGTCCCACAACCGCACGCCGATGATGTCGGGCACGTCTCGCGGCGTTTCGCCCGTGGTCCGTATGGTGGAGATGATCTGGAACCCGTTGCTGGCCTTGACGACCTCGCCTCTCGAGGGAATGCTGATCTCGCGCTTCTCCAACAACGTCAACAACACCGACAACACCTCGGTGGGCGCCTTGTCGATGTCCTCCACCAAGATCCACTTGCCCTCTCTCGCTGCGGTGGTCAACACGCCCGCTCGCCATTCGAACGTCCCGGGCTTTTCGCCCGACGCATAGGTGCCCAACAAGAGCTTGGCGTCCGTCTGTTCGCCCAAGTGGATCTTGACGATTCTGTCCTGGTACGACATCATCCGGGCCAATTGGTTGACGAGAAACGTTTTTCCCAGCCCAGCGACTCCCTGCAACATCACCGGCCGGTTGCGTTGGATGCAAAAAGCGAGTTGGCGGAGCACGACCACGGCCTTGGCGGTCGCGACAAAGCCGCCGCCAACCGCGGGGGGCACCTCGCGGTGGGCGTGCGCGGCAGCGGCGCCGCTGCTAGCGAGCGCGACTGCGCTGCTACCGGGCTCCACGCCACGGCTAGCGACACTGCTAGCGGCGACGTTAGCGACACTGCTACCGCCACTGCTACCGACACTTCGGGCAGCGACGTTGGGAATCACGACGCCGTATACCGACGTGACGAGCGGACTCAAGTCGCCAGCCGCAATGGCCACAGTGTGCTTGTTGTCGTCCGCCACGGCCACCATGTCGTGTTGTTCGAGTGCAGAGAAGCCGGCTGCTCTCTTGGCTTCAAGGAGAGCAAGGAAGCGGTAGTCCGCCGACTCGTCCATCTCGTAGCGGGCCACTAGCGGCCCGTTGGCGGGGATGTACTGTTGCACCATCTTCTCCCTCGCGGCGTCCGAAGCGTCCAAGTACAACGCTAATATCTGCACAGCCAAGAACTGCGACACCCGGCAGCCTTCGCTGGAGTCCGCTGCGATCGCGTGGAGGACGTCGGCGTCGACGAACCGGGCGAACCTGTTCTTGTCGTAGTTTGTGAGTCTATAAAATGCCAATAAAATATGCTCTGTTTCCTCGACGGAAACGTTCTTTTGCGTGCTGGTCAAGCACTGGTTCAACTTGTGGAACAATTGCGTTCTGCAAAGGAAAAACTCGGTGAGGTTGATCGCCTCGTCGCATGTGTGGACCAACCGCGACAACGCGAGAAGCACAGTGGAGCCTGCTATGTTGTTGTTGAACGAAGCTGCGGGTCCAAACTCCGTGCGATGGGCCTGTTCACACTGCTCCGGGTCGCTGACCCATCTCGACACCAAGTCGAGGAATATGCTTCTGTAGGCGTGCAAGACGGCCAACGTGGTCGACGGGTGCAACGCGTACGCCGCGAGCCCGTTGAGGATGTCTTGTGTGCTCTTTGTCCTGTCTATCTTGTAGTCTCTGACGGGCTTTTTCTGGGGGAACGCCGATGCGAACTCGCCCAAAAGCGCCGCTGAGGCCCTCGTGTTTAGCAGAATGATGTTCTCCATCTTCTAGCGATCCTGACGATACAAATATACCCGAGATCGTGTTGCTAAACTGCTATCACTGGTGAAGAAACAAATTTTAGTATGAAAAAAATGAAAAAAACTTGAAAATTGATGCTCTTCTCGCGAGATGCCTGCAGGTGACCTGCAAGCCTGCGATCGGGGCCAGGAAACCAGCAAAAATGTATGGCGAAGGCGCCCCGATGATGGCACCAGTCGCCTGCAGCGGTCCTTGGGGACCACGACGTTCTTTTCGCTGGTCTTCTAGGGCAATTTTGGCCGATTTTGGTGGGGGGTGTTTCTCGGAGGGGGGCGGTGGGGGGCCCTTCGCAGCAACTGCGATCGCGGGAAAAGACACGTTTAGGGGCCATTGGCGTCCCTCAAGCGGCTCTTCGGCGTCCTAGTGGGCCCCAGGCGGCTCTGGCCCGCCTGGCGATCCATCTACTGGCTTTTTCGCCGGCGTAATACGTCCCCCTGGGTCACTATCTACGCTTGCACCGTGCGGCTCGCACTTAGCGCAACTACTTGAGGCTCGCACTGGCTAGCGAAAAGTGCTGCTTTAGGGAGGTGTAGGGATGGCTTTACTGGCTAAATATGGTCCGTCGCGGTGCTAGGGAGGCGGTGGGGGCCATTCGCCCCTATTTTGCTCCTGTTTAGCGAGTCTTCGCCTGGAAGGTGGGGGCAAGGGCACAATTTAAATCAATTATTGCAAAATATCATAGATAAAAGTATAAAGACGTGAAAAATACTCTGTGAATAAAAAACTTATACAAAGATGGCAAACTCCATTCCCGCTCTCTTCTGCCACAAACCAGATGCGGCGGTCATACCGAAGGAAGCACAAGCCAGAAGTTTGGTCTGGTCGCCCAAAGCCGCAAGCTCACTGCGTTCACATAGTCATCTCGTTTGTATCTGTGGCAGGGCACAAGCGTAGTTATATAAAGAGGTATGTCGGCTCAAACAACACTGGCAAAGCACCAAGACACCTACTAGAGAACAACACGAATGCGCTTGACACGAATTATCGCATTTTCAATCACTGGCTTGCTTCTAGCTGACGCGGCACGGATTTCGACCAGCAACAGCCAGGACGCAATTGCAGCCAAAGGTAAGTTGCAACACGTTTTTTTTGTGAGAGAGTAGGCCCGTGGGGCACTTGAATAGAGCAACAACTAACCCGACACAGATAGCAAAAGCTCCCAGAAGTCTGCCACGAGACCCACGTTGAACCAAAGCAGCGACAAGAATGCCGAGGAATTCAGCAAAAAGAAGGAAAGTAAGTCTCATTCGACTTCGAACCAGAAGGAGCATAAAGAGGACACTAAGAAGGAAGTGAAGAAGGAGGGAGAAGGGGACGAGAAGAAAGAGGAAGCAAAGCAAGAAACAAAGGAAGATACGACCAAAAACGAAGGGTCCGAGGAAAAAAAGGATGAGGTGGAAACCAAGCCAAATATTTCCCTGGATTCCATCCCTTCGCATTGTAAAAGGGATTCGTTCAACATCAAGAACCTCGGCGACTTGCGGGCCCTTGATGATTGCGAGGTTATCGCAGGAGACATCAAGATTTCCGATTTCAAGGAACCATACTTTACATTTGACAAAACCAAGTATATTCTTGGTGGTTTATCGATCAGCAAGTCTCCCGATCTCGTAAGGATCGAGGCACCCAATTTAATCACTATAAAGGAGGATTTCTCATTGAAGGAGCTCACTTCGTTGTATTTGATATCATTCCCTGCCTTGAGATCAGTAAAGATTCTTAAATGGGAGGTTTTGCCGATTTTGAGTACGGTTTATTTTAGTGATGAAATTAAGGACATTGAAAGTATCACCGTTTCAGATACCTCTTTGACGGGCTTTTCCGGCTTTATGGCTCTGACATTGGAGACTTTAGATATCAACAACAATAGATTTCTTGACAAGATCAATTCCAATGTTGAAAAAATTACTGGCAAGTTACATATTGCTGCAAACTCTGCCGAAGTTGTGGTGTCGTTGCCTCAATTGAGGAACGCAAACAATATGAGTATTCATGAAGTTCAAGAAATTGATTTGAACTCCCTTGAAGAAGTTGATAACTCTGTCAGTATCATAAACAATTATTTCGGTAGTTTCAAGCTCCCCAAGTTGAAAACCATTGGAGGAACATTTAGTTTACTGAAGAATGAAAAGTTGAGTTCGCTTGAGTTCCCCTCAGTTACTGACATTGGTGGAGGGTTAATGATTGTGAATAACACCAAGATTGACAAGATCAACTTTTTCCCCAAACTTAGCATCATTGGAGGTGCAATTGAGCTTGTAGGAAACATTAAGGAGACCAGCTTGAAGCATTTGAAATTGGTCAAGGGGAGTGCCAAGGTTAAGTCATCATCTTCTATTTTTGATTGCACCAAATGGTCTAGGAGTGAGATCAGTGCTGTCATCAGAGGAGGCAAAATCGAATGTATCAACTCCAACAATGAAAGAATCGTCGAAAACACACCAACCGATGGCTATACCAGAGAACAGCTTGAAGAAAACGGAGGCGACCCTTCACAAGCATCATTCAAATTAAAGTTTAGTTCAGGAGGTTCCACTATTTTCTCTAGGATCAAAGTTGACTACGTTTACTTACTCTTCCTTTCCCTCATCTCATTGGCCTAAATATAGTCTTTATTTAAAGTTTTGTATAACTTTTCTTCTAGTATTAAACGTTTTATGTCCGGAATCAATTTGTTAGTCCAGTCTTTATTTGAGTCTCTTATGCTTTGCCTTATATCAGAGGAACTTATTTGCCAGGCCTCTTGACTACAGTTTTCGGGGACAATTATTCTCTCCGCCCAAATATTCGGTATGTGGTTGTATTTGCCCTTAGCGATATCGCCCACATACTCTTTTTGATCCAAGTACGATAAAGTTTGATGGTCTCGGGAGAGACAGAAAAAATAGGCAGATTTCATGAGACCCTCCAACGCTGCGGATAGTTTATCCGGAAGATAATACTTGGGATCAAGAATACGCTCTAACGTATCGAACCCGACCAAGAAAATCAACTTTATAATGCTATTGGTATGATACTCCTTCTGAAGGTAAGCAGAGATCGAGATAGATTTGTCAACAAACCTGGCATGCTTGGTCAATCCAATTCCTATTTCCAGACCCAATTGTTTCTTCAAGTATCCCGCCATATAATACATCATTTCTAACCTCGCTTCAAATGACTCTGGTTGGGGGTTAGTCTTGTCGGCATTTTTCACAGAAAGAAGGAGAAGAATGGAATTAGCATCAGATTTGATCCCCGTCTTCTGGAAATGTCCCAAGGCCTCTTCAACCAAAGCATAATGGCCTAGATGAGGCGGGTTGAACGAGGAGTCCAAGACAAAAAGTCTTTCCGTATTTGAGCTCACGAACAGCTCAGACGTCTTGTGGATGATCTCGATGTCACGAGACGACCTGACAAAGTCTGTCAAGACCTTTTGGAACCTGAAGTTTGTAATTTTCTTTGAGTGAATTATAATTTCCTATCAATGCTTCAACTGAAGCTTATAAATATCTTACTTGTTGATTAAACAACGTATTTTCTCATATGTCTCACATACAAAATATGCTTATATTTAAATATATAGCCCTGCGTATACTGCATACAGACATGCACCCCATACATCGAAGTCGGGGGGGGCAGTATGAGGTCAATCGAGAGGGTTAATTTTAAGTTGCTTCGAAACAGTCTATGGGTCACGCAACGATAGAGGCACATATAGACATACATATAGATATTAACACATAAACACCAACTCATATCAATGGAAATCTACATAACGCTAGTTCAAATTTTAACCACCAGAGATCTATTATATTTTATATATAATTAAAACCTATAAACTCATTTCATAAATTACATAACTTCAATACCCGTGTATAATTGATGAGAAATAAACCCTTGAACGTAGCAAAGACTTCGAGCATGTAATGGCTCTCGTCGTTCATACGATTTTGACATACGGGAACAAAATCTTAACGGAGCAATCATGAAGACGGACTCGAGCATCGAGGCAGTCTATAAATATTGGGAGTCACAAATGCACACCCGTGCCCTGTCCTCCCGATTAGTTTGTAAACAATCTGCCTTCTTCCAACTCTTCAATTGTAGACTCGATAATCTCATCATCGTCATCATCTTCAACCAACTCGATGGTTGCATATTTTATCATATCCCACCGCTTCCAAAATGAAGCGGCATCGTTAAAGTCATCGGAGTCAACCAAGTCTTGTAAAAAATACTTAGCCTTAGTCAACCGATCCTTCAAAGCTTGCAACTGATGAGACGACTCGTCTTTAGATTTGATAGACGACGTCACATCAGCGGCAGCAGATGAAGAAGTAGAGGAAGAAACCACAGTAGGACAGGATTCATTCTGCCTCTGCTTGTCGGAAAGATCAAAGTCGCTATCCTCATAATCAGTGAAATCAGTTGTATTATCAAAGTAATCGTCATCATCAGTTACAACAGACACAGGAGTGTCATAGCCATAAACTTGATCTTCAACGCACGATGTGGCATCACAGTATCTTGCCCAAGCCTGATCAATTGCTCCCACCAAGTAGTCAAAACAACGTGTTCTGGATTCGCAGTCAGAAACTGGAATCAACTTCTTCGGTGAGTTGCAACTTGACGACTCTGAAAGTTGGAAATGCTTCTTTGAGCCTGGTACACTTGCTAGTTTACAATCCATGTTCTCACGTACCTCTTTGGTCTCTTCCGACGACAACTCATCGTCACTATATTTCGAAACTGCCTTTGACAATTCCGAGTCCAACGAAAAGGAGACTCTGGACGACGCCCTTCTCTTGGCACGCACCTGTTCGGCTCTGTAGCACGATTGCTCGTCTCCAGAGTCGTTGTCACTTTCAGATGAAGAATAAACAGCGGCCCGCCGCACTGGGAAGAAGGTTCTACGCTTGGAACAGCTGCTTTCCGCAAAGTCACAACCTCTCTTCACGGAGCCCTTCAAAGCACGCGAACACAAAGCCATTCCCGTCTCTATAACGATATCAGTATCCGACAGTATCAGATAAACTAATAACAATAATAATAATAATAATAGTAGTAGTGATCACTTACACAACAGCAGGTGTCCGGATGTTGGTGGCAAGGATCGTTCCGCTTCTGAAAAAAATCGTTCGCGGCGTGCAAATACCAAAAGTGCCGTTTTCTGCCTTTTTGGCTGTTTCTTTTTTCTTTATTGCCACGCTGTCCTTTCCTGAATTCAACCAATCAAGGTGTCAGAAACAGTAGTGCTCAGTCGACGACGAGAAATCCCTTTGACTTATACCAAGCTGATAGTAACTTCGGGGTACCGGGAGCTTCGAAAGATGCTGCTGATGTACCTGCTATGCCTATGGGCTGATATGACTATTCGCAAGCTGTTCTGTTCAGTATAGTGTTGACACTTTACTGAGAACTAGGGGGTTTGACGAATAAATGGGAGGCAAATGAAAAATTCCTGACCACAATTAATTGGAGGGAGTGTTAAAGAAGACCTGGCTGAAATGTCCGGAAATTGCATTAATTTATTGAACGGGAGTCAGGCCGGGCAGCAATTTGAGCGGCACACACATGCAAGAATGTATGGCAAAGCGGGCCGGGTAACGCGTTTTGGTAGTTACCCGGCCCCGCAAATAGGGGGTGTATGGCCGCACACGAAACCGCGCTAACAGGAGGTAGTGCACGCAGAGGGAGCGGGGGGCAACCGTAGCAGACGACGCTCCAGGAAGCAGGAGTGGGACATCCTAGACACCCGTGTTCTGGAGGGTGTCTGTTGTCGGGACCCGGTATGCAGACATGGCTTGAAACAGCGGTGCGGTGCCAGGTGCGTAGGATGGTAGGCAGCCAGGTGTGGTGGGGGCAGCTGTAGGCTGCATCGCTCGTATCTGATTGATGAGATGCGACCGTGTTCCATAGCCAGATAATCGCAGAAGAGACGTGGCAGAAAGCCCATCACAGTCGGGGATACATCGCTTGTAGTGAAGTGGGACGGTGTCGTTTCCGGAAGGTTCTCACGGGTCTCTTGTATGTAGACGCGTTGGCAGTATTTGTATTTACCTAGCTCGTGAATGTTGGTTATGCGCACCATCTCAATCAAGGGGACGGAGGAGCAGTTTGTGAAGAAACGGGCCGACTACGTCAAAGCGAACCTGGAAATGTCTTCCAGCGACAGTCGCGGTTGCGTTACTTTCCCGCAAGGGAAGCGTGGCACAGTTGAGAGGCCAGCGCCAACTCCGTGGCAGGTCAGGTTTCCAGTATTGCTGCGAAAATACTCTAAGCAACCGATAAGGGCTTCGAGGTGCTTGAAAAGCTGAACTTCGAGGAAAGGGTACTCTGGCCCTTATGAAAGCGATACACACAAGAAGACGGGCACAAGCAAACGGTCGTAGCGGACTTTGCCCGAGCACTTTCACAGTAAGACTTTGGAGCATTCGATCTGAATGTTACGAAAGAGCTCATGGGGCTTTGTCAGAAAATATTCAAGCGTCAGCACCATGCTTCTGGTTTCTCTAGAGCTGTCTAGAGCGACATCGAATGGTGTTACAGCTACAGTTAGGATGTACAAAGGGTCAAATTCATCATTCCTACTTGAAAAAAGAAGGCTGCAAAAAGATGGAGAGTCGAACAAAGAAAAGTACTATTTATGGCTTCTCGATGGTCCCAATCCTCTCTCCTAGTGTCTGGATCTGTGAAAGCCATCATTCCAGCAGTGCTTCTCATTCGGTATGCTGTGTTTTTCTGGTCATTATGGGTCCATTTCGCCCACGAAGCGCTTGGCCGCCAGGTATAGCGAGAGCTCGCGAAGACTCTCGCTACTGCTAGTGCGCGACGCATGCTCTATAGCGGAAGGTTGGTTCACAAAATACTGAGAGAAGCGCGGATCCTGGTAGTATTTAGGTGCAGTATCTGGAATGTATCTGGCGAGCAAATAGTTGAGAACAGGATTTTTGAACTGGCTGCGAACAAACGATTTGGTTTCTGATGCGACCTGTCGGTACATCGAATCCATTTCAGACTCGATCTGAGAATCGTCGGCCTCATGGTGTTTCTCCCTCTTTTCTTTCGCGTCGTATTTTCTTTCAAGCTTCTCTAGTATCTTGATGAGATAAGCAAGGACTTTGTTCATGTTCCGTTCGTTAACGAGAAAGAGCTCATTGTTTAGTATTTTTAAGTAGAACAAGTATGCAAGCGGTCCTACCATACGCACACATGCAAAGAATAGCTTCACCAGCATGATCGTTAACGCCTCTATCTTATCAGAAATTGGCGCGTTATCTGGCAAAGCGACCCCAATGAAATCCTTTTCTTGAGGTTCTCGGACTTCTTCATTGAGATAAAGGAAGAGGTCCCTTTTTGTATCATCATCAAGAAAATCCACAAGCTTATAAACGGGGACCATGCCACCGTTCATTTGAAGTGCTGCCTCGGAAAGAACAGAATCTGTAGACGTTTCAGGCCTCATGGGTCTATCCTGCAGAAGTAGACGAAGCGAGTCTCTAACCTTAGAAGCAAGATGACTTCCAGAGCCTCTGCTTGTTGGCGACTGAGCTTTGGAATAGGGGCCATATATTTCTGTGTCAACAAACCGTTGCTCGCGTAGGTACGTGTCGAAGTTCTTGTTTATAAGCTCGTTGAACTTTTGATTCTGGTCATTTAGGTACTGTCTTATCCTCTGGTCCTTGAAATCCAAAGGTACCTCTTCTTCAACCACACTTGAATTCTCTGAGATTTGCTCGAAGCTGGGGATTCTCACGTCAGAGTGAACACCTAATTCACCAGTTTTCTGTCTGTTTCTCATTATTCTGTCGTGTATCAAGTTTCTTGGTTTGTCTTGATTGGGGTCATTTTGGCTTGTCAGATGCCCTTCTCTCCACTTCCGCAAGTAGTCTTTTGCAAAACCTGGTATCCTTTCCTTGAAGGGCACAAACCTAGCGGTCTGGTCAATAATATCCCAAACTACCATCGGTGTTTTCTGTTGAGAACGGTTGATTTTTCACCGAGTCAATCTATATATGTCATCTGAAAATAAATCACATGTGAGCGTGCAGAAATTATTGCATCCGAAGAAAGATACAGCAAGCAACAGCAACCTAAAAAAAAAAGATGGAATTCTTTACTATAAATACTCAAAAAGCCTTGCGCTCTAACCAGAAGCTTTGGATACCACTTGGCTGCCATCGTCGCTACGTTTACTTGTTTGAGTCAGTTGGTACGATCGACTTTTTCAGCAACTCACTATCTACAGAGATTTCCTTATCTAGCAATCTTTAATATTAATCAAAAATGTCATCAGCACTTTTTAAGTTTTTCACAAACAGGCTCTTGAAGGATAACCAATGGAATAGACTAGGCGTGGAGGACCCCTACTACGAGTATGTTTCCGTAAGCGCAAATAATCCCTCGAAAAAAAAGAAGGTCAGCAGAAGGTACCCAGATAATCTTAGCGAAAATGACCTTAGCATTTTGAAGAATTTTAGGAAGAGAGCTTACCGCTACGATATGTGGTTTGGTTTTCTTGGAATCAGGTTTGGCTGGACTAACATTGTTGGTTTTATCCCGGTATTTGGTCCAATTATGAGCATATACTGGTCACTCAATCTTTGGAGGATTGCTTATCTGTTAGACGATGGTTTGCCGTTGGATATCCAGCTTACTTTTGTCATTAACGTTGCCCTTGATTTTGCCCTTAGTCTTATTCCCATAGTGGGAGAGTTGATTGTTTTAGGCTACAAGGCCAACCTGAGAAACTATCTAGTTCTTGACAAGCATTTAAACAGGGTTAGTCAAAAAAACCTGGGTCTTATTGATGAGAAAGATGTGCGCCCTGGTTTCATAAACGACAAATTACAGCCCGTTCTCGAATCTAAGATTTTGCCAGCTGCATCGAAAGCGGGTGATAGCATCGAGCACTTGATAGAGAATTACGCTGGCTCATTGAGATCTTCGGGTTCTAAATCTGCGGACTCAGAAGCAACGCTAAAGTCCAAAGCGGGCTTTTCTGAGGTGCCTTCTTCCGCGGAGTCTGCAACTACTTTATCGTCCTAGCACTTAGAGACTTAGGCTGCAAACTTATCAAAAACGGCCTCTAAAACTTTGTAACTTTCTCTTCGAAATTTGTGCTCTTCTCCCTCTTACTTCTTTAGAAATCTCTTTAATATTTACACCAACAAGGCGAGTTAACTGTTGTCGACCATGACGTGCTACGATAAGGCTTAGTAGTTTGTTGCATGATGAGTGCTCTTCTTATGTACAGTACCATCTCGCAGTCATAGAATTTTGAATCAAATTCAAATCATCAATTTCAAAGCCTACTTGGCCACATCACTTGGTGCACCTTCTCCAAATTGTCCATAGGCTGTTTAACAATCTCTTCAGAGCTCCTGAGCTAATTAAAAGTAAAAGCATCACCAGAAAAGGCGTCCCTCCAATTGTACCAACAGACGTGGAAGACTTCGATGTTAGAAGATCACAGCTCTTCAGAGGTGCGTGATAAAGACACTGCCAAGACTGAATTGACCCCTGTGTCAAAAGGGGACCTGGGTAGTGTAGTAAGGGACTTGAATTCTGAACTAGAGGAGGTGGAGCTAGATGTTTTTCCCCAACCAGACAATGAGTCCATTGGTTCTAAAGACGGACTATTGGAAGTTCACAAAGATAGTTTGAACCAATTGAACGGTACCGCAGATCCTATTATTACAGAAAGAGAACTAAACCCTGATTTGGCAGCCTTCATCACTGCATGTCAGGAAGGGAATTTGCTCACTGTCGAAGAGCTCATTACTTCAAGAAAAGTAGAAGCCGGAGATGTATTCAGCGATGGTATTACTGGCTTGCATTGGGCGGCTATCAATAACAGGCTTTCAATCGTGAGATACCTAATTACCAATGAATACTCAAAAGCAGATGCAAATACCCTTGGTGGAGACCTAATGGCGTCACCGTTACATTGGGCCTGTCGCAATGGATTGGTATACATTGCAGATTATTTAATCACCGAGGCAAATGCAGATCCAACCATTAGAGACGCTCAATCATACAATGCTTTACACTTGTCAATACACAGCTCCAACATAACGTTGGTCATTTATATGCTATTGATGTTCTGCAGTTCTGATTCCAAAACCAAAATTTATATTGATGAAACTGACAGTTCTAACAGAACTTGCTTACATTGGGCTGCGTACCAGGGCGATACCTTCTCTGTAAATGCCCTTTTGAGGTTTGGAGCAGATGTAAATAAGTTGGATAATACCCAATTTTTACCAATTCATTGGGCATTCATGAGAGGTTATAAAATAGTACTCAAGACATTGGTTGAAGCGGGTTCTGACATCTACGCAAAGACCGACCAAGGGAAAACGACTTTTGATATTGCCAAAGACATGAACTGTTACGGCACCTGGACGCAGGTTTTACGAGAAACTCGTCGTTCTCCCAAGAACAATTGGGCATACAAAGCTCCTTTTATCAGCCCAAAAACCGGAAAGCTTATCACCTTCTTCACTCCATACATAACTATACCATTGTTTCTATCATGCTTCAGTGTTGGGGACTCACTTTTCTTACCTAGACTATTCTTGGGACTTTTGATATTTTTTGGCTTAAACTTTCTTTTGAGTATATTTATTATCCCAACCTACTTGATAGAATCTAAGTCGATTACGAAGTCACCATTATTAGCTGGTGTGTTTTCTGGAACTGCTTTTTGGACAGTTTCAACTTGGCTTTACGCTATTGTGCCTCAACTTATTTGGAAGGAATTCATACCCAATGTCTTGCTTGCAGTATTAATCTGCCTATTTTCCTGGTCTTTTGTGAAAACCATGCTCATAAACCCTGGTTTTGTCCCAACTCCCTCAGACAACAAAGTCATACTCCAAAAAGTTAAAGATTTGATTTCAATTGGTGAGTTCGATACAGATCACTTCTGTGTCAATACGTACAACCGTAAACCATTACGGTCTAAGTATTCAAGAGTCTCAAAAAAATTGATAGCAAGATTCGACCATTATTGTCCTTGGATATACAATGAAATTGGGGTCCGAAACCACAAACTTTTCATTGCCTTCGTATATTCATTGAATCTTGCTATTATCGTGTTCACATATTTATCATTAAAATTATTTGAAAGCCTCGAGGACGGGTATGATAGTGATGATGAATCCCAGAAATGCTTCCTTTTGAATGATGAGCTATGCTATGCCTCCATAAATCACTCTTTTCATTTCAATATGGTGCTTTGGTGTTTGATGCAGTATATTTCGGTTTTTTTCTTATCTGTTGCACAAACTTTTCAAATTTCCAAAGGAATTACCTCATGGGAGTTCGTGAACTTAAATAATGGTCCCAGCAAGCCAATGTTCAACCATTCTACTGTTCCCGTAGACTTCCATTCAAACAAAGAGCCCGAGCGAAATCTTCCAGTACCAGAGGTAAAGACGGAACTAGGTACTTGTTGTCGATTGCTTAGTATAGATCAATTCGTTATGACGTTGAAGCTCTTGATATCCTCATTGTTGAGAAAAACTTCAGAAAGCAGATCCCAATATAGATTCATGCGAAGTTCCATTCCAACAGATTATGGTATCAAACAAAATTGGTTAGATTTTTTGGTATTGGGGGAAGTCAATTTCAAAAATATTTTTCTTTTACCAATTGAAGGGGAAAACAACCTCAACGGCACCGTTGTTGATTACTATAAGCTTTACGAGTATCCCAAGAAATCTTCTTCAGAACTTGTTTGAATATATCAAACCTCATATAGTTTACAGTCAAATACACATTACATGCAAATTTTTACTACAGCTAACAAGGAAAGAAACATAATGTTTATTCAAACTAAAAAAAAAATCAATACATGTTGCCATGTATATGAAAAAAAAACTTTTCACGTCGACTTCCCACACAAAATAGTTAACTATAGTCACGATACCTTAAGCAAAGCCTAAGGCATGCGTAACTTGTCAGACAGCCTCTTACACCCACCCTGACTTACACCTCCGAAGAAGTAAGAAAGAAAGGGTAAAGATCATCGCTCCTTTTCACAAACCGCGGCACCGCAGAGCGGCCTGGTGGTTTTAAACGAAAGGCAAACAGATAGATGACCGGACTGCGAGAATCACGGACAAGCTAAATATGTTCTCACTTTGAGGGTATAAGGGTATCTCACTCATCAACCAAGTTGGATTCAGTGGCTCTTTTGAAGAGTCAAAGAGAGACGTGACCTATAGAAATGATCCTATGAAGTACGTCGACAAAGAAAAAAGAGAAAACTTTTCAAAAACTGGTAGACTCGATGCGTTTATATAGTTTTTCGAAGATTTCGAGCCCGCGCTAGGGCATCTCATGAATGTCTTATAGACACAACCAAAGCCAACTTTACATGAAAGCTGGCGAATACGCTTCCAATGGAAACAAAGGTGCATTAGCAGGAAGCTGATGGAATGTTTAAAATCAAAAATGGGTACTTCAGCAGGATATTATGTCCCGATATTGAAGACAGCGGAATATGTACGGTCGTCAATTGCATCTTCAGTCATGCTGTTCCCAAGAGACGGTTAGATGGCAATTCCAATGAACAGTCTAAAAAGAAAGCTAAGACGGAGGGAAATGGTAGTGAAGCTAAAGACAACGAACAGTCAAGTGAGACATTCCAGAGAGAGGAGGTAACCCACGAGAACGGAGCCAAAGAAATCGAAACAAAGGAGAGCGAACCTAAGAATGACATTCGGATGATCATTCCTATGGCTGTTAGCCACTCGTTAATTCCCAGAGAGGAGAGGTCGGTTGTTGCCAAAAGGATAGCCGAGAAGAATGTCAATGAGAAGATACTCAACCCTAATAGAAGAGCACTAGAAAAAGAACTTGAACTCGCAAGTGAATGCTCGTCAGTGGAAGAGTATCGGGACAAAGCAGCATTGTATTTAGATGGTGGGAAAAAAATTCAACAGAGTGATCCCAAGTATATTTTGCCACTCAGCGTCTCCCCTTCTCCTGCTACCTTACAAGTGAGGAAGAAATACGTGCAACATATCGTCGATGCTATAAAACGAATGGAGCCTGAGTTCAAGACTCCAATTCTACGTGCTCTTGATGAGGAGTACGCAATCGCCTCATGTACAACCTCGCATACTTATCAACAAACACTCAAGAGAAAAGTATACGAGATCACCCACCCAGAGAAAATCAAAAACAGATCTTCGAAGCCCACCGACGATGATTTCATGAAGGCTCTCGATAGTCTAGTTATCTCACCTGAGGTTTTACAAAAGTACGGGTATATCCCGGAAGTTCCAGTTGCAGCAGAGCTTCCCATGAGACGAGAGTGCAGAAGATGCGGCACTGAATTTGCTCTTGAGGACCAAACAAAACCCACTGAATGCCGTTATCATTCTGGAAAGACATTCAAAACCGCACAGAAAACAAGGGCATTCGGTTGCTGTGGCGCCGTAATAGGCGAAGCAAACGATCCTTGTACAGTTGCAAAGCATCATGTTTATTATATCAACAGTCCCAATGAACTACACTCTATTCAGCCTTTTAGGTGGACGGATGATATTTTTGGAACCAAACCGGGGAGCTTCAAAGCAGTGGGTATCGATTGCGAGATGGGATTCACCACCAAAGGATTCGAATTGTTGAGAATAACTGCCATAGACTTTTTCACTGGTGAAGAAGTCATAGATGTTTTAGTGAGACCTCAGGGAGAGGTTGTCGATTTAAACACCCGCTGGTCAGGTATCGCAGAAATCAAAAGCGAGGCTCTTGATTTTGAAGAGCTGATTAGATTGCTAGGAGAAGTGATTGATTCCAACACAATCTTGATAGGTCATGGTTTGGAGAATGATTTGAATTCAATGAGGATTTTACATCGTAGGGTAATTGACACAGCCATCTTGTATCCCAGACACAAAACATCTCCAACCTTCCGATATTCGTTGAAGAATCTTGCCTTCAACTTTCTAGGAAGAACCATTCAAACGGGCCAGCATGATAGTTCTGAAGATTCGATAGCGGCTATCGACATCGTGAAGCATTTCGTGACGCTAGAATTTAATGAGGCTACAAAATAGGTCTCAACATGTCTATCTCGAAAAATATACTATAACAATACTGAATCCATTGTAATAATCGTAGACGATTTGCTGGAATTTGCAGAGCAGCTAATAAATGTACTTCTGCAAGAAATACTCTTGAACGTCAAGAAAGAATTCAAAGTGATCAAAAATCAAACGTGAGGAGGGTTTCCTTTACTTTTCAGGCATTGTTCCTCTGTGATACCTGAAAGATAAGTCTTTTGAGACAAACTCAGTGCTTAAGCTACTGATTTGCAAGCCTCTAGGAATCAAATAGCTTGTATCTTGCGTTTTTATATTCTGCGTTGGTTCTTTTGCAAGTGGCCGTGCGTCCCTCTCTACAATAGAGTTGCCCACTGACGGGGAGATGTACATAAACAGTGTCTCTAACCTCTCCCCCAAAGTCCGGCCTTATCTTCTTGAACCCACATAGCTCAGGAACAGTTACTATCCTTTCCACTACCGCCTCTATCACAGACTCTTTCAACATGACTTGGGTCAAGTCCTGGTAGTTTATGTAGCATCGCAAACGGTAGTTGAGATCGTCAAAGTTGAAGAACGTGTAGTCCTTCAACTTCTCGTGCTTCGAAAGCTCTTCTATCAACAGCGATTGCAAAGCTGTCGTGATATGATCCCTTTGATGGTAGTACTGTTGATGGACGTTCATGATCGGCGCTAGTATGGACTGGTATTGACTGTTGACATTGATGCGGCACTCGCTTGCCTCATGCTCCAAGTTCATGAGATTCAAGTCCACAAGGTAGTATCGTATTTCGGCCGTTTCAAGGCATTTTCGGTGGTCGTATGACCCTCCATATCCGTCACTCAAGTGCATCAAAGCATGTCTCCCAGGTTCCAACCCAAACGCCCTCTCGTATGCGTCTTGCAACATGTCGTACACCACCAGGCGGTCGTGCGTCTTGATGTCAACCTTGAACAAAGGCTTGTTCGAGGACCACGAGGAAATACCTAGGAACGCATTGGCTATGCAAAGATGCAACGCTGCTACTAGAATAGCCGTTCGGATACCCATAGCTCCTTAAACTTCAGATAAGGACGTGGTGATTTTCTCTGAACAGCCGGTCGTCTCTCTCGCGCTGCTTTAGATGGCTCTTCCCTTTTCTGATTTCTCCTTCGGCTCTGTCTTGCGTGGCACTTTCTTCGGTACGGATTGCTCTTGTGATATAGCTTCTGCACCGGCTGCAAAATATTCCTCCGTGTCCGATGGGTCGTGTTTGTCTGGCAAATTCTGACCTTAATCAGTTCAAACTGAAGCTTATTGGATGACGTGGACCTGTGTAGTGCTGGACCAATGCTAGCGATGTCTGATCGGGCAAAGTTGGTTATCTTATCGCGGACTGGCAGTTTGGTGGGAGCAAAAACCGATTAGTTCCACAAATGCAACCAGATGTTAAAGTTAGGCCCGACGCGACAAAAGAGAAACGCCAACGCGGTTTCAATATATTAATCTACAGGGCCACAACAAAACAAATATATAGACGGGGCCCAAAAATATAGCGGGAGAAAAACTTATAGCAGCCAGAAGAACGTCGCTAAGTTATTTGACCATATCCGTACGTTGCAGCTATGAAGAGATCTCCTAACAGTGTACTGAAAACACAGAAGATGGCAGGCGTTGCCCTTGGCGGTAGAACCAAGCAATCGTCGTTGATGTCGTTTTTCAAGCCAGCAAAGGAGCCCAAGCAGATCAAGGAAGAGCTTCCGAGGCAGGTGCCGTGGACGCCGGTAGAAGAGACGCCGGCAAAGATTTCGGTGGGAAACAAAGCTGAGATGAGTTCTCCCGATAGGAATGCTCACAGCGACATGGAGGCAGACACCAGTTTGATGGATCGAACGACAGACACACCACTCACGTCCGAATCGGACAACGTTGTGGTTCCAGCGGGAGGAAAGGGTGATATGATACCACACTCTTCGCCACTTGCCATCAAAAACTCCAGTCCTAACAGTATGGAGAGAGAGACCAAAGACAGGGCCAGAGAAACTGGCGACTCGAGTCCCTTGAAAAAACGCTCTGTCAGAAGGGCTGTGAGCTACACAGAAAGTAACGAAGAGGACGACGAAGAAGACGACGAAATACGCGTGCGACGCGATAAGAGAAGAAAAGTTATAGCCAGTGACGATGAAGAAGATGAATTTGACCCCAGCGATGATGGCGACGAGGACGAAGACGATGACATGAGTGATTTTGTTGTTGACGACGATCACGAGAGCGACCCAGAGGAGAAAGAGGCCAGCGAAGCCGAATCTAATGACTTACCCAAGAAAACGACCAAAAAGGTAAAGAAAACGAAGTCTGGCTCATCTCTTTCACCACAGAATTCCGCGGTCAAAAATTCATCTTCCAGTCCGCTTGGAGAAAAGTACAGAGCAGGCTCATCTTATTCTGCAACAGCTTCTGCTCTGAAGGTAGTGACCAAGCCAAGTCTGCCAATTCCGGTCAAAGCGAAGAGTAACTTCGCTAAAGAAAACGAAGAAAGATACCAATGGTTGGTCGATGTCAAGGATAGTGAAAAAAGAGGTGTCGATGACCCCAATTATGACCCAAGGACGTTATATATACCACAGACAGCTTGGAGTAAATTTACTGCATTTGAAAAGCAATATTGGGAGGTCAAGGGGAAAATGTGGGATACGGTAGTGTTCTTTAAGAAAGGTAAATTCTATGAACTTTATGAAAATGATGCCACTATTGCAAACACTGAATTTGATTTGAAAATTGCTGGTGGTGGAAGAGCGAACATGCGACTTGCAGGTATCCCCGAAATGTCATTCGAATACTGGGCGAAGGAGTTTATCAGTCATGGTTACAAAGTTGCGAAGGTAGACCAGAAGGAAACGTTGTTGGCAAAGGAGATGAGGGGTGGCTCTAAAAAGGAAGAGAAGATTATCAAGAGAGAATTGACTGGTATATTGACGGGCGGAACTTTGACAGACTTGGGTATGATTAGTGATGACATGGCAATTTATTGTTTGAGTATCAAAGAAGAATTGGTAGATGATCAGAGAAGGCAATTTGGTGTTTCATTCGTTGATACTGCAACATTGGAGTTGAATTTTATTGAATTCGAAGATGAGAATGAATGTACAAAGTTAGAAACATTAGTTGCTCAAATAAGACCCAAGGAAGTTATCTGTGAAAAAGGTAATTTATCACCAATCGCTACTAGAATTCTCAAACATAGTGGCATCGGAAACAACCAAATTTGGAATAACCTTAACCCAGAAACAGAGTTCTGGGATTATGATAGCAGCTTGGAAAATTTGGTCAAAAGCAAATATTACGATGCAGAAGATCTTGACGATTATTCTAGCTACCCCGCTGTATTGTTGGAAATGAAAGACAAATATAAAATCGCTTTCAATGCCTTTGGAGGCTTATTGTATTATTTGAAATTATTGATGCTTGATGAGCAGATTATGAGTTTGGGTAATTTCAAACATTATGAAATTTCAAAGAGCAATTCTACCCATATGCTTTTAGATGGTATAACTTTGAATAACCTAGAAATATTGAGTAATAACTTTGATGGGGGTGACCGTGGAACTTTACTAAAGCTAGTCAATAGAGCCATTACACCTTTCGGAAAAAGAGCTTTGAAAAATTGGATTTTGCACCCGTTAATGAATGTTCAAGAAATCAATGATAGATATGACTCTGTTGATTTCTTCATGAATGGTGGTTCTGAATACAGGGCAATTCTTGAAAGCGCATTGCTTGGTCTTCCTGACTTGGAAAGACTATTAGCTCGTATTCATAGTAACGTTTTGAAGTTCAATGACTTTCTCAAGGTAATCCAAAGCTTTGAAAAGATTGCTAGCGTGATAAAGAGACTCAAAGGGAGTTTCACTGGTGATTCTGGATCGTTATTCAAGTTTATTGAAAGTTTCCCAGAAGAGTTTTATTCTCTATTGTCTGAATGGGAAGATGCATTCGACAGACAAGAAGCTCTTAACGGGATTATATCGCCAACAAAGGGAGTTGATGAGAAGTTCGATCAATCCAAGGAAGAAATCGACGCATTAGAACACAAATTGACGCAACATATGAGAGAATATAAGAAGCAGTACAAGTCACATGAAATGTGTTATAAAGATTCAGGAAAGGAAATATACTTGATTGAGGTTCCGAATAAACTCACCAAGAACATTCCCGAGTCTTGGCAACAAATGGGTTCTACGGCTAAAGTGAGGAGATACTGGTCACCGGAGGTTAAAACCCTTGTGAGGAAGTTGCTTGAACAAAAGGAAACTCATAAGATGGTCTGTGATACTTTAAAATCAAGAATGTACGAACGATTTGATAAGCACTACGAAGTGTGGATGAAGGCTGTCAATTTGATTGCCAAAATTGACTGCTTGATCTCTCTCACTAGGGCTTCCGAGGCTTTAGGCGAACCAGCGTGCAGACCCAAGTTTGTTGAGTCGGAAAGAGGTGTGATAGATTTTAAAGAGTTGAGACATCCATGCTTTATGGGAGCAACCAATTTCATTCCAAACGATGTTATATTGGGTGGGGCTAAACAGAGCTTTGCGTTACTCACAGGAGCAAACGCCGCTGGAAAATCGACTGTGATGAGGACTACAGCACTCGCCGTGATCCTAAGCCAAATCGGGTGCTACGTGCCAGCTTGTGAAGCAAGCTTAACTCCGGTTGATAAAATTATGACTCGTCTTGGGGCTAACGATAACATATTGCAAGGAAAGTCAACATTTTTCGTTGAACTATCTGAAACAAAAAAGATCTTGAGGAATGCAACCCCGACCTCTTTAGTCATCTTAGACGAGCTCGGAAGAGGTGGTTCTTCAAGCGATGGCTATGCTATAGCCGAAGCAGTTCTTTACCACTTGTCCACTCATGTTCAGTCAATGGGCTTTTTTGCAACACATTATGGATCTCTTGGATTGTCATTTCAAAATCACCTACAAATTAGGCCTTTGAGAATGGCTATCATTGTCGAGAAAAACTCTAGGAACATTACATTCCTTTACAAGTTGGAAGAGGGAGCAGCTCATGGTTCTTTCGGAATGAACGTGGCCTCGATGTGTGGTATATCGGACACAATAGTCGATGAAGCTGAAGTTGCAGCGAAAAAATACGAGCAGACTTCTAAGTTGAAAGATGCTAGTAAGAACGAAAATAACAAGCTCAGCTTAGGCTTGCAAAGTGACTTCAGCTGGATTGTCAACGGAAAGCTTCCGTCTCTTTCTAACGATATTCTTAAATACAATGAACTGATCAAGCAATCAGCCTTGTGTAATATTTTTGAGATGATTGGTGGGATATAAGCGTTAGATGTATTACATAATTATATAGCATGAGATTTGTGAGTTTAGTGATTCTCCTCATAATTTAACGATCGCGAATTGGCCACCTATTCTTCGTTCTTTGGTCTATTGAACAGTACTTTTGAACATAAAACTATTAGAACAAAATGATTAACAAACTTGGATTGAACACAGCTAGCCCGTACCATTTATGGCTTTTTTCCATTATCTTTGGTGGGAGTATCTTTCATACCTTCGTGATATCCCCCATAGCCTTCAAAAATCTTCCGAGATATGAATTTGGCAGGTTGCAAACTAAAGTTTTCCCTTACTACTTCTTGGCTCAGGCTCTCTCGCCTGCTATTTTGGGTCTTTCAACTCCGTTGACATTATGTCCCTTCACCACAGGAGCATTGACCGTCTCAGCAGTTTGTGGTGCGCTCAACTACTTAGTTTTGTTACCTGTAAGCAAGCGTGTTAGAGACGAACGTGAAGCGTTCGTGAAAGATGGCAAAGCGTTCAACAAGGATGGAAGCTCCACGGAAGGATACACCGCTGTCAGCAAAAAGTTTGGTAAGTTGCACGGTATTTCAATGTTGTTGAATTTATTCTCCATTTTGTCCCTCGGTGCCTACGGAATAGTTTTGGCTAAAAGATTCTAGATTTGGATCGAAGATCCATGCCTAGCAGATCCATGTATGTGGCTTGACGATATATGTTTATAAGGAAAATGAAACGTTTAGTTAAATTTAATTGTACCGTTTTACCAGTTGTTTTGGAATCGTTGTACACTTATCAGTAAATCAAACATTTGAATTCAACCTGGACTACGTAGATATGATAGTATTGGTTTTATTATGGGAAGTAAACTCAATACGTGGAGTTTGAATCGTAATTAGTTCATCATTTGGTAGTGTGATATTCGAATCTGAAAATGCAATAAGCGTGCAGCACTTCCAAGATAAATAAAGATTAACATCAACAACTTTCTTCGTCCAGGTCTTCAGTTGTTTGAGAGAAATGAGTACCGTTCATCACCTTACCGATGAACTACTGAACCTCAGCTCGGAGTCCAAAAGAAAGAATTCGGAGGTTAAACAAAGTTGTGAGGTGGCCTTAGCGAAGTTGAGAGATTTCCCAATAACGACGAGAATTGACGAACTTTTGAAGAACGATGCTATTAAACAGGCTATAGTGGACCCATACTTACTAGCCTGTACTTCAGGGAATGTGAAGTTGGCCACGATATCAATTCCTGTGCTCCAGAAGTTGATAGTCACAAAGATGATACCTGTTTCTAGCCTTCCTCTGTTATTAGAAGCCTTGAAAGAAGCGACTAATTTGGCCATTGATATTCAACTAAAAATCTTACAATGCTTACCAGCTTTACTGCAAAACTACGAATCGCATATGAGAGGTGGCATATTAATAGAATTACTCGGAATATGCTCGAGCTTAACTGCAAACAACAAATCGACTGTCGTAATAAATACGGCTTCAGCTACATTGCAGCAGCTTTTCGGTAACATATATGATAAACTAAAGTCAGGAAAAAGCAATGACCCAAAGACAATTGAGGTTAAGGTAGACAACAATCAGCTTGTTAAGGTTGATGATTTGTCATTCGAGTCATTCGAACTTTTCCAAGATCTTGCAAGACTCATTGAACACGAGGAAACGACAGTTTTCAAAGATGTTATTCGTATCAGAGTGACATCTGTGTTGGAGATAGTTGAAAACATCTTGATAAACCACGTTGGAGTATTTCATAGTCATCAAGAGTTGGCATTCTTACTAAGGGTTAAAATCGTTCCAGCATTACTCAGGATTTTGTATTCTCCAACAAAAAATTTTGCCTTGACCTTGAGAGCCATGAGAATAATCCAGGTGCTATTGTCAACTCAATTGGATAACTTGGAGGTTGAAAGTGAGCTAATACTTTCCTTTCTCAATCATATTTTAGTTGGCAATGAACCAAGCGATAAAGCATCAGAAAAAACAACAGCTGAAAAAATTTTGGTATTAGAGATGTTTCGAAATTTGTTCAATCACTTTGATGTTATTAAAAGCATATTTGAAAAATTCGATGGCAATTCAAAGAAAAAGAATGTAGTCAAAGAATTACTTACCATATTCCATAACTTCATGTTGCACAACGCTACTTTCACAAGTGACATAATTCAACCCCCGTTGTCAGGAGCAACCACTCCATCAGCAACTCAGGCAGCACCACTTATATTATCCAAGTCAACTTCAACTATGAAAAATCTTGTTTTGGATAGTTTGGATAAAAGCGAGGCGCCTCTGTCGTTTCCTTCGACTTATCCCATATATCTTATTTTCAACATTTTGTTGGCATACGCCGATGGTACTGCGAAGTTTGTACAAAAACTCTCAAACAATACAGAGCCAGCCACTATTGAATCAGATGTGGAGTTTATCAACGTCTTCATTGAAGCTGGGTTCCATGAGATATCCTCCTTGTATGAAATATTACTATACCTTCGAGCGGATAATGACTGCTTTCATCTTTTGATAAGATCTTTGCAAAAATTCACACATACAACAGGGTTGTTGGGTCTTACTAATTCGAGGGATGGCCTTTTACGCATGTTGTCGACGGCGATTATCAAAAACTGGGGTCACGCAGGAGATATTCACCCAACGACTACAACAAATAGTGGAACATCATCGATTCAAGAACAGGGAAAGAATTTGTTGGCCTTGGGAGAGTCAATTGTAGAATCCTTGAGTTCTGGTCGTAATTCACATTCAAACGAAACTCCGACCCCAGCACCAACTCAAACACAGATGGCCCAGGCATTATCCAGAAGTTTTAATTCAAGGCACGTCATCTGCTTGAGAGCACTCATCAATTTAGCTGTTTCCCTTGGATCTACTCTACAAAGTTCGTGGCGAATAATCTGGATTACTCTTCAGTGGGCTGATTTCTACATGAATGGACCTGATCAGTATAGTGCAAATTTGAATGACAAAAAATTCAAAACTTTAAGTGAATCGATGCTTCCCAGCATTTCTCATCATGATATCGCAACTATTGAAACCTCAGAAAAGAAGTTTTTAGAAAGTATCAATGAGTATCCAAATGAATCATACCAAGAGTTAATTTACTCTTTAATATCTCTTTCAGAGGAACTGCTAAAATTCATCGAGCCGTCTGGAGATAGCAGTTATCCAGAAAATGCAGAAGATAAGATCAATAAACTTTGTCCGTATAACAAGGTGTATTTTCTATCCAAGATTCTACAAATAAGTCAAGTCAATCCGGCTAAATTTTTAATTGAATTTGATGAGCCGTGGATTATAATCTCAGACTATTTAATTAGACTTGGAACACAGAGATCGGTTCAATACAATTTGAGAATACATATTACTAACAGGTACACTCAGTTGGTAAAAGATCTTGCGACGACAGGGTTTGAAAATACCTCTGAAGATTCCACCCATAAAACTGCTAAAAAATCTTTGGCTGCTCTCATTGGGTTTATAAACAAAGGGTTTGAGCTTGGCATACCAACTGAACTTATGGTGTTGAACTGCGAGACTGAAATACACCTTCTTATCTTGGACACACTTCATGAACTTATCGACAAATATGATACATTTTATCAAACATCATGGAACATTGTTTTCCAAATATTGAATACACCTTTCCGGAATATGACATCTGGGGCCAATGATAACAATTTGAAGGAAAAAGTTAGGTCTCTTATAGAATCCTCGTTCGACACGTTGAAGTTGATTCTAGATGAGTTTCTCCTATCACTACCTCCGAGTCAACTAAAATTATTAATAGATACTTTGTTCAACTTTTGTCAGCAGACTTATGATTTGAATATTTCGTTTAGTTCTGTAAGCTACTTTTGGCTTTTCAGTGACTCGATGAAACAGAGACTAATTAATACAAATGTTATCAATGCTGCTGAGGATTCTGACCTGAGGGCAATGATCAAAACACAATCTGATCTCGTACATTTCATTGAGAAAAATAAAGTGTCCAAAAACTTTTATTTGGCTCTCGATACATATCTACTATCAAGCTTACTTCGACTTTCATCAGACGATCGAGCCCAAGTCAGAGATGGATCAATTCAAACTTTCTTCCAAATAATTGACGTTCATGGAAATATATTAACTCCGTTCTGGGATTTGATTTATGAAGTTGTTTTGCCAAATTTATTAGCTCTTGACCTTGATTTAAACAATCCTAACTTCAACAAAAGAGAGTGGATTGAAAGTTTAAACTTAATTTTGTCTGGTTTAGTTTTGATATACGGCAAGTATATGATGAATTTTACCCCTGAGACTTACCTCAAGTGGGAAGGTCTTTTGGAATATTTTTCCGAATTACTCAAATTGAAGTGGATTGATCTTAATTTGAAAGTGTTTACCTCTTTTCATGATTTAATCAAGCCGTTCAACCTTTTAGATACATCAGTGGCTGAAGGCAACACAAGAAAAATTAGAGATTTGATTTTTCAGTTTTGGGCAAGCATTCCTATTGAGTACGATTTTGTCAATTCACTTTACCAAGAGTCAATTGTGGCATTGATAGGGTGCGTTCCAACAATATATCATATTATGAAAGTGGATTTAACACTGAACGAATGTCATATAATCATCAACGCGTTGAACAAATGTGCCAGATATCCAGTATTGCCAAACAATCAAATGGACAACGTGAGGCCTTCCAAATTACAGGCAGCTGTTTTGAAGAATTTGGAAGTTATTGATAAAAAAAGTCCTCATATTCAATCACAGATTGCACAACAACTCAACAGTATCGCGACCTATCCTCTTGGTGTGAGGCAAAGAATAGAGGAGAAGTTGGCCAAAGTTCTCAAGGATAAGGTTAATGTACCCAGTTTCATTGCCTCGAGTCATTTAGCGTTGAAACTTTTGAGAAGAAAACTTGAAGAAATTACGGATTTTAGTAACATGTTTGCAGACAAAACGGTTAATCGTATTATAAAGTCAATGTTAGAAATCATAAAATCGAAGTCAGCTGGCATACCAAAAGAAGAGACACCCTTGTGGGTAGAAGCGATGGAAGTCGCCCATTTCTTGATTTCGAAGTTCATTAATGAATACGTCTCTGACTTCGAAAACGATGAGATGTGGGATTTGATTCTGGCTGCTATAGTAATGTGCTTTGAAACAGAAGAATTGACGACTCAAGAGATAAATCTTTTGCAATATAAGAAGTTGAGAGATGTGGTTCTTCCGGCGCTTGTGTACAATGCCAACATTAAAAAGCAGTATATTGAAGATTTTGCAGCTGCCCTCTACCGGAACTCACAGCTCTACGAATACGACAGTCTCGAATTGTCACTACTTGAGGAATCAGGCGACTCTTGTGAGGCTGTAACTAGAGCTTTCTGCTCGTTTGACTTCAACTCCTTTTTCGGCTCTACCAAGTCTCTAGTTCCATTCCATAACAAAACGACCAGGATGCTTTGTCTTCGTGAATTGATCGAGTTCACAACCGACCCGCGAAGTCCCGTGCTCAATGCCATTTGCACCTCGTACTTCACTTCGAGAGCTGCAATTGCCTTGCGTCGCTACATCAGCGATCTGGCTCTCGTGTTTCGCTGCCCTCTCCCCAAAGTCCAGCAACAAGAACTCTTGATCATTTTGGAAGGCCTCTTACGCATACAACACTCTCCGACGGATATCCCGTCCGGCATCCCACGTCTTCGGCCGCTCTTGACAAAATTGGTACCCCTCGCTTCTCGATCTGCAAAACTCGGCGCTCTACTTGAGCCCCTAATAGACTCATTCTACACCTCGTAACATGTTCATTATCTCATATATAGACTTCAAATCATGCTCAATCTACATTTCCGTCGTTCTTCCAGCGACAATTAGCCTACCCGCATGTTCCGTCTGGCCTTGCCCCACCTCCTTTGTTCTAGACGTGTTGATCTTTTCCGTGGCTCATCGCTGCCCGCCTCGCGTAAATCCTCGAATTTCGGTCGCAATTTTTCGTGTCCCAAAACGGAAATCCCTTCTCTGTTCCTTTTTTAGAATTATTAGGCACAGACCGATTTCAAGGTAAACAAAAAAAAAGTTCTCTCATTTTTTTGATCCTTTACAGCACTCAAAAACACTTTTTTTTATTATAGTCGGTGGCGTGTGTAGCACACAATAGTATACCATTCGTTAAGAGATTGAAAGATCTAGGCAATTTCCAAACTACCTGGAACTTGAAAAACGAAGAATTTTGGGGCAAAGTTGGCACATCACTACGAATCAAGGTCAGGTGTACAAAGCTGATAAAGCCAAAACTAAAACTTTGGACGCATAACAGCAGGCAAAGAGCGTAGGTAGAAGGCGGTTGCAGATCATTTGCGTGAAAGTGATAGCAGCGAAACAGAGTATTCGGAAGCACAGAAGAAGGCATCTGAACAAAAGAGGCGACAAATACGTCGGCCAAGATATAAAGAAGAAACAGTTGGCTAACTAGCGAGAAAAAGCCGGATATGTCTTCAAACAAGGATTTGAGTGGGTACGTTGAGTTTGACCCTGAGAGTGGAGTTCTTCGAAAGAAGTCGTTGGTCAAGCCCGAGAGAACAAGACTCAGTCAAGACCATCCACAGTATCATTATGCGCAGTTGGCCCAACAACATGCGAACCACTTGAAGATAAAACCGTCCACTACGGGATTGGACCCGCAAATATCGGGTCAGGATCTAAACGTTCCTGAGTATCAAGGCGAGAGGAGATCACTTAGGGATGAGGATATACCCTTGATGGACATAGGTAGTAGCTCCCCGAGGCGCAATAGCCCCTTGCGGAAAGGTGGACGTGAAGTTTTTGGCTTGAACGACGAAGTGAAGTCCTCTCCGAAAAAGAAAGCTTCAATGAAGAAGGCCAATAACCCAGCATACAAGGGGAAAAAGCACGATATTTATTTTTGGAAAGTTTATTGCTACATTATTACTTTCTGGGCTCCTGCACCATTATTGAAACTATTCGGATTGCCAACTAAGCTGAGACAGTTTGCTTGGAGAGAGAAAGTTGCTTTGATCTCTTGCATTCTATACATTGGTACCTTTGTTGCGTACTTAACATTTGGGTTCACGAAAACTGTCTGCTCTCACACAACTCTGAGAACGAGAATCAACCATGTGAACAGTGGAAATTTGGTTATCAACGGTCGGTACTACGATTTGACGAGTTCCCAGCATCCTGCAGCTGCAGGTATTTCAGCAGGTACCAATATCTTATATCCTCCAATTAACGCTGGTGGTAAGGATGCTTCATTTTTGTTTCAAAATGTGAATGGTAACTGCAAGGACCTCATAAAACCCAAAAAAGACTGTAAAATACCTGTGTCTAACAATGATGAACTCGCATGGTACATGCCATGTCGTGTATTTGAGCAGGACGGATCAACCAAACCGAATAAGACAAAGGCTTACTATCAAGGATGGGCTTGCCACACCAGTTCTACAGCCAGAAGATCATATTACAACTTGGAAGTTTCTGGTGATGTTTACTTCACTTGGGATGATATCAGAAATAGTACTAGAAATTTGGTTGTCTTTTCTGGTAATGTTCTTGATTTGAACTTGATTAACTGGATTGAATCAGACGATGTTACATATCCAGACCTATTCAATAAATTGAGAGATGACCATACATATAAAGGTCATGATATCTCTTTGGTATTGACCAACAAAGATGAAAGAAAAGCGGCTAGATGTTTAACAGAGATTGTGAAAGTAGGAACTATTGATTCGGACACAATTGGGTGTTTGGCTTCTCAAGTTGTCTTGTATGTTTCCTTGGTGTTTATTTTGTCAGTTGTCATCGCTAAATTTTTCATGGCATGCTACTTCAGATGGGTCGTATCTAGAAAACAAGGTGCCACTGAGATAGATAATAAATCAATGTTTGAAAGAAACAAGGAAATTGAAAATTGGGTCGATAACCCGGGTTCGCTTGGTACCATGATTAAGACCGTACCTGAAAGGGCAAGGGCAGACTACAAGGCAAACAAGACGAATAGACAGAGTGTTTTTGTCAGAGGAAACAGATTGTCATCAATGGGCCTTAATGGTGATCTTTCAAATTATTATGATAAGTCTGATAGCCTTTCAAAGACATTTAAATATACCACAATGACAACCCAAGCCTCCTTGTTGGAAAGAAAGAAAAACCAACCTTCTAACAAGAGCAACAGACAATCTACATTGTACTTGAACGACTATAATTCTTCGACGGACTTATTGAATAGACCCCCGTCCACAATTAACCCGTTTGACACTTATGACGATTTTGCTCCCGTGGGATTATCTACGGACTTCATCCACCCAGATGTTGTTCCTCAACCACCTGTCGAGTATCAGCCTTTTGGATTCCCATTGGCGCACACGATGAACTTGGTCACATGTTACTCCGAAGATGAAGAAGGTATGCGTTTGACTTTAGATTCTATCGCTACAACGGATTATCCAAACTCTCATAAATTGATTGTGATTATATGTGATGGTATCATAAAAGGATCTGGTAATGATATGAGTACTCCGGACGTTGCGTTAGGCATGATGACTGACTTTTGTATAGAGCCAGAGGATGTGAAGCCGCATTCATATGTTGCTGTTGCAGCAGGTTCAAAACGTCATAACATGGCAAAAGTATATGCGGGATTTTACAAATATGATGATGAAACAGTACCCCCTGAGAAGCAACAGAGGGTTCCAATTGTTACCATTGTCAAATGTGGAACACCATCCGAAGCTGGTTCCGCTAAACCAGGTAATAGAGGTAAACGTGACTCTCAAATTATTTTGATGTCACTCTTGCAGAAAGTAATGTTCGATGAAAGAATGACAGAATTGGAGTTTGAAATGTTGAGTAGTATTTGGAGAGTTACGGGAATGATGGTAGAGCTTTATGAAATTGTCTTGATGGTGGACGCAGATACAAAGGTTTTCCCTGATTCATTGACACATATGGTGGCAGAGATGGTGAAAGATCCAGACGTTATGGGATTATGTGGTGAAACAAAGATATCGAATAAGTCTCAAACATGGGTTACTGCTATCCAAGTCTTTGAATATTATATCTCACATCACCAGGCAAAGGCATTCGAGTCTGTATTTGGTGGTGTTACCTGTTTGCCTGGTTGTTTCTGTATGTACAGGATAAAGGCACCTAAAGGTTCTGACGGTTATTGGGTCCCAATTTTGGCAAATCCTGATATCGTTGAGAGGTATTCCGATAATGATACCAGTACATTACATAAGAAAAATTTGTTATTACTTGGTGAGGATCGTTACTTGTCTTCTTTGATGTTGAGAACCTTTCCCAAGCGGAAACAGGTATTTGTGCCAAAAGCTGCTTGTAAGACCGTCGTGCCTGATTCTTTCAAAGTTTTGTTGTCTCAACGTCGTCGTTGGATTAATTCTACTGTGCATAATTTGTTAGAATTAGTGTTGGTTAAAGATTTATGTGGAACCTTTTGTTTCTCAATGCAATTTGTTATTTTCATTGAGTTGGTTGGTACCCTCGTCTTACCTGCTGCTATTGTCTTTACGATTTACGTCATTATTGTTGCCATTATATCCAAGCCAACTCCAGTTATGTCCTTAGTTCTTTTGGCAGTGATTTTTGGACTACCTGGTCTCTTGATTGTTATCACAGTTTCATCATGGTCATATGTTGTTTACTTCTTTATTTATCTTATTGCCTTGCCAATATGGAACTTTGTTTTGCCAAGCTATGCATACTGGAAGTTTGACGATTTCAGTTGGGGTGAAACTCGAGTAGTGGCTGGTGATAAAGGTGATCATAGTGCTGCAGACGGTGAGTTCGATTCATCTAACATTACGATGAAGCGCTGGAAAGAATACGAAAGGGAACGTAGAAACCACGAAAAAGGTTTGACGGCACCCGGTCCTATTTGGGACCCTTCGACCATGGGAAAGAGCGTGTCGGAGGGATACTCTGATGGTTCTGTATCGTCTCCTTAGATGTATACATCAGCATACTGGTCCAGGTCTTCATAGGCTTCAACCTAAACGCGGTTTTTCGAAAAGCATAGAAATCAAAAGAACATTATTAGTTATATCAATATATGTAAATACACTATACCCTGATGTAGGCTATTCATTTTCAAGAGCGAGATCTTACATATTACAAGTGCCTGCGATCATCATAAAAGCTTTTCATTTCCAATTCTTGTGTTTCTAGCGTCATTCAAATATGATCTGACAATGGCACCATTCATAGCTCTTATTTTTGCTAGGTATATTTGTTTGAACTTAACGAGCCTCCACGTTATTGGGGCCTTCATAACAGACCGTCTGGAGGATGTTATATTTCTTCTCAAAGCATGAATCATAGAATCGCCATCATTCGAAATCACCCTGTCCTCGTCTCATATTTAGGCTTTTGGGAATTTGGAGTTTCTCAAGTCGTCTGCGTTGACCCACATTCCTAATTCGGAATATGGGGACCCTTGAAGAGACACCAGAACCAAACCAAAAGCACTTAGTTGAATTGGTGATCACTCACAAGAGTTGTCGAGGGAAGCCAGGGATGCTCAGCTTGAGGCCTACATATATCCTCTAGGTTGTCGAGCTTCTACGTATAAAAGCCAGAAATCTTTCAAGAACAGCGTGATCTTTCGGTCATTTGGTGAGATCCTGTGTTCACTGCACTACAAATGTGGGGGACTTCCAAAAAATCTCAGTTGACTCTGCAAACAACGAGGAGAAGCTTCTATTGCTTTTAAGCTATACGTCGGCTTCCTCCTTGTCTATTTTGACCCTCAGATTTGTAGGTTCTTCAAAAGACTCCTTTTCCACTGTTTACAAAATATTCACCAAATCTCACAATAATTATCTAAAAACCATTCTTTACACGAATTGCATATTTATAGTAATTCATTCATTGTAATATATAGATATAATTAACTAAGTTTATCACCGAAAAAAGCGCAATCTAAACGTAGTAGAAGAAATTTTTTTCTTGATGCAAATTAACAAACAAGTCCAAGTAAAATTTGTGATGAGGGTATATGTCTAACCAACCGCTTAAAACCCTAGCGTTATTGTTTTGAAGTTTACCATGCTGTACCCGCAACAATTAATAAGCTCTTCTTTCAACCAAAGTAGTAGCGAAAGACGAGTCACTCAAGTAGGCTGCAGCCTTAGTAGCCTGAGCCAATGCCTCGTTACTTTCAACACCTAAGGTCTCGAAGAGAGCATTAGCAGTAGTTGCCTTCTTGGCAGCAGTAGTAGCAGTTGTGGTTGCGGATTCCGTGCTGGAACTGTCGTCGAGACCTAAAGCATCAGAAATGATCTTGGAGATCTCAGCACCAGTATCACCAGTGTTACCAACGAAAGAAAGAAGCTTTTCGAGGAGACCATTCTTCTCAGACCATGAAACAGCCTTAGAACCGTAAGTGAAGGCGTCCTTGAGAACGGTTTCAATTGTATTGATGTATTTATCTGGGTTAGCCTTGATGTTGTCGATCAATTTGCTGAGAATACCGGAGTCCTTGATTTCTGAGACGACCCAGCTTAAGATACTGGAGATATCTCTCTTTGACAAGTACTCATCAAGATCTCTAGAGGTAAGCTCATGGATATCATCACGCTTAGAGCTTGAAGAGCTAGCAATCTTTTCAACAAGTTTATAAACGTCCTTGACTGCTGTTTCAGCACCGCTGATGTATTTGTCTGGGTTAGCCTTGATGTTGGCCCAAAGCTTAGAAATAATTCCAGAGCTCTTAATTTCCTTGATTACCCAAGTTAAGGCTGTTTCAAGCTCCAGGGCAACATCAGCTCTAGCATCGAGATCAAAAAGATCATCACGCTTAGATGATGAAGTGGTTGAAGAGTTGGTCTTCTTGGCAATGATATTCTTCACAACCTTAACGACGAGACCAACAACAGATTTGACAGTGTCAACGAGAGCAGTCTTCAAATCAGCGTCCTTCAGGGCAGTGCTGTAAATTTCCTTCAATAAGCCAGAAGACCAAATTGTCTTGACCAATGCTGGACCCTCAGACAAAAGAACAGATCCGATGGACTTAACAAGACTGACAATCTCGGATCTGAATTCTGAGTTGGTAGACAATGTCTTGTAAATCTCACCGAAAATACCGGAGTCCAAAAGAGCAGAAAGCAATTCAATAATGACATTTTCGGCTCTCTTTGAAAGCTCTCTATGTTCTTCAGAACTGACATCTTCTCTCTTTTCAGTGATTTGCTTGAATTCATCCCAAAGACTTACCAACTCATCCAAGTCGGATCTCTTAACGACTGTCTTCTCAGAGACATCTGGAGTAGCTGCTGCCATAGTGGATGACGCAAGAAGCGCAAGAACTGCTGCGTTGGAAAACTTCATTATGTATTAGGCTGTAGGGGGTGAGCGAAGTAAAGTTTCGTAAACTATATCCACTAAGAGGTAGTCGTTGTAGTGTTATTAAACAAGTTTGAATTTCTTCTGTTGAGTAGCGGCTGCCAGTCTCTTTATATTATTTACCCATAAGGAGCCTCCTCTTTTTTTGCAGTTTTGCACCTAATAATAAGAACCATACTTTGGCTCCTTTAACTCATCTAGGAAACTTCCTCTCTGTTTATTGTCCTGTTCACAGCGGCACGCAGCACTTTTCCTCAATTCTACTAATTACTTCCTCGTTGGGCTGATCACCATCGCCTAACCTTTTACAGAATAGGTTAAGTACTGGGGACTGTTTACTAGGCTTTTTCGAATAATTTCCTGTTTAGGAAGTATGATGAATGCTCGATTTTAGTGCGAAATGTGCAACATTGCCGAATAGGGTAATTCTGAGTTCCAGTGTCCTTGGCTACGTTGGAACAGAGAAGGGAGACGACGTCTCTGTGCAAAACTCGAAAAGGTGCTTGAATCTGGAGTAACAACAGGAGTGAGGGAAGAGGCGTGAGCCAGGAACATACAATGCACAATGCCAGTCATAATCTGGTCAAGAGCGAGTGGGAGAAACAGGTACAAGAAGGTGGTATTGAAAGTGATAAGGAGGACTTGACAAAGACCTTTCAAGCAAGGCTGATAACCTGAATGAGAGCAAAGAAGAACGCTCGTATTTGCGACTTAGATGGTTAACTGGGCAAATCCCGATATCACGGCTTTTCCAGGTACAGAAAAAGTCATTGGCTTGGCTAATACCTTCCGAACAACATCAGGAAACACTGGAAATGGAGATCACCAAGGAGAGTCCAGTACGACCAGCAGCAGCATCTGCGTTGCCGTCGGATAGGTAGACGAGGTACTGTTTCCCAGAATAACTTTGGACTGCGGTGGTTTGAGACGAGAACTCGATCTGCAGTATTGCCTAAAACGGAGCACTGAAATTGAATGGCGGAGAAACCGAAACAAGATCAATTGGTCACAAGAGTACATTGGCAGATTTTATCAAAGAGCCTAATTAGGTGAGGGAAAACCCATCTTGCCAAAAAAGGCACATATTGTTCATCTTGCTGCTCCGAAGCATCTTTCATGATAATATAATTCATCGGAGACCCTTACAATACGAAGCTACAAACGCTGGTTGCGAAGTGTGGAACAGAGGTGGAGAATGAGAGGCGCATCGAGACTTGCAGCTTGTGGCTGGGATGGGTTGAAGAAGCAGTGCAAGTAGGCTTCGCATCTGCAGTGGTGATTTGTAGAAACATGCACGAGAAAGTGAAGTCACGACAATTGAAGGTGTAGGTACGTTTCAAAAATGGGAACTCGCTGGTAGAAACATAGCAGCTTACTTCATTGGAGCTTGTGAGAGTTCACCATCATGTTGCTCAAAGCAAGTAAAACAGTGTTTTGCTTGGGTTCTTCTTTTAATGTCTTACAATGGCCCACGATGCTTTGCACGATAGAATCAAGTACAGCTACGCTGTATTGAACATCGGCGTGACCTTTTTCGAGCAGACTCATCTGGGAGACCCTACATGTATCTGGAAGAAACTAGAGGCTATTTATCATGTAGTAGTGCAAATACTTTGAGATAGGCGTTGGTGATAAATCATCTCTGTTTATCTTTTCAAATCTCGAACATTGAAAATTTTTTCAAATGGTAGTTATAGCCAAAGATGTATAGACCGCTTAATATCATCAAAACGGCTTGGAATAAAGCCGGATTTAGGGCTCATGATGCACTCAGCGTCCGTGGTTATCCCAAGATCGCTGTTATGCCTAATAGAACATTTCATGGGTCCCTTGTGAAACTCAATCAGGCCGCATTACCATCCAGTTATGAAGAGGAAAAGGTCATCATAGATCAAATCAATGCTGAAAAACTCACGGAGACGGACATTTCAACGGCTTCCAGAATCAGAAACATTGGTATACTGGCGCATATAGACTCCGGAAAGACCACTTTCACCGAGAGAGTGTTGTACTACACCGGAAGAATTAAGTCAATTCACGAAGTGAGAGGCCGTGATTCAGTTGGAGCAAAGATGGATCATATGGATTTGGAAAGGGAAAAAGGTATTACAATCCAGTCTGCCGCAACATACTGTTCTTGGGACAAAGCTGGAAAGGATTACCATTTCAACTTGATTGATACTCCAGGTCATATTGACTTTACCATTGAAGTTGAGAGAGCCCTTAGAGTTTTGGATGGAGCAGTGTTGGTTGTATGCGCTGTACTGGGAGTACAGTCTCAAACGGTCACCGTTGATCGTCAGATGCGTCGTTACAACGTTCCGAGAGTTACTTTCATCAACAAGATGGATAGAATGGGTGCAGATCCATTCAGAGCCATCGAACAGATCAATTTGAAGTTGAAAACTCCGGCTGCTGCGATCCAAGTTCCGATCGGAGCCGAATCTGAGTTGAAAGGTGTTGTTAACATCATAGACCGTGTTGCCTTGTATAATGAGGGCGAGCAGGGAGAAAATTTGAGAGCTGACAATAACATTCCTGAAGACTTGAAAGATTTAGTTGAAGAGAAGAGACAAGTGTTAATTGAAACTTTAGCTGATGTTGATGAAGAAATGGCAGATATTTATTTGATGGGAGAAGAGCCCACCGCAGAACAGATAAAGAGTGCTATTAGAAGAGCCACCATTGGTAGAAAGTTTACCCCAGTTTTAATGGGTTCAGCTTTGGCAAACAAAGGAGTTCAACCGGTTTTAGATGCTGTTGTCGACTTCTTACCTCAACCAAATGAAATCTTGAATATCGGATTGGATGTCTCTACTGAAGTTGAAAAACCCGTGTATTTAACTCCTTCGAGTTCTGCTCCTTTTGTTGGTCTTGCTTTCAAATTGGAAGAAGGAAAATACGGGCAATTGACTTACATCAGAGTGTATCAAGGCAAGTTGAAGAAAGGTACCTACATGAACCATCTTAAGTCAGGTAAGAAGGTTAAATTAGCTAGATTGGTTAGAATGCATTCTAACGATATGGAAGATGTTGATGAGATTGGCGCAGGTGAAATCTGTGCAACTTTTGGTGTTGATTGTGCTTCCGGTGACACATTTGTTGGTCAGAACTCAAGTCAGCAAATTGCCATGAGCTCTATGTTTGTGCCTGAAGCCGTCATTTCATTAAGTATTCAACCAAAGGCCAAGGATAACGGTGCCTTTTCCAAGGCTTTGAACAGATTTCAGAAGGAAGATCCTACGTTTAGAGTTAAATATGATCCGGAATCGAAAGAAACCATCATTTCAGGAATGGGAGAGTTGCACTTAGAAATTTACGTTGAAAGGATGAAACGTGAATACGGTGTTGATTGTGTGACCGGTAAGCCACAGGTTTCTTATCGTGAGTCTATCTTGGCCCCAACTACTTTCGATTACACACATAAAAAGCAGAGTGGTGGTTCTGGTCAATATGGTCGTGTTATGGGAGAGATGTCACCTCTTACGGGGGAAAACAAATTCAGTCAACATATTGTTGGCGGTAAGATCCCAGAGAAGTTCTTATTTGCATGTTCTAAGGGATTTGAAGATTCTTTGGAGAGAGGGCCATTGATTGGCCACCGTGTATTGGGTGTTCATATGCACATCAACGACGGTCAGACCCATGTTGTTGATTCTTCTGAGTTGTCGTTCAGAACTGCTACTCACGGTGCTTTCAGGCAAGCATTTTTGGATGCACAGCCTGTTATTTTAGAGCCAATAATGTCAGTTGAAGTCACGGCTCCAAACGAATTCCAGGGAAGTGTTGTGGGTTTGATCAACAAGCTTGGTGGAATCATTAATGAGACTGTCAACGGACAGGATGAATTCACTGTCAATGCCGAATGTTCCTTGAACTCTATGTTTGGCTTTTCAACCTCATTGAGAGCCTGTACCCAGGGAAAAGGCGAGTTCTCGTTGGAGTTCGACAAATATGCCCAATGTTCTCCTCAATTGCAGAAACAACTTATTGCAGACTTTGAAAAGAAAAACCAACAAAAGAAATAGAGTCTGCATGAAAGCCACGAAATCACTTTCATAAAAACTTACTCGTATGTTTCGTTCTTGTATATATATATATCTACTGCTTGTAATTAAAATTCAGTAAGTGTTTCTTGTATTTTTCACTAGATTATGGGGGGCGTAAACATTAAAAAAGAAAAGAACCTAACTATGATACCCTCAAACTGATAATAACTAAAGATACATATATATAAAAAACTTGTATATCACCAATTAAAGTTATTTCTCTTTCTTAAATGTTTAAGCTTTAGCGACGGCCTTCTTAACAGCGTATTTTCTTTGCTTTTTCAAAACCAAGACTTGGAATCTTTCGAAATCAGTCAACTGGGATCTCTTTTCTCTGGCATCCAAGTTCTTAGCCCATGAAGTAGCAGCCCACTTAGCATCGATATCAGCAGCAGCCCACTTCTTGTTGACGGTACCGGTTCTGGCTCCTCTGGTAAGAGTAGACAACACGATTGGGGTCAAGGTGACTCTGCCTAAGTAAATAGATTGTCTTTGGACGTTTGGACCATCAATCAATACCTAAAATTATGTTAGTAAATGGATTCCCTTTATATTCATGATAACTTCGGTGTAGAAGGAGGATGGACAAACACACGAAAAAGAAAGTGCTTCCCTTCTAATCAAAAATAATTGATTCGAGTATTTTTATGATGAAATTAGATGACTCGTATGAAATCTTGATACCAAACAATCTTGCATTTCTTTCTGTCTTTCTCTAATATTATTGAGAAGCTAATTCAAAAAAGAAAACCTCAACGGCAGACGAAAAGATCTATCACCTCATGAATCTTGCACGTTGTATTAGCCTCTAGACTCTTTTTTTGCTGTCTCACTCTGTGCCCTCACCTTCCTGCTCACCTATGTTTTATAGTACTTACTCTTTTCTGGTCAATTATTTCGACAATGGTAGCCAACTTCTTGTCTTGCAATAAGACAACACGGCCAACTTCGACGAGTCTCCAGCTAGCGGTCTTAACAGTAGAGTAGGATGACATGACGATTAATATTCTGTCTAACTGTTTAGTTCTTAGTTATTTGAACTCGATAGTTAGTTTTAGCTAAAGTGAATTTTGAAAATTTTTGGTGTGAGTAAAAGAACATCACCAGCGGAATCCTGAGTCTGAGGACTGGATGCAGTGAGCCAGACAAACAAGGCGGCAAAAAAAAAAACCAAATTACACAAAAACCGGGTGGACACAGTCATTATTACTCGTGAAAAGAGCATGATCAAATAAAAATGAGGGCACTTTTGTGCGAAGAGTTCGTCTTCAGCGAAAATGGACGTAAACAACAGTCACTTTGAGAGAGAGCCCGCTGGGTACGGCATACAATAGGTGCTAACACAAACTGCTTCCCTCGCCATACATTTTCCTTCAAGCGATGCGTAGAGAAGACTAACTCTTTTTCGGTAGAATAAGATGCCATAATTTACATGATTGCTTCTCTCATAACAACTGATGAGCCTACAGAGCATAGTTTTGGGACGGTCTTTCTTGGAGGAAAGGCGTTTGAGAAGTAGCTACTGTGGGCTTGTATTCAAACTGACAAGCTGTCAGGATCACTATGATGACCATAATTTGCGTTCGAGAATGTTGCGCCTGAAACCTCGCCGGGTTTCTAACGGGCCAGCATATCATGCGACCAACCTTTTGTCTGAGCTGAACCCCAGCAGCTGTGCCAGCTTCTTTACTCTTGAACTCGCAAATTTTTGCCCTTTCACCATTGTAGACCTCAGGATGAACTTGACGTCCAAATTGAAACTACAGCGATTCGGAGGAAACTACGGACCTATACGTACCCCTAGTCTGCTGTCTCGCTTCAAACACTCTTGTTTCTTTATTCTTCTATTTAGATTGATATCTGTAAATCACGTGCAAACACACATGGCAGGCATCCATCACGTGTTTGTAGGATGTTTTTCCTCGAGTATCAGTTATGAGTCTTAAAGTACATACAGCCAAAGTTTAGGTAAGTTCAATTATATTCTCAAAGCAGACATAATATTGGATCAACATCCATTTATGCTTAAGTGTCTCAGACATACGAACAGATTTTTATTGAAGAGAATGCTGAGCAGCAAATCTGCGGTTACCCAACCAGAATGGGTCAAACCTGTGCGCCTGAAAGACCACACATCACCTAGTTTAAAGGTGTACAACTCTCTTACAAGGAGCAAAAATGAGTTCATACCCTTGAAGGAAGGTCACATAAAATGGTACTGTTGCGGTCCTACTGTATATGACCATTCACATATGGGACACGCCAGAAATTACGTGTCAACTGATGTTTGCAGAAGAATTCTTCAAAACTACTTTGGCTATAATATCTTGTTTGTGCAAAACGTTACCGATATTGATGACAAAATTATCATAGCTGCTAGACAGGAGTACTTGTTCGAGCAAAAGTTGGGTTCTGGCAAGAATGTAGACGGAGAGTTGATTGAACAGTCTAAGCAATTTCTCTCATACTACGTCAAGAAGAATTTACCAGAGTTCACCGGTGACTTAGAAAAAGACTTGCAGAAATGGGTTTTAGAGTTGAATATCTCAGAAATTGCCAAGGATAAGCCGAAGTACCCAATGTACATTAAGGCCGTAACGTCAGCTCACAAGACCATATTCAATTCTGATACCCTCCCAATCGACCAATATCTATCGAATATCAAAGACGTTGCCTTGCCTTTCTTAGACAAAGAGTATGGATCCAGTGTCAATGATCCGTCTATTTTCAAAAAACTCCCGTCATTTTGGGAAAATAAGTTTAACATTGACATGGCAAGATTGAACGTGTTACCACCCACATTCACTACCAGAGTTTCGGAATATATACCTGGTATAATTGAGTTTGTTGAAAAGATTGTCAAGAATGGGTTCGCATACGCCACACAGGATGGATCAGTGTATTTCGACACGGTCAGATTCGAGAATGATCCTAAACATGACTACGCAAAGTTGCAGCCATGGAACAAGGGAGACTTGTCCTTAATAAACGATGGCGAAGGTTCATTGACAACAGGACAAAGCACCAAAAAAAACGCAGCCGATTTTGCTTTATGGAAGGCCTCAAAGCCGGGTGAACCGTCGTGGACTTCTCCATGGGGTGAAGGTAGACCGGGGTGGCATATTGAGTGTTCTGTGATGGCATCAGACTTGACCGGGGATGTCATGGATATACACTCGGGAGGTATCGACTTGTGTTTTCCTCACCACGACAACGAATTAGCTCAATCCGAAGCATATTTCGACAATAAGCAATGGGTTAACTATTTCATGCATAATGGTCATTTACATATTCAAGGCCAAAAAATGTCCAAGTCTTTAAAAAACTTCATCACCATTGAAGAAGCCCTCAAAACTTACTCTTCTAGACAGTTGCGTTTAGTTTTTGCTTTGAGTCCATGGGAAAAGCCCCTTGACTTCAAAGAAAGTCTCATCAAGGAAGTGAAATCCGTGGAATCGTCATTATCGAAGTTTTTTACAACTGTTCGTGCGCTCAACAACGACTATAAACATTCTATAAGTAATTCAGAGTACGTGTCGAAAAAAGTGTCTTCTTCCGAAAAGAACTTGTACGAAGATCTTTCTGCTGCTCAAGTGGAAGTGCATGCAGCATTTTGTGATAACTTGTCTTCTGGTCAAGCACTTAGGGTCATAACAGACTTAGTGTCGAAGGCTAATAATTACATCCTGTCAGCATCCACAGATAATGAACTTCGAGTCGAAATTCTTCTTGAAATCACTCGTTGGATTGTCAAGATCCTTGATATTTTGGGCTTTCCAGCTCGAGCTGATCAATTAGGGTGGGTAGATCCAAATGAGGACGAAGACCACTCGTCATCTTCGAAGGAAGAAATCGCGATGCCTTTTGTCCAGGCATTATCAAAGTTCAGAGACGAGATCCGGAACTTGGCCATCTCTAAATCTGCCCAATCAGACGACTTCTTGAAAGCTACGGATTCTCTCAGAGCAAGCCTCATTCACTTAGGAGTCTCTCTTGACGATAGACCAAATGGAGATGCCCTAGTGAAATTTTTGAACAATCTGGAACAGCAGTCCTTGATAGAACAGCAAGAAGCTAAGGAAAAGGCAATTTTAGAAAAGCAAAGGAAGAGAGAGGAATTAGCATCTGCAAATGCTAAGAAGGAGCAGGAGAGACTTCAAAAAATGAAAGTCAATCCCAAGGACTTGTTCAAAGATCCTTCTTTGTACTCCGAGTGGGACTCCACAGGTATTCCTACCAAGGATTCTCAAGGCCAAGAAATTACCAAGAGCATGAGAAAAAAACTTACCAAGCAATATCAGCAACAGGAAAAGCTTTATCAAGAATATTTGAAATCAGAAACTTCGTAAACCTTTTAGTACCGCGCTACCAGGTCATTCTAATCTCCCCATAGCCAATGTATATATACGATTCTGTCACAACGTTTTGCTATTTAGCGTAAATATACCTTCCACATCTTGTGATACTTACGGTACTATATATAAGTATAAATTTATATACAGTCACAAAAGGCAGTATCAAATTGACAGCGGAAAGGTCGATTCAGGTACATTGAACAAATAGCGCTCATACTGATAGATCACATAGATGTTCAGCCTTAGTAACCGGTTTCAAAATGCAGCAAACGTGGCATTGACCTCGTCAATTGCAATATCGGCTTTGATAATTGCATTGACGGTGGTGCAATTGTTTACGGACCAAGCGTGGTCCATCGACTCTACTTCCATCACTAATGTGAGAGCAAGAGCGACAATAAAGAGGTCTTTCAATTACGGGGCATACCCCAAAAAACCGAAGGAGAATTCCAAAATAAATTTCGACTTGGAGGCAGATTTGACGCCGTTGTTTAATTGGAACACGAAACAAGTATTTGTTTACTTGACAGCAGAGTATCCAGGGAAGAGTAATGGAGCATCCAACAAAGTGACATATTGGGACAAAATATTGACAAGTAAAGAGGAGGCTAAACTAAGCATAAAAGACCAGATCGCCAAATACTCGGTTTGGGACGTGGAAAAGTCATTCAGAGGAAGAGAAGCCTCGCTCAAGTTGGAGTGGAACATCCAGCCTCATATAGGTCCCTTGATCTACGGAGAGACCAATTCTCCTACCACATTCAAGTTTGCCGAGATTAAGGCGCCAGATAAGCCATGACTAATGTTCATTATCTATATTATGATATATGTACAAGATATATATACAAGTTATTTTCATGTCACCCCAACCACAATCGACTGACTCTTCGCGAGTCGTTCAATTGTTCACATGGGCAACTTATCTCTTCGCATCAATCCAAGAGCTTTGATGGAGCGACTACGTCTTGATTTAAAATCTTCTTGCAAATCGCTTCTATTCAAAGGCTCAATTGCATCGATCTCTTTTCTGAATGCCAAATGACGGAGTCTGGCAGGGCCATTGTATAACAAAAACTCCATGGTGTCAGGATATTCATCCATCAATTGGAAAGCTTTGATTTTGTGTGGACCAGAATAGTCATCGAACAATCGCCACATTCTACTAAGTAATGTGGGACTTATTTTGGTCTGGATGGAAAAACGCTTCTCGGGGACGAAAAACTCTGGTAAGTGCTGAAGCAAGTTGGTTATTGACCACCTTGCATTTTTGTGTACCATAGAATTGTAGATTTCCAACTCTTTTGACAATACCGACAACGGGTTCGTGATATGCTTATATTCATTCTCGAGATCATTGATACTCCTTACATTATAATAGCGGTTGAGAATTTTAAAGTGACTCTCAACGAATTCTGACCCAACATTCCTGGTATAGTGCAATACCACCATTTTATAAATATACTGTATTTTCTTCATGATCTTGGCTTCTGCCCAATTTCCAGACACAAGGTGCTTTTCACATACAGAGAGAATCACAGGAAGGGATTCATGGCTCGGAAGTTTTGAAATTTCCAAAAGGATGATACCATATTGCATTCCTGTCAAGTTTACTTTAACTTCATTAGCACGTTCTAGCAAATTCAAATAATCCCGAGGCTCGTGATATTTCAGCTGCATAAACTCTAACTTCATAGAGACAAGTTTTCTGTAGTCAACTTTCAAACTTTCAGGTATAGTTATACTCTCTTCATCGTGAGGATAAGGATACTGCTCGATAAATTTAGTTAATAGATCACTCAACTCATTCAAACCACTACTAATCAACTCATCAGATAACTTAACATTACCCTGCTTCAAATAAAGTTTACCCATCTCTTCAAATAGTACAAATCTAAAGTTATAGGCCATTTGACTTCCCAAACGTTCTTTCATCTGGCTGAGGAAGTTTATCAATACATCCCAACTGATTTTGTCTTCAGAAGTAGCATTGACATAATCAGAGACGATACGACACAATTGAACAGAAAATTTCGATGGATTGTACTTATGGCCGCTGCTACTCTTATATTCATCAATAGCAAGACCATTTAACTCAAATACTGATTTTAGGAGTTCATATGAGTTCTTGAAACCATTGTTTTTCTGGGCGTCCATCTGGATCAAAGCCTTCATTAAATACTCATATGTGTTGGCTGTGATTGTAATGTTTTCCTTAACCATCATTCTGTAAAACTCCAATATTTGTGAATTGTTTTCGAATGTTCCCTTCTTGGAATAGTATCTCAAAAATGGAATGAATAGATGTTCAGATAGTAAATCACGGCCTTTGGCCTCTTTCAAATATTTCATCGCTCCACGCAAATCGTCCTTAGCAATCTGGTATTTGATAGCCTCGTTATAAAGCCCATGGTTCTTCCGCAAGCTCACGTTGTTTTGATCAATCTTGTTAATAATATGGTTAGCTCTGTCAGATACATTCTTTCTTTCTTCCTTGGACTTACAAGCTCTGAACCAAAAACGATAGTTCCTTAGCTGTAACTTATATATTTCTGCAGCACCAAAGGGTATATTCGAGGACCTATGAGCCTCGAAGACCATGGTATCTGCCATTTTAAATTGATCGAGTCTAGTGTATGCCCTTATGAGTTCGATGTATATATCCTCACACATCAAGTTCTTTTCCAATGATAAAGTTTTGAGCCATTCAATGACTTTTGGGTTATATGTTGACGATGCCAAATTGATGAATTTACTAATCACTTCAGAATCTATAATGGTTTCATCATTTTTTAGAATTTCATTGAAAAACTGTTTAGCACCCTCAAAATCACACGATTTAAGATAAAAATCAATAATTAATTTGAATAAGGGTCCTACAGAAGATGGGTTGACTCGTCCATTATTTACCTCATTCCGAAATTCAGAAAAGAAAGCTTTAGAACTTTCAAGATTTCCGTAGTAAAGGTTTGCCTTGATTAATGCAGTGAAAACTCCGGCGCTTGGAGGGAGATTTCTTTTTGTCAACTGAGAGAAAAGCTGATCTACCTTCTCAGATGCACCAATATTTGCTAATGCGTTCATTACAATACCGTAATGCTCAGTATAAGGCAAATCTCCTCTTCCATACATTTCCTCAAAAAGCAGTTGAAGTTGCGAGTAATTCTTTAAACTTTCACTGATCTTTAAGAGCACTTCTATCTGGTCATCATGGTGAAGATTCGGAAGACGAAAGTATAACTCCAAAGCTTCCTTGTGCTTATTCAACTCACACAACGAAACCATGGCACACTGTAAGTCAACGTGATTTAACGTGCCAACGAGATCTGGCTCCTTTTCCCGAATTTCAAGCTTGAGTTGCCAAAGATTCAAACATTTGGTAGGGGCAAAAGGCAAGAAAGCAGCCATGGATGTGGTGATGTAATTAAAGAAATACCCTTGGGTACCATTCTCAGAGATAATTGATTTCATTTTATCGATATGGTCTGTCATTGACTCCATTACTAAGTTTAGTAGTCTAAATGACTTCTTGTATACAGAGTACTGATGATCAACTAAAAGTAGATGATCATCACCTAGATGTCTCAAGTTCTTGATAAAAGTGGCAATAACAGAGTACTTATCCGCAATATTGTGTGTGTATAGGAGTCCCTTCCTCAAAAAAATTGACAATAATTGTCGTCTTGTTTCAATTGAATACTTCGAATCCTTCAAAAAGCTAGTTATTTTACCTTCGTTATATCTAAGAGCACCATATGCATCCACCTGGAATTGAAATACGGTGGCAAGGGTATCTGCCCATGTCTCAGCTATCACAACGTCAGGTATCATGGACAATGGATACATTATTTGGTCGTAGGCATCGAATTGATGATGATTAATTAAATGGTGAACAAGAATGCTTCTTTTGTCTATTAGCTTGTTCTGTAATTCTGTGACACCAGCAATGCTTCGGTCTTTCTCAAACACAGTAACCCACAACTTACATAGAAAAGAGAAAATCTTTTTGTCAGGATTATCTCCAATAAGATCAGCTATGTTTGAAAAATGCGTATAAATGGATTCTGAGTCTGCTTCAGTAAATCTTTGTCGATATAGTAGATCTCGTATGAATGTTTGCCGAGATGCGTCGTTGCTCAAGAGTGTTTGAGTTTGAAAATACCCGAACCTGTCAAAGTTATCTATGCTAGGAGCGTTTTGGAAATGTCCGTACGAGCTAAATGATTTTCTCCACGTTGTGTCTATTCTATTTATATGTGATATGGCTTGAAAAATATTCCTGACTTTGAGTGTCGGAAAAATCTCAGACCTCAAGCTCCTTATGTAGACATTATGCCATCCAGGATTTGTTATGCACCACTCCAAAAGCTCTTCAACTGGTATAGTTCTCCTGCTGAGTATGTGACGAAAATTTAGTAGTCGTAGCATAACTGGCTATCAGTATCAATGAGACAAGGGATTAAATGTGGGAATTCAAAATGCCAGCTAATAACTCCCAGATACCCCCAGTTCAGTCTTTTGTTACTCTTTCCTCCCAGCGCTTGACTTTTAGATGTCTTCTTGTCTACTGTTACTACAAGCATTGAAAAAATAGCGAATTATAAACTACATGCAGTCCATTTATTGTGAGTTTCCAAGAGACTTTTTTACGAATTGAAGGGAATTGATAGCATGAACATTCATTGAAGAAGATAGCTACTGTATCTTGACATATTTCTGCTGTTGAAGGATGGGATTGTGTCAATCAGAGTCATTAAATCAGTATTTTTTTTTTAACATCACGGAAACTTTGAGGCTCCTCAAACAGTGTGAATAAAAAATTGATCATCACAGAAACAAACCCGACCCAAGCAGAAGCTATAAAGAAGTTAAAAAGCCTTCATAAGTTAGTAACAGAAGCACATAAAAAATCATATAATATTAGAGGCTCAGTCTTTTGTTGTGAAATCAGTTAACGACCTTTCATCAACTCCCTCCAGCCAGCACCTCAAAAATTTGTACACAGAGATGCGACTCTTCTGCAAGCAGAAGGGCCAGAAAGAGAATATGTCCGCCCGGTCGACAGTTATCTTCATCTAAATGCAAAAGAGTGCGATTTTGTAGGAAAATAAACATACCTAGGTTATAGTTAGTAACGTGTCAACAGACAAAATAATATGAAAGTGTCGTGCTTAGCAGCTTCAGGAAGGAAAGGCTCATACAAGGCTGAAACTTAACGATATGCGGTTGTCAACACGGGTTTTTCAGTTGGAACAATTGGTAAAAATGCAATAATCATCGCCAGGTGGATATGTCTGGACATTCCACTCACACTTCCTAACTTTCACAGCCGACACCATTCATCTTTCGAGAAAGACTTACCATTCGTATCTTCAATAGATCTCCATGCTAAAGTCGCTGGATCCCACCGGTGGTCCAGGATTTTTTCTTTTCGGTGAATGAAAGAGTACAATATAACATTGAAAAATTTTACCAGTGTAGATATACGGAGGAAGACACGACCTATCTATACAGAATAGAGAAAATGATTTCAAACCATTATCCCAAAGAAACTTGCTTTTACAACCAAAGTGAACACTAGATGAGCAAAAGCAACTAAACCTATAATGAGTAGATGTAACCTTTTAGCAGAATTCTCGTTTCCCTCATACAACAAGTAACTATTCTTCAACACTATGGGACTGATTTTGGAATTGTTGGAGAGGCCGGTAACAAGACCACTTGCTACCACAATGAGCCATTCCAAGAGATTCAATATGATGTGATGGGTTTTATTGCTAATGAATATGACGATAAGAAGGTTTAGCACTGTAATAGGAAACCATAATATGTTCGTGTAGCCAAAAATAGAAATCAACTTGGTCAACGAAAGTCTCTCCGGAAACTTCACAACATAGGAAGTGCCCGCATACAAAGACAAGGGAAGTAATATATTGTAGCCATAGAAGAGCGAAATCGATTTGGTAAGCAACGCAAAGTTGTATTCGTACTTCTTTTTTTTATCGGAGTGGAGCCATTGTGAAAGCAAATTTGCACCTGTAGAGCTTACAAACATCAAAAAAATCAAGGTACCTGTGATCCATATGAAACCATATAGCTCTGTTACCCCGTCTTCACTTTCTTCCACGGGGCTTGAAGACTCGTTGAATGGATTGATTGCACGCTGTATCTTTTGGAAGAAGGTATCCGTGTCCAAATCAAAGAATCTACTGTAGAAGCTGATTTGGAACATGTGTGAATTGCTGCTTTTGCTAGGGCCCGATGAATTTTCGACATGCAGCAAGGTAGACTGGACGGCTGGCTCTAGAGGCGGTGCATTGCCACTTGTAGGAGCAAAATCATTTTCGACGTACGACGAATTTACGTCTGAATGCCGTGTTAGTAACTAGATGAAATCATATGATATTATGCGGTTATAGTGTTTTGGTACTTCGGTACTTACTGTCCGTTGAAAAAAAGTCATCCGTATCAAGTAAAGAAGTCTAATCTTGTTAGTATACTTATGTTTATTCACACAACGTCAGTCTTTTTCGTCCAGCTCTTCAATACATACCTCATTGTCGACATTATTTGTTACATGCGAATACTTGTGAGACATCTTCGGTAAAACGAAATTTAGAATGTCGTTGTCTGATGTTTACAGGTGAAATGATCTCAATATCTTTATTCTCATTATCCTCGATATTAACAACCCAAAATAGAAATTCGAGATTAGTACTCTATGAACTGTTACATAAGCAAAACATGTGGAGCTCAAAAAGATGCCCGAGGTGTCGGAATCGGAGCTTGGAAAAGAATAGGTTCATGTAATATTATGATTTGTGTACACTGTTCTTTTTGGTTATTCGAGGTTTGGAGACCTCAACCTAGTCCTTAGTAATGGTAGCTTTCACCTGGTCAGTGTCACTTTTTTGGGCGTTTTGGAGACACGAACGGACCACCTTTAAGGGCAGCACGCTTAGGGATGGGCAAGGTAGTACCATTGGATGTCTTTAGCTTTCTCACTTCACTTTGCTTCTCTTCATACTGAGCTTTCAGGGCCACCCGCAAGTTGTCAAACTGCAAAAACGTAGTAGGCTCGTACGTCATTCCCGCCTTTATTGGAGAGCCCTCTTTGTTTCCATGATGAAAGCGATCACCAGAGTCCATCATTTCTGGACTCGAGGAACCGATCACGAACTCTGGAGATGACGGAGAGTCGATCTCTATGGTACTGGTTAAACCAGCCGTACTCTTGGTGAACTTTTCGCCAAACCAATCGTGTGAGTAATATGACTCAACGGGACTGGAGAGTACTTCCAGCATAGGCTCATCAATTGCAGTGTAAATATCTATAACAGCCTCAAGACTGTCTTTTCCACTTTCAGGGCTGATAGCCGGAGAAGGTACCTTAGAGTATTTAGTATTGTTTTTGATGGGGTCGAACAGGCTGCGACGTTTATGGGGTCTCTGTTTTTGATTCTTCTGCATATTTAGTGGCTTATGAGCATGACTGGCATCATGATATTGTTTGCGAATGTGACCAATATCTCTATTCTTTGCTTTTCTTACTGTTCTTTGCTTGACAGGTCGTTCCAGCAATGATGATGAGCTTTCGTTTGTCAAGGTATCGGAGCTGGTGGACGATAGATATTCCTCGTTGTGGTCTTTATCCGAGGACTCCACAGAGTGTAAATCGTCTCTCGCCGTGAACTTCAACTGCTCATATATCTTTTTGTCTCTCTCTCTTAACAGCTCTTCTGAAATTGGAGAATCTATGTCTTTTACGTCATGTTCTTGTCCTTCATCGTACCCAGGAGGTTCATCCTTTTTCAGGCCGATCTCTTTCAAATTTCGCACCAGATGGATACCAGACTTCTTGGGAGCGTACATTACTTCCAATTGTTTCTCGCTAAGGTCTCTTGTCTCTGGAAACCTCAGGAAGGCAAGACTGCTAGCAATGCAGAGGAATCCTATGGCTGCGAAAACCCATGGACCTAAGGAAATTGCCGCGAACGGGAAAATCATAGTCAACCCACCATTCATCATCCAGTAAGCACACATACAAATAGAAGAGCCTTTTGCTCTTGCAGGGCTAGGAAATATCTCTCCTGTGTAAAGCCAACTTACTGATGCGATTGAAGAGGAGTATAGTGAGACAATGAATAGAAACAATGCAAGCACGGCTGAGGCAGGCTCTTTGAGCATTCTCCAGTGGAAAAAAGAGTACATACCATCTTCAAATGGGCCAAAACTCCCGTAGAATACCAGAAGTAGTCCAATGGTTATGAAAGCGAGGCCCATGATGAATGTTCCAAAAACCATGGTGTCTTTCCTTCGACAACTATCCAAAAGAAACACAGGGAAACAAGTAAATAGTGCAGCAACAATATACTGGATCGACACTACAAAAGTTCTCACCTCCCCTTGCAAACCGCACATCTCACATATGTAGATGAAGAAGTACATGAAGATCGTGGTACATGTTGTTTGCATCAAAATGTGAGTCATCATCCCTATCAACGTATGCTTCCAATATCTTTTGCCAAAAAGGGATGCATACGAGCTATTTTTTATCTCTGTACTAGCTGTGTAGGCATGTATGACATAGTCTTTATCACCGAGCTGTTCTCTCTGTTCTTTGTTCTCTCTCTTAAGTCCTAGCTTGGTAGAATGATAGCGCTCAATTCTTTCTAAACTTTTCGCAGCCTCTCCCCATCTAGAATGCAAAGCTAGCCATTTTGGAGATTCAGGAAGAAAAAAGCTCAATCCGAGCAACATCACAGCTGGAACACACTCAAGTGCCCAAGTATACTTGAAAGAGTACTCATTGTCTAACAGATGTTGAAAAAAGTACCCAACATAGAATATCAAGAGAGTACCCAAGATGGAACTCAAGTGCACAATTGACATCGATGCACCCTTTTTATTCGGGGGGATGATCTCAGAGATGTATACAGGTATCACAGCTGATATGAATCCCATAGAAATTCCTTTAAATACCCTTCCTAATACCACTAGGTATACATAAGTCAGTACGAACAGAATTGCAGTGCCGATGTTCCATACAATTCCTGCAACTTGAAACATTCTGATGCACCCATACATGTCACAAAGAAATCCACAGATGATACAGCCAACTATCAAAATGTTAGTATTATGACCTTGAAAAGACTTGTTTGGCAAATTTGAAGCGCTCTTATGGGATGTTACCGTTTAGAAGTTGAGTATTCTTCACGTTAGCACAAAGCAACTTTTGAGCTGCACATCTTCTGGAACCAAACAATACCATCAATACTCTTGTAAAACTTACCTGCTGCACCGATTGAGTTACTTGATGCTAATACTCCAGTCTCCCATTTGCTCAATTGTCCAAAGTATTCGTGGAATTGGGGTGTGATAAGAAAGGCCGTGAGAGAGGGCGCTTCCAAACCTAACAAGATCCCAGATATCGCAATGATTGCCGTGATTCCGTAAACATTATACGTCTTTGTATTCATCTTATTCTTATTGTAGGGTAGACTTGATAAGTTTAAGGGACCATTCTCTCTATGGTTACGGTAGTTGTACAATAGCTAGCTTTTAGCAGCCATTTGTGGCTTGAAAGCCAAAGTAACATGATTTGCAGGTTGATTACATTTACAAGTTAACACAATATCGCAGATTACGCTTATCTCACAAATTGCAGGTTATTCTAGATGCATCTACTGGCCATTCAATAAGCAATCAGTAACATCAGGATACAACGATTGGGGAAGAAAGGAGGCCTTCATACACTTATTATGCAAGTTAGTCAGTACCCTAACATTGAATTGGGTGGCCTCCCAGAAAAGCGAGGGGAAGCCTCGGATCGCTACATAAAACAGACACTTTTGCACTCTCCAGTATTTACCAACATTATTGATGGATTCAAAGTTGCGAAGAATAAAGCAAAAAAGGGGCTTTCCAGCAATTCATTCAATGATGAGGCGGACCAGTACTTGGGTGTGAAAGAAGAAGACTCTCAAAAAGACGTGTTCAGCGACGATGACGACCTTTTGCTTGGTTTGGATACAGTTTCTAACACAGACGCAAACGTAGCTACCCCTTTAGAAATGATTTCAGAACAAAAGGCGCTGACCGATCTGTCTGGAGGATCTCAGAGAGTGCAAGAAATCACCACGGTGCGTATAGTTGTAAAGCTAACTTCAATAATGGTGAATGACGCGGAATATCACCTTAATGCCCCGGTCAGAACTTCATGCCTTATTAGGGTACCAGATCCAAATGAAGAGGATTCATTGCTTTTGTCACTCAAGTCAGGATTTTTGCTACTTATTCGGATCTTCAATGTGCCGAGAGGAATGTCGGATGATTTTTACAATGCTTCTACTTCCCAATCTCAAACTGGTCCATTTGTACTTAAACCCTTTATTATCCAGTGGTGGGACACTTCAACAAAGCTTACCACGCCTGCTCTTGAGTCTTCAGGAAGTTTGTTGAATAGCCACTGCTCAGGTAACTTTGTGATTTCTTGCTCGGCCAATGGCATATTTCGAGTGTATCCGACTCAGCTTACTGATTCAGGGCTAATGCTTATGCCCCATAACAACATAACTGTGGATGGTTTTATATTACATGCATGTTTTGCTGAGCCTTTGATAGACAGCATATTCGAGCATCACTATATATTCATGATACTAACATTCACGAACTCCAAAAGACTTGAAATAAATCTCTATGACTGGTTCTCAGAGAATATACAGAACAACGTTACAAAGACTGTTCTCCCTTTGAACAACAGGTTTGAAATACCGATTTTTATCATTCCCATAAAAAATTTAACGGGCTTTCTCTTTGTTTATGACAAAAGGCTCCTTGTTATCACTATACACAACATAGTTTCTGCAGAATACCAGTTCAAAGAAGTTATGTTCCTGGGATCATTTCCTACGAGTTTCTATCGCCCTGAAACGAAAATATCACGGAAAAGTGATTTAGATGATGAAGTCCTATTGTCAACTGACAATGGAGCTGTGTATTCCATCGTAGTTGATACAGGGGGAACAATCAACTTGATGCAAATTATTAGAATTGCAGATCCTATCTCTGTTTTCACATTAGAGGTTCAAGGAAATGGATATAACTTGGTTTTTGGCAGTGACACAGGCTCAAATAGAGAGCTATACATTAACAAGTTATTTGATGAAGGTTCAGTCAACCAAGTGAGAGGTTATAGTAGTGTTCAAATCATCAGAGATTACAAAAACTGGAGTCCTATTGTTGATATTCAGATAATTGATACCTATAACCAGAGAACATTAGATAGTCATTCTGACCAAGAACTTTGGGCTTTAACGGGGAAAGGAAAACGAACTAGACTTTCACAGTTGAGAAGTGGATACCTAGCCACAAGAAGGACCAAGACATTCGAGAAACTCCGTAAGGCTATCAACATACAATTTATCGAGTACAATGACAACGCATATTTGATTTGCTCTTTACCTTTTGAAACATTAATGCTCGAATATGAAGATGATAAAGCAGAATTCGCAGAAATTGATGGCTCCTTGATCATCAATGATGCAAGTACCTTATTTGCAGCCAAGCTTTCATCTCTTGGAGATGTTGTCCTACAAGTTCTTGAAAGCACTCTTTTCTTAACCAACCTTTCTACTGACCTGATTACTCTTGAATTGAAAGACAAAAGGATACTTGGATGTGACATGAGTGGTGATTTTTTTGTCATTATTTCAGAATCACAAAACGATGTGCCAGTGGTAACTATAGAAATGTTCAGAGTAGGAAAAAATATTGACTGGGCACAAAGTTTCGAGGAATGTGGTGCGTTAGTCCCACTTCAAGTTACAGATATTGATTGTGAACCTTCCGTTGTTAAAGTATTGAATATTCTAGAAGCTTGGTATTTTGTTGTGGGTAGCTTTGATGGGAGAATTTTCTTTTTCAAACATGAAAATGGTTCTTTTAGTGAGTGTTTCCGGTTCTCTTTATTTGATTTGGCCAAGAGAAATAAAAAGTTAGAAGAATGTCTCTTGGTTCCCAACGATATAATTTTTTCGGAGAGTTCTATTCATGTTGGAACGAAGGATGGCTATTCAATACAGCTCAAGGTAACCCCCAACAACGATTTATCCTTTGAAAGGGCTTTGCATGTGGGCGACAGTTCGGTGAAATACAACATATTCCCTAATGATGAGAAATGTATACTAATATGCTCCAGGTCTCTTTGGCTATTGAATGCACATGACTCGGAGTTTCCAGCTAGAGTGTTTTTTGACGAAAAGCATGACAGGGCGGTAAGCACTAGTATTTTGATGCCGTTTCTCCATAACTATGCAACAGAACCCCGTTTCGCGTTTGTAAGGGAAGACGGTATCTTGGTGGGCACAGTACTGACTTTCAAGAGTCCATGCGTGAAGCAGTTGAATATTTCCGAATCAGCAAAACGGTTTATATATATACCTCATCTTACGGTTTTTGTTGTCTCTTGCTCTTCAGAGGATTCAACAACTCGATTGAAAATTATAGACCGAAAGTTTTTGAGAGTCTTACCGCAACAAGAGTACAACAATAGATCCAATTTGGATGTCATTTTCTCCAAAAATGAGATTCCATCAGCATTTTCTGTCTGGTCTATCACCAGAAATGGACATACATCTAAAAAGTTATTAGTTGGATCAAGTATTGATGATCAGAAAGGATCAATAAAGGTCTTAGACATTTTCAAGGTACAGTCATCGAAGCATGATTCCACCATTGTGAAAATCACAGAACTTACGTCTTTCGAGCACCCAGAACCTATAACTAGTATCCAGCAAATTGCATCTAATATTGTGTTCTGTAGCGGAAGGGCAATATACTCTACTAGTTACGACATTAAGGAGAGAAGACTTAAGCCTGTGACCAATTTGGTGACCCTATCAAGTGAGATAACCTCATTGCTTGTCGAAAATGACAAGCTCCTTGTGACCACCAAGCTAGACTCAGTATATCAATTCGTATACACACCTGCTGATTCAAAAAAAAGCTCAATAGAATCACTAGAGCTCGTCACAAGTGATCCGTTTTCAAAAAGTTTGATAAATCAAGCAATTTTGAAAGAGAAAGTTATCCTAGGGGAAAAGTTGCACTCCTCCATTATCATTATGAGCAGAGAAGAATGGAGACCTCCTAATCAGTTCCACTATAAAATGAATGCCATCCCCAGAGTTTTCACTTCTAGGTTCAATAGCCGTTGGAGCGAACCTCTTAATGATGGGTCAAAAGAAGCAATGAATGTCCTATGTGTAGGTGTCAATGGTGAGATCATTTCTTTCAGACTATCAACCGAAGAAAGCGAAGAGCTACGCTACCTAACTAAAAAAGTCAATAAGAATAGGAATCATAAGAAGCTGTTATCTAGCATCCTAGAGAGAAACAACGATCCTTTTGTGGATAAGGTTACAGGCAAAGGGTTGATATCGTTGAATAAATTGTATCTTAGCTACAAGGATAATAGGAAACAAGATTTGGTTATAGACTACGATTTGGAAGAGATTTCAAAGGTTAGTTTGTCTAATATTAGCATTTGATAATTTATAAATAACTATATGAATAATACAATATGGTAGCCAATAAGAGCGGGGGCTCCATGAACAGCTGCGACTATGGATTGATGTCGCCACCACTTGAAAGTTCATCTACAGACTCTTCTGTTATGGTATCGTCACCGATAGCAGCATGCTGAAGTTTGTTTTTCAATCTCTGTTGCCTTAACTTTTGAGCCGACGTCAATTCACTTCCATTCCCATTATCTTGGCCAATCCCTCTTAATTCCTGTAAAAGAGTTCTTGCTCTCGAACCTATATCTTTATCTTCATCATCTGCTATGTTGACATCTGTACTGAGATCAGTCCCATCGGTCAAAGACGAATCCTTCAATGATGCAGAAAAGGTATCATCAAGAGGCGAGGTAGGCAAATCAAAAGTAGGAGACAAAGGCGACCGTGGCTGAGAAGACTGAGCTGTGTTTCTCTTCTGGGCGTCAAGTAAGTGTCTTTTCATAACGGCTCTTTTTCTCACAGAAGACGGTTCTCCTTTGGCCGGTCCCGCAGCTTTAAGCTTTTCAAGTAGCGAGTCCATGACATTTGATTCATCATCGCTTTCTTCAGCCTCTCCTTTGGATAGTGTTCTCTTGGGCGTCTCCAAAAGTTTCTTTCTTTGTTCATAAATCCTTATTTCTTCCTCTCTTCTTAAATTCTCTGTCTGTGCACGTTTGAAATCCTTCACGAAGTCAGAGAACTTGCTGATAAAAGAGTTTCGTATGAAAGGGTCAGATGGGTCTTCCCCGAAGTATCTCATCAAATTGTCAAACTCTTTGAAAGTATAGTTTGACTGGTCCATAAGCAAGTCCCCTTTTCTTCTTGCTTTCGGAAGGGTGGGCAAAACGACCTTGAGTACTCTATCCGAAGGATGAAACTTAGAGATATCACTCAAATTTCCAATATCTACAGAGCTTTGTACATTCTTCAAGGCTTGCACATAGTCATTGCAATCATTCGAGATCACTTCAATCGAAAATTTGGACACTTCTGTCGTTTTACCTAAATCATCCATAAAATGAAGAACATCCGGGTACTGAGTTCTGACGATTTTTTCGACATAGTGCAAAAAAGTCATACTGTTTTTATCGTCTTTCATGAAACTTAACCTCTGAAGAGAACTCAATTTGAACCCTTGTGCCTGCTTTGTACTGTCATTCATATAATTACCAACGGCCAAAATGATTTCAAAAACGCTTTTCAAATGGCTCGAATTTTTGATTTTATCAGTGACATCGTCAACATCCCTCAACTTCGCAACTAAATCATCATAGTCTTTTTCATAGTTTGCGAGAACCTTTAATGCTCTCACTCTAGACTTCCAATAATGCTGCAAGTTATAAATCAACTCAACATAAACTCTGTCATATCTTTGAAGATCGTTAGGATCCTTGTCTGGTTTAGTTATCCCATCGACAGTATAGTCCGTAGAATATGGCGCTAGATTTCTTGCGAGTGTATTTGAGATTTCAACCACCTCTTCCTTACCCAAGAACTCTAAAACTGCGGGATTGTGAATGACGTCTTTGTCGCATCTCAATATCTTTGACACCAATTCCTCATCTGATAATCCATTGAAAGCATGCAAGTTGATACCAAACTGCTGATACACATCTCTTGGTAAGAATGAAATCTTGTCGATCTCTTCTTTCTTTTTGGTAGCTAACTTCTTGATCTCTTTAGCAGCAAAAATTGACTCAATTTCATCGAAGATACCTTTTTTCATCAAGTCCTTAGCTAATTCGGAACTTTGAGTGTTTTTCCAAAACGAGTTTCCGTTATTTTCTTCAATCTTTTCCCAATGCAACTGTTTCAACTTCTTTTTTGGCCTTGGCCGATCTCCGAATGGATTAGGAGGTTCATCTTGGTTATGCAATAAGGGTACCGTCGTTTTAGATGTAGGGATAGGAAATGGAGGTGGTGGAGGAATAGATGAGCCTGCCATTGGCGGAAGCGGAGGTGGAGGCGGAGGTGGTGGAGGTTGATTTTGAGATATCGCACCACCAAGGGATGGTGGTAAAGGAGGAGGTGGTGGCGGTGGAGGTGGTGCAAGTGATTTTGCATCGGCTTCTTTCTTCTTTTCTTTCTGAGATTCTTTCGCATCTTCGAACTTATCTTCTTCGGAGTCATCTATCGATGGTTCTTTCTTAGCTCTTGAAGCAATTTCTTGCAAAAGCATGGGATTCATTCCACCAGGCGGTGGAATTTTTCCATTTTCGGGGACGAGCGTATTACTCGATACAATCTTACCTTGTGAGTACTTTGACTCTAATTTATCTAAAATGCTCTTTCTGGAGGGTGACTTCTTTTGTTGCATCTCGGCCGAGTACAACTTACGCTCTAGTTTTGTCTTTAGTTTCTCCACTTCAAGTAACTCCTCTTGAACTTTTTGCTTCATAGAAGGATCAAGGAATGCGTCATTGAATTCGAATCCATTCTCATTATTCTCGTCAGAATTGAAGTCAATGTTGAAATCATTAAAGTTATTTTGCAACTCCCTCAATCTTTCCATCGCCAAAAGCTTTTGCTTGTTGTATAAAGAGCTGCTATTGAACTTCAAAATGTCATTTGATTCACTTTGTAAAGACGACAACTTTTTCTTCAATGAATTCAACTTTTGGAAATCGTCTTCACGACAAGCCCTAGGCGGGCCTTTCGGAGGTGGAGGTGGAGGAATTTGAGCCAACCCCTCAGATGATGTCTCTGACAAGGAGTCGACTTCAGGCTCAGACGGAAGCTCATCATCTACTGGTTGGATAGCGTTTTTATCATTCACGTAAGTCTCGAAGTCCGTCATTTCAAGCTCTCTCGCCATGTTTTCAATATCCCCCATTTGATCTCTTAATGCTCTAAGCCTCGAGCTTGGCTCTACCGTAGTTCCATATTGCCTATTTTCTCTTTTGAATTCATGATTTCTCTTGGAAATCTCCTTTTGTAGTCTCTCAATCAACTTTCCGTTAGACGTATGAACAGATACAGTTGTCCTGTTATCCTTCCTCTTTGCCTCGAACTGTGCATTGTTCAACATTACCAAAAGTTCTCTCATTTCAAGCTCTTGTCTTTGATTTTCTCTTAACTGTTTTTGTTTCAATTCCTCTATTTCATTTGCATATTCTTCATTCAACCTTCTGGTCCTCAATAAAATAGTCTCTTGCTCTTTGACCTCATTGGTTAAGCTAGAAATTAATCCATCAGCACCCATAGACAATTGTCTGGACATATCATCTCTCTCAGCTGTGGCTTCTTCAGCCATCCGCTTATAGTTTTTAACTTCCTCCATTGCTTTGTGATACATGTCGTCTGTGCTCATACTGGAGAAAAGGCGGTTGATAGCTACCCCGACAGCGGTATCTTCATCGGTCGTATGAACCATAGTTACATTTTGAATCAACCCGTCCAAAAGCTTCAAGCTTCTTACCAATTCTTCATTGCTACCTCGTTTTTCACTCTGGTTTAAATAAAGATGCTGTATAGCACTCAAAAAGAACCCTTGGGCTTCGCTATCCTTTACAGAGCTCCACAAAGATTGAACAAGTTCCACAGGGTTATTGAAATCCAAATCTTCGTTGATATTCTCTGTACTTTTCAACTCCATCTCATCATTTTCTGCCGACTCAAGATATTTTACACACTGTTGATTTAACCGGTCATAACCCAACTCTTGAAACTTCTCCAATAATCTTCCTAAACCCGCAGCGTTGAATTGAGCTCTTAAATGTATTCTAACTCTGAAGTCAAGCCCATAATCGATGATTGTATTTATCAATAACATTGTCCCAAGACAGTATTCTAATAAGTGATTCTCAAGGTTTCCTTGAGATCCTGCATGAGCAGACTTCAACTCTTCACTGGCCCCTACTAAAGAGTTCATATACTTCCCCTTTCCATCTAATGTTTTCTCGACTAGCTTGAGCCATAATTCAAATCGTTTGAACTTTTCAGGCGATGGAGGTTTCCTCACTAAACTTTTCTTCGACGATGGATTAGATGCATTCAATGTGGAGTCAAATTCATAATAAGGTCTCGCTGCAATCGAATCTAACGCCTTCAAAATTTTATGGAATTTTCCTTGATCCTCACCTTCATTATTATGACTGTAATATGCAATCATAAAGGTCAAAGCCTCCGCTGAGACTTTTCTTGTCACTATTCTGGGTGAGATTAAAGAGCCTGAAACGGCCATTACATATAAATTGACATCAGTACGAACTCTTTCAGCTCCCAACTTTTGATTCATCATGCATTTGAGGGCCTTCAACGTATTAAACTCTTTATCGAACAAATGATCATTAATATCATTGATCTCAGAACTCCCAATCCTTTCTTGAACTTTCATGAGGTACGCAGAAAGAATCGCGTCCCCTTGGCAATCATATATGAAGTTTCTAACCCAATCAATCGGCTCAGTTCTCAAAGAAACCCATAGATTTTTGAGCTGATCTGCGGTAATGGTCTTACCCAATAAAAGCTTCGTATAAAACTCTGGGGTTGCGTTCTCCTCTTTGTTCAAAATGACTCTTTCTTGCCTTTTATATTCCGTCAATGCGTCCTGATATATCAACATCCACTTTTTATCAGGACTGTAATTGATCATCTCCTGCTTTGCCTTTGTTGGCAAAGATCTGAAGTCCCTTTTATCCATTAGCTCCCGAAACAATCTATCAATCTCATAAACCAGGCTCGGCTTTTCAAGTACGAATCCTCCATTTGCTCCCGATGCAAGTGAATCGCTTGTGTTGGCAAACGTTGTCAACGACGGTTTTGAGATTATTGAAGTATTTGTAGATCTTCTTGAAAGGCCTCCAGATCTCGCGGTTTTCTTTTCATATGGATTATTTACTGTTGAAATGCTGTATGTGGATGCTTGACGATTATGATTTGATTTTGTAACTTGCGAACTGGGAACAGTGCTGATGGACTGCGAAGTACTATCTCGTCTATATGTGCTGTTTGGTACCGAGCCCGAAGGAAAGGGTCCGCTAGAAATACTTGCAGAGTCATTTGATGACAAATCGCTAAAGTTGTCACCATTGATGCTGTTGCTGCTTGATTTGTCTCTGGCTTTTCGTATGTTGAACAAAGATGTTGACATTCGGCTTGGCTGTTTGGTAGGCGAGTGTGATACCGAATCTTCACTGTATGCTCTAGAATTGTTTAATTCTTCGCTGATTCGCGTGTTTAACAGCAGGTTGGATTCATTAAACCTTTTTCTCATCGACATCTGATTTAAAATTTGACTCTTCTCTGTGCTGTTAACTCAATCCCGGAATGTTTCACTTCTGTCACGCTATAATATCAACGCGCTTGCTACCTTTTTTGGCTGGTAACACCGCTTGCTACTATTGCCGGTACGACGTTATCTGTAGTACTCGTGCTTGTACTGATCGACTATTCTTTGGTGTTCAGTGCCCAGCACCACTTAGTATACTTGCTCAAGAGCTGTTCAGTGAGTATGTATGGTCTAGTATGATCCAAGTGGTATGACCAACAAATATCAGATCAGTTATCCAGATGTTTCCAATCTGTCTCAATTATGGTTACGCATTGTTTTATTACTGGCGTGTCAGATTTTTGTGTATAATTACCGAGATAAAATTTAACTATAGGTGTGTAGGGTGTTACACTATTGTATTGAAATATAAAACTACATTTGGTAAAGAATCTGAAAATGACCTTCAATTTACTCGTCTATACTGTCCTTAAGCATTTGAATGGTTGAGTCCAACTCCGTGTTCACTTTCTCCTTAAATTGTTTTGACTTGGAATTTCTCCGTTCAAGGCCGGTGCCTTCCTTCTTTGGGGAGCTAGTATTAGATCTCTTCGCCAGAGGGTTCAGTTCAGGGAGGTTCTCAGAGGTATCTACGAAGTCCTCATCTTGGGATGCGTTTTGAGTGTCTCCTGGAGAGTCTGGGTCGTTTTCGTTAACTCCTAGTCCCACCGAGTGGTCATCACAGACAGTGTCTTCCTTAACATCGTTTAACGTCTGAGACAGCTTTGGTGGAGGGGAAGTTGCGGCTTCAGAGGGGAGATCGGAGCTTTCCAAGTCACGTGATTTATCGATACTCCATATCAAGGGAGAGAATCTTTCATGGGGTATTTCATCCAACTTAGCTTCCACAGTATTAAACTCAAGGTCCCAGAAACCAACCTTGCTCCAAAATATCTTGGCTCTTATTGATGCTAAAATCACGTAGAGTTTGATAAATTTTGTCTCTTCATCTTCTGGTAACTTGCCAGCGCCATCAGGCACAGTGTCGCTCACATTCCTTTTGAATTGGAAATTGTTGAGGTTAGTAGTATTGTCTTCGTAATTGTTTGTATCAATCTTGTACACATTCGAGTGGATCAACCTGAGTTTTGCAAAGAAATCACATATGTTTCTGAGCTTTACGAGACAGTAATTACAAAGCGAGTAGCTTGCAATAACTTCATGATTATCAATAAGAGTCAACGAACTGGTACTCGTATTGAAAGTAGCCGGTTCTGGGCTGAGAAGCTTTAGTGAGTACAAACGGGCGTGTTCGAGTGTGTCGTTTCTAACCTCGCCACAAAATCCGCATGGTTCTTTCGTGGCCACAGGTGCATGTTTTGGATTGGTACCATCACCTTTATATGTAAGTTTGAAATTCTCGTTCACTCCCTTAATTGGCTCAATGGTAACGTTTCCTTCCACAAGTAAATTCCAAAATGTCTTGCCTTTCTGCCATCTGTTTATAAAGTTAGATGTCGTTATCGTAGGGATGTTGATTATGCTGTTTTCAAGTTCGTCCGTCCAGATCTTACGGAAGAACTTGAGGCTTTTCAAGCTCAGAAGATCAAATTGGAATGTGGGTTTTATAAGCGAGAATATAAAAACCTTGAAGTCATTTTGATAATGTGCTAAATCAAGCCTTAAAGCTTTGATAGTGGGTGAATAGATTAAAGCAGAAGTTCTGTCTTCTTTATCTTCGTCTTGCTCTTCCGGTCTAGGGGTTCCAGGCGTGGATATAGCCCTATTCTTGTCTTCTATCTTTAAGAAGAGATTTTTTAAGTATGCTAGCTGTTCTTGGAGATCGGCAATGATAGTATCCTTTTCGGATATTTCCTCATGAAGTTTTCTGTTCTTGACTTTGAAATTATACGTTTCCCTCGATGCGTTGCTAACCATCTCATTAGCCTCGTTGAACAAAGAAGCTGTCAAGTCCTCCACTTCTCCTTCTAGCTTCGTATTCTGGGCCTCCGCTTCTTTCTTCAACTGTTCAGTCTTAATGTGATCCTTCTCGAGTTGGTTGTACTTCTCCAAAAGTTGACCATACTTTTCTTCTAGGTCCCCATTAGCACTAGTTTGCGCCTTCAACCGAACGTTCTCCTTATGCAAGTGCAACACTGTCTCTTCCAACTCTGACAGTCTTGCAACAGCTGTCACCAACTTAGTGGACAAGTTGGCGAGTTCCTTCGCAAGCATATCGTCCAAGTTCTCCTCGGCTTTCTTACTCTCTGCCATGTTTTTTATATCCCCTGGGGTTTTTTGGATTACCAATTACTAATGTCCACTTTATTTATTGGAGTTGTTTTGAAGATTTATTATCGCGATAGATATGTTACACAGTAAACGAAACGAGTTTTCAGAGCCAAAAAATAGAAAAGTGAAGGTTTCACCGTACCATAGAACTGTTGGAGGATTCGTGGTGACATACTCAACTTAGCTCTTATTTGTACCCTTTGTACAGAATCCAGTGTGTGATTTATGGGATACAAGAATAGAATAGCGAAACTTCTTTGATAGTTCTCTGAGAGTCCGAAGAGAAGGCAAGCTGCCGTATAGCGCTATGCAGAGCCTGTTGGATATGTTCAATAGACCCAAAGGGTACAGCAAGGACCCTTTGCTAAAGAGACAAGTACGAAAGGACAAGATTCCGTGGCTTCCGACTCCTGCTCCAAGTGAGCCTAAATGGGAAGGGATGTGCTTGGACCAGCTACCTTTCGAGATTAGGGTCAAAATAAGCAACGAGCTTTCGCAATTTGATTGCCTAAACCTTATGCGTACCTGCTGGCTGTTGTACGAGTCTACCTTGATAAGATTGTACCAAAACATTGTAATAGATCAGAATTTCAGTCAATTCAGCGAAGAGTACGATTTTCATGACTATGATGATAAATTTGAGTTATCTTGCAGCTACATCAAGACTTCCTATGGTTTCAAAAGGTTCTTGAATGCTTACTCGCAGTTGTATGACTCCAGATGCCACAATCATTATGTTAACTCCAACGAAACGTTTGACATAACTTTCCCATTTATCAAAAAGATTCAATGTGTTGATCTCCCAGATTCACTAAACACCTTTGACTGCGACTTAAACGAAAAACTCGTACAGTTTTTTGCCAGGTTACCTTGCCTTAAGGAGCTCACTTGGCTTAACGATAGCTTTAAGCTTGAATTCTTAGAGCTGATACCCGATAGCCGCAGTATAGCCAAGCTTGATTTGAACATTAAATTTAGCAACTACCCCGATGAACTACTTTCCGCGAGTAATTCTCATCTGTCAGATGAAGAGGATGACGAGAACAATGAAAAACAGAAAAAGTTCTTGAATTTTCCAAACCTACAATCTTTCAACATCCGCCCATTCCAAAACTCCACAAGACTCTCCAAGATAATAGGCAAACTATTGGTTAGTGAAAGTCCCCATAGTGTCATCAATAACTTGAAGACGCTAAAGCTTTCAAGATTTTGCAAGGATATGGATGCCTTACTGCCTCCTTGTAATGACTTGATTGCCTTTCCCGAAAGTCAAATTTTATCTGATCTAGATTTGGGAACTATCAAAGCCATTTTTGATCCTATTAATATGGCATGTTTTACGAACTTGACTACCTTCCTGATAAATAATTGCTTGTTGACTCCACATGACGCTGAAATGTTGATAAACTCTGTTGACTTGTCTAAGATTACAACTCTAGAGTTGAGAAACATCTCAGAATATCAGAGACTCGACACTAGCGCTAACTACAGAAACATTGTCGATTATCTTCAGCCAAGTTTTTTGTTTCCAATTGCACCACAATTAACCAACCTTAAGCATTTGATGATTGATTACAGAGAGGCTCTTGTTGACTCCGTACCTCAGTTTTTAAAAGCACTACCAACGCGAAGGTTGGAATCTCTAGACGTGCTCGTCAAAGCCAATGATACTAAATTTAGGACATTTCCCAATTTGAGTGAATTATACAACGCATATTCTAGAGCTATAGTCTCCGGAAACAAGCCAAAAACTTTGAAAAAACTCTCCATAGAAATCAAAGAGGAAAATCCATTCTGTGATATAGATATGCCTTTGGTGTCAACCACGTTCTTCAGAGATTTGAGAAGATGCGCTAAACTACAGAGTTTGAGGCTCAATCCGGGAGATAATCCTTCTGAATTGATAGAATTGATCGAATGTCTACCACAGCTTTCTGTACTTGATGTTTTTGGCGCAAAGGCAGGAGGTTGCCCAAACTTGGGCTTAGGCATGGTTCACCCAAATATATACGATGAGTGGTTCAAAGTGCAGCATGTTGCAATGCTATACTTCGAGCAAAAGCCACAGCTTCGCTACATTCGTATCAACAAGTGCGTATTCGATTGCGTTTCAGGCCAGGTAAATCCAAGGGAGGGAATCGAAAGATGGTTCAACCAGATTGTCAGAGTGGAATGACAATGATTTACCTTATCTACAATCAAATAGGTTTAAAGCATAAGCATATTCTATTCTATTAATTATTTGTACTCATTTTCTATAAACTCCCGGGCTCGTACTGTGATGGATTTTTTATGCGTTAGTTGGAGGACTTGACAGAGAAGCCAAAGAAGGTACCAAGGAAACTAGCTTCGAATTTCTTGTCGAATTGAACTCTTGAAGCCCTTATTTCTTGCATTATCTGAGCTTCCTTTTCTTGAGCAGTTCTCTTAGGTGAAACAGTGTTAGCAGATGTCATAACGGCAGGCATTTATATTAAATTATTGGAGTTGATTTGTAATGTGATATCAATAAGTAGAAGAGAACAACTACGATGAAACTGGGATCTCACCTTCTATATATACATATTTTAGAGTCATATCGCAGCACCTAGCCGGGTCTGTCTACGGATTGTCTTCGGACTAATGGCCATACGCACACTTAGTGTCGAGGAACGTTATCCGGTGTTTACATCCATGTCGCCTGGTTCAGCCTTGAAGTTTCTTTTGTTCGGAATTTATCCGGAGTCGGGGTTTTTCAAACAGCTATAACTTTTGACTGAGTTGTCCCAGAAAGATGATAACTACATAGAGATGTTCTTCACTAACTGAGCTTTCAATTACAATTACTTTGGTCTTTTTCTGATTTCTCAGCATAGAGTTATACCATTGCGTTCTTGTAATTGCCTCGCGTGAATGGCGCCTTTTTTTTGCTCATTGCTTGAGGAAAAGAAATTCCGACTTACAAATTGAAACACAAAAGTCCAGCCTGCATCTCTTTTTGGCTGTAATTGCTCCACTAGCCCCTCAACGATGTCCAATGGCGGACCAGAGACCACCATTGACCCCACTAAGACACCTTGTAGAAGCAGGTAGGCACTCTTTCATTGTGGCCAGCCTCAAAAAAGTGTCATATCGGTATAAAAAACGGAGGATTATGGGAGCAACGAACACGGATGCCAGCGACGATTACCTGATATTATGGAACAGGTCGGTTTCCTGTCTTTGTCCCGATTTTGAGTCATAAAATGACAAGCACTCCCAGATGTCCGAGCTGGCGTACTATCGACGAACGATCGAGTTTCCTAATTAGGCGACTTCCATGAAATAGTGAGCGAAGTTGCAATGTTTCTCGGGTTAATGGATATTTCAACGTCTTCGGTGCGACAGTGGCGGAACAGGATAAGAAAGGGTCTAAGGATAGGGAAAAAGGATGCGGACTCTATTGGAATGCAAGGAGGAATGCGGAACAGAAATGGTAAGTTACTAATAGAGAGGAATGATGAAATTGGGGTTTTTAGGCTAAGAACGTCCATAAAAGTACTGTATGGGATTACATTAGTCACACAACACGATCATCGTTATTGTACGGATGATCTAAAAAATTTGCATCTACACATTTAGCTACTGGTCAGTCAAGTTCTACAATTATCTGATATTCATGGAATAATTCATCATTCATTCATGTACAACATAGTAGCATTTTGAATCATTTATATAAAAAAGAATGGTAAGCACCGCTTACAACTTGTCAGCAGTGATTGGTCTGCCAATAGTAGTAACATCATCGTAAATCAAGGTAGTAACGAAATCAGAGTACTTATCAGCCTTAGCTTCTGGAGTGAAGTATGCCAAGGCTTGTTTGAACTTGTTACCTGGCTTAGCAGATTTAACCAACTTGGCGTATTCTTCTTCCAACAACTTGGAAACGTAGTCCTTGGTGATCGTAACACCCTTGTCGGTCTTGGCACCGTGAGTGACCCATTGCCAGATTTGGGTTCTGGAAACTTCAGCAGTAGCAGCATCCTCCATCAAGTAGTTGATTGGAACACATCCAATGTTACGTAACCATGCTTCGATGTACGATACACCAATGATGATGTTGGCTCTGATTCCTTGTTCAGTGATTCTTGCACCTGGAATGAAAGGACTCAACAAGTCCCTAGCGGTGACTTCCTTGTAAGGAATCTTTGGTGGGAGGTTGATCTGGTTTGGACCCTTCATGTGTTCATTGAAAACCTTCAACACAACAGGAACTAAAGCTGGGTGTGCAACCCAACAAGAGTCACATCCAACAGAGACTTCTCTCAACTTATCCTTAGCAACATTCTCCAAGGCAGCTCTGTTTCTGGCCTCATCATCCTTGATTGGAATTTGTGCAGCCATTCCTCCCAAAGCATGGACTTGTCTTTTGTGACAAGTGTTAACCAACAAGCTAACGTAAGAAGCCATGAAAGGAGAAGTCATAGTGACTTGGGATCTGTCTGGCAAGATGAAATCTGGGTGGTTTCTCAAAGACTTGATGTAAGAGAAAATGTAATCCCATCTACCACAGTTCAAACCACCAATATGTTGTCTCAATTGGTAGATGATTTCATCCATTTGGAATGCGGCTGGCAATGTTTCAATCAAAACAGAACCTCTGATGGTACCTCTTGGAAGACCAATGTAATCTTGGGCGTGGTTGAAAATGTCATTCCACAACTTAGCTTCCAAGTGATGTTCCATCTTTGGCAAATAGAAGTATGGACCGAAACCTCTCTTGATAGTTTCTCTTGCGTTGTTGTAAAAGTAGATTGCAAAATCGAAAATACCACCGGAAACTGGCTTACCGTCAACCAAGACGTGCTTTTCATCCAAATGCCAGCCTCTTGGTCTAACAATCAAAGTTGGAATGTGTCTATCAGGGGCAGTGTTCAACTCGTACTTTTTACCGCTGACCTCGTATGACAAATTTCTTCTCACACCATCATACAAGTTAACTTGACCGTCAGTCAAGTTATCCCATGCTGGGGTCAAAGAGTCTTCGAAGTCGGCCATGTAAGTAGCAACTTGAGAGTTCAAAGCGTTGATAACCATCTTCCTGTCAACAGGTCCGGTGATCTCAACCCTTCTATCTTGCAAGCCAGGGGCCAATGGTGGACCATTCCATGTTGGGTCTTCTCTGATGTACTTGGTCTCTGGCAAGAAGTCTGGCAAGAAACCTTGGTCTCTCTTTTTCTGTGCTTCCTTTCTGTTGGCCAACAACTTTTCTCTGGTAGGCTGGAAGGCACGATGCAAGGTAGCGACAAGGGCCAATGCCTCAGTGTTGAAAATGTGCTTAGCCCTGTCAGGGATTGGAGCCAATATTTGAACTCCTTTCAATTTATCTTCTGTCTTTGGGAATGGAGTTGACATCTTATCTGTATAAACTTATGGTACAAATATACTAATGATTCAAATTTGGAATTATTGAAGAAAAATGGCGATCCCTCCCTATTTATATGCTTGCTTCTTACCCCAGATAATGAGATTACGTTCCAGCGGAAGTGGTTACAGACAAAATCATTGTTAAAACGAATTCAATTGCGCGGAAACTTGGGAAAAAAAGACTGGGCTATACTACACTGAGAGACTAACATGCTGTGCTACTTGTAGACTATACTATTGTTCGTTTTCATGGGCTAATTCATCTTTTATGTCTTTCGTTGGTCGCTTCGATCGTTCGGGTACGATAATGTGAAAGTCGGAGGATCGGGCCTTCGGATCTTCCCGAGTCACTTTTTCCAGGCTTCTGTACCATTAAACACGAACACAAGGAGAAAGGCCGGTAACGGCCCAGGTATGTTATTGAGAAACTAGGTCATATGGTACCGTGAAAGCACATCCGTTCAGAGGTATGATCCTGCCGTTACAAGTTTATCTGCGTCTATATCTCTACGTAGTCATATGAGCATTATCTCAGGCACTCAGAAGCGTCTCCGGATTTAGCAGGAGTTAGGAGGACTTTTCGGTTTTTGGTTCCCGAGACACCAAATCGAAAAGCGAGGGCTTTGAGAGGTCTCTCCGGGCCTGGTATTGGAAGAACACACTACCTTTGCCTGGTCGGTCGACAACGGTGTTGGCCAGAGGACACTTGTCTTGCACGTGCAAGTGCTACTACTCGTTATACCCCGGACATTGGATTGGTCACAGATATCAAACGTTGTTAAGTGCGAGCTTCTTCCACCTCTAATATCCTTCGAGTAAATCTACAACAACTCGAACTGACTCTGGAGTGGCTGTGTCTCGAATTGGACCAGACGTTTCTTGCTCTCATAATAGTTGATCTATGTAAAAATGTTGCTTTAGTATATATTGAACTATCCGAACTATTTTGGCTGCCGGGAGAAGAGGCTTTCTGTACAGTGGACTTTAGGTCCTCTTGAAATAGATTGCCGAAGAAAACAGATACTCTGTTATAAACTAATACCCCGTTTGCAGTCACTGCGTAGCGTATTCGGTCCTAGTTTAACATTGAGGTCTTCATAGATCTATAACTCTACGGCAGCTATATTTCACGTAATCACTTAGCCCATGGCTTCTTATTTTGAGCAGGAGTCAAAATACCATGTTGGGCTGGAATGTAATTAACACGATGGTAAGAATTCAAATTCTTTCTCAAGACAATTTGATAGCAAGAAGCTGAACCTTGTCTAGAAACAATTGTGGAAGTAGCTAAGAAGAACTCCCAGATTCTGAACCATCTAATTCCATACTTGTTAACAACCTTGTCCTTATTTGCAAGCCAGTTGAGATACCATCTGTATAATGTACCAGAGTAGTGAACGCCGATATTGTCTATTGAAGCCACCTCGAAGCCAGTGTTCTCCAACGATGAGATAACAAAGGTCAACGGAGTGGAAGCATCAGCACCTGGGAAAATATATTTGTTCATAAATAAACCCCAAACCAAATCCTCGTATTGCCATCCTTTTCTTAAACCAGCGTACTGCAAGAAGAACAAACCGTCATCCTCCAAAGAGTCATGGACTTGTTTTAAGAAGGCACCGAATCTTCTAACACCAACGTGCTCTGCCATTTCCAAACATGTGATCTTGTCATACAAGCCATTCTCCTTCTTAGAGGTAGGGGCATCACGGTAGTCAACGCACTCAATTCTAGATTGATCAGGTGAAACATTGTGCTTTTCCAATAAAGAGTTACCCCATTTAGTTTGGTTCTTACCTAAGGTGATACCCGTTACCTTGGCACCCTTCTGAGAAGAAGCAAAAGCAGCCCAAGTACCCCATCCACAACCCAAATCTAAAACATGGTCATCCTTCTTCAATTGAATTTTATCTGCGACAACGTGTAACTTGTTGTCTTGCAATTCTTCTAATGTTTCTTCGGAGTTGATATCGCTAATGATACCAGAAGTGTAGATCATTCTTGGACCCAAGAACCATGCATAGAAATCATCACCTCTGTCGTAATGATCTCTGACTTGTTCTTCATCTTGAGATTGAGAATGTAAAATCACTTCCGGGATCATACCAAATAAGAAAAACTTGTACAACGAGATAGTGAAACGGAAGGTTGCCCAGTCGTGTTTGTACTCTAAAATGTCCAAAGCATCACCTTTGAAGCTGACTTTGCCTGTGAAGTACAATTCCTGGAAAGTCTCAAGAGGGATCTTTTTACCCTGACCTCCGTTTGAATCGATGTATTTAGCTTTCAACTCAGGAGTGTGATACTCGAGGTACTCAGAGATCGGGCGATTGGGGTACTTGACCTTCTCATTGAGTCTTGGTGAGAATGAAGACAAAATGGTCCAATAAGCCATCAAAATTGGCAACCCTAAGATAATAGTGAAGAACAACCACGTCTTGAAGCCGCCTCCAAGCTTTTTGGCAACATAAAGCGGAATCAACACGATAAATCCTCCCAATGCCAAATTGCTGAAGTGTCTGGAACCAGGGCCATCTGCTGGCAAAGGCGCGTTATGAATAGCAGGAGACGCAGTTGTCCACACACCATGCTTGTTGCTTGGTGGATCAACCGGCCCTTGGCTCGGGGTTTTCACGAATTCAATACTTTCCATCTTGATCAACTTATTCCAGTTCTATCAAGTGTGCAAGATTAGTCTAATTGAGTCTAACAACTGGGCTAACTACTGGAAATTGAGTGTTTATCGAAAAGAGAAAAAAAATACATGTAACTTGCCTGAAGATTATTCGGCCAAGGTCGCCATATGCCTGTGTATAACTATATTAGTTTCAGATTACTACGGTTTTCAACGACAGAGTAGTCAGAATCGCTCGCCTTGAGGCTATGCAGGTGCGTAATATCTATGAGGGCCAACCCTCTGTGTGCTGAATGCTTTTCACTGCTCGTTTCCATGCCAGCATCCCTCAATTTATAGACTTTGACAAAGGGCATTCTCCGACCGTTTGCTTTCCGTTAAAGGTGACACAGAATCGGTTTGGGACCCGAGGGGTGCAGCAGGGATCAGATATGGTATAAGGTTAAAATCTCAAATCTCATTCGTTTCCAAATAAATGTTTGTTTCTCGACTTCCCTGGCGTTCTAGATTTGTGCTAGGCTGCAAGACCACTGTACTGTCGGAATACGTCGAATTGCGGCTGAAATGTGAGAAGCAGCACACTTCGCGGAAAGTAAATTCTCTCGGCTGATAGCACTGTCTGGCAGGAAGCCGTGGAATTGCCGCAATCTCAAGAAGAACCTCTTTTAAGTATCCATTGAGCATCCATTGAACCTTGCGTGGTCAACGGTTTTGGCAGATTAGTGTTATTGCCCTACCCTCTCGCAAGACTATGTAGATAACGAACCAGAGCCTATTTATTGACAGGAAAAGGCCTTTCGGCTAAAAAAGAGAACAGAGGTGGAGATTTGCATTGAATGCTGTTGTAGGGGCACTTATAATATATTTGACATCTTTTAATTGTCTGAAATCTTGTATTTTCTGAGAGCCCACCCACCGAAGAAAGAGTCTTCAATCACGTGATCGTGCTCGTACTTTAGATACGGATTGTGCTAACGGTGTTTCGGTCTGAGGTTAGTCTTCAATCGGAATCCAGGTCATCATCAAACGGTATAGGCCCCATCACACTGTCTGGAACACTAAAGTGGTGTTGTCATCTTAAAGCCGGATCGGGGTCTTGTCGAATCGAGCTATTTTAATGTCAGATACGGATAAGAATGCCTTGGTGCTTATCGACTCTGACCCAGACTCAGAAAGTGGGATACACGAGCAACCAGCACTCAAGAAGAAGCGCACAGGGGATCTGGATCTAGGACCTACTGTAAAACTGTTTACGAAGAGTTCCTCGGTGGAAATGGATAGAAATACTGAAGCAAATTCAGCGTCTAACATATCTAGTTCGTCCAGTTCATCAAAGCCTGAATCGGGCACTGGCTCTGAATCCAGCACAGAGAACGATTCAGGTGACGATTCAAGTGATATGGATCAAGTCTTCACAATGTCACCGGAAATTATCATGGAGACAAGGCGTTTTTTAAAGGAAAATGGATCCATCAAATTCTTGGAGAAGTATTTGCCCCCAACCGCAACAAGTAATGACATCGTGAGGCTAATACTTCAGCTTGGGTTTTCACCCAGCGACTTTCCCAGTGAAGATACGCCATTGTTCGAACTTGTACGCATGTTGCATCTGGCCATGAAAAATGTGAGGTCAATGCGATCGCGTCTTCATCATTTCCAAACAATAGATCATGTTGTTGAACAGATCACGCAAGCCAGTAAGATTCTTGTGATTACAGGGGCAGGGATCTCTACAAGCTTAGGCATTCCTGATTTCAGGTCTTCCAAGGGGTTTTACACAAGGGTTCAGCATTTGGGTTTGAGTGATCCGCAGGAGGTCTTTGATTTGGACATGTTTCATACCGATCCAAGCCTATTTTATTCAATTGCATATATGATTCTACCTCCAGAGAAAGTGTATACTCCATTACATGCATTCATAAAGGTTTTGCAGGATAAAAACAAGCTATTGAGAAATTACACCCAGAATATTGATGATGTCGAAAGTCACGTAGGTCTTGACCGCGAGAAGGTTATCCAATGCCACGGATCTTTCGCAACTGCATCGTGTGTAACTTGTGGTTACCAAATACAAGGAGAAGAAATTTTCCCACAAATACGAAACCAAGATATTCCCTTTTGTCCAAGATGCTTCAAGACACGAGAGAAATTGATGAAAAATGAAGAAAACTACATTCCGGAAAGTTATGGAGTGATGAAACCTGATATCACATTTTTTGGAGAACCTCTTCCCAGGCGATTTCATCAGATGATAAATCAGGACCTAAGGGAATGTGACTTAGTCATAAGCGTTGGCACTTCTTTGAAGGTGGCTCCTGTAGCTGATATCGTTGGCAAGATTGACGAAGGAGTACCTCAAGTGTTGATTAACAAAGATCCTATACGCCACTGTAATTTTGACGTTAGTCTTTTGGGATACTGTGATGACGTTGCATATTTTTTGTGTGATAAGCTCGGAGAATCGTGGAACTTGAATCAAAGTGGATTAAATTCTAAAGTTGATGTAGGTAACCTAAACGTCAAGGTTATCGACTCGGATCAAAGATTATATCAAGTAACTGACTCTCTGAAACCCACGATACAATCAGAAAATGAAGATGCCGATGAAGTACCGTAGCAGGACGAATGATATAGAGTATATAGTGTAATTCTGTAATATTGTAATGACAGAAATTAGATGCACATCATAAAAATCGGATCCATTTTTTTAATCAAACCAGGAAAAATTTTTACGTATTAAAGACTATAAAACACTCAGAGCTTGGTAAAAGGCGTCGATAAATGCTATGATAAGGTTACCATATGGCTCACTAGTCCTAAAGTCCACTAAAAGATGGACTCTTTCGAGATTCAGCCCAATATTTCAACCCATAAGATGGAATTCTGGAGTCGGTGTGAAGTCAAATGATCCCTTTGACTTGAGCAAGCTTGACTTTGATGATCATGAGGATACAAAACTTCAAAGAGATGTAGAGAAACATGAAGACGGAGATGAAGTGGACAACTTTTTGAAAGAGGAATTCACTCTGTATGATAGCAAAAAGAATATTGACGACCTTTTGGCATCATTGCGTTTGGACACTGAATTAAAGGAAGAAAATAGTCCAAAAAGTCAGCAGGATAATACCGATGCATACATGGACAGGTTGAGTGAAAACATCGAAGTCCTATTGAATACTTCAAAGAGTGATCAGAGAGGTCAGAATGTAGATCATTTCCCATCACAAAGCAGTCTGACTGATCGTAGCCAAAAAGACAAAAGAATCATAGATGATGAAAAACAGCTTTTCCGAAACATTTTCAAATCTTACATGAATCCGGAGGAAGATAGTGATAGTCATGATGAACATGACGCTCGTGATTACTTGAGAGTGAGACCGATCTCGAACAGAATTGGTGACATGTTAGAATCTAATAAGCAAAAAAGACATAATTTAAGCTTTTTATTGAAAAAAACCGAGTCTGAAATCTTGTCCAAAACAGGGTCATTGATAACCTCTACCATAGATTATATTGACAACATAGAGACTGAACCTCAGCTTATTGACTTCTTGAGATCGAAATTATCAGAAGTATCCCCGGATAATCACGATGCAAGTGAGATTTTGAAAGATAAGGACAAACAAGAGCAGTTCATTGCAGAGATGACAGCTGCTTCACAGTCCAATCCTCATCAACCTATTTTAAATGCATTCACTCTTCCTTTCATATTTAACGCGGTATTACACAATCTTGCATTCAAGTTCAAAGATGGGCAGGCAGCACTATCTTTATTCAATTTACTAAAGAAGGACATAAACTTGTATACCGTTGTCTGCAATCAGCAAACTTACAATGAGGTTCTTCGAACACAATGGATATACAACGGCAAATCCAATTTATATGGAATAGAAATGACTTACATTGAGATGCTAAACAACGGATTCAATGGAGATGTAATCACGTTCAACATTCTCAAAAATATTATATTAGACTACTACGACCTAAAAATGGCTAAATCAGATATCAACAGGGCCTCTGGCGTCCCCATATGGTCAAGAGAAGACGACAGAAGAGTTCTAAATTTAGAAATGAAGTTAAGTACCTTGGCTTCATCCCTTAAGCGTATGCTATGGTCGTGAGGACTTTTTTCGGATCCTGATCAAAATAACAGCCCAAAAACACTGGTGAAGAGCGATATTCTCGACAACTCCAGCCTTGTATTAACTATATTTCTGTTACTATTGAAAACAAATTCCTGTATATATTACCCAATATAATTAATGTACTGATATGAATATTTACCTGAACTGCCAAATTCCTGGAGGTAACCAGTTGTTGTCATTACTTAATTTTAGCAGATATTGTTTATGCAGAGCTATCCGACTTTAGAGGGCTCTTTTAACAAGTCCAACAACTATTCATCTAATGCATCAACTGCAAACTCAGAGTCTACCTCACCCGCAGACTTCACTGAGCTGAGGTCTTTGAATGCAACACGGTCTTTAGACGTCAAAAAACAGCTTTCGCAGTCTCTCCATGGCACACACAGTGGTGGAGGTAGTAGTAGTGGAGGAATAACGAAATCACATTCTCGCAGAAACTCGTTAATGCCCGTGAGATCCAATAGTGATGATGATGACGAAGATGAAAACAAGGACGGACAAAAGAATGAACGGAAGAGAAGAGACAACATAAATGACAAAATCCAGGAGTTGTTGACATACATTCCAAGTGAATATTTTCAAGAGAATCCATCCGCTCCAGCGGACCCCAATGATAACGATGCAGCAATTGCTGCTGCTGTTAAGAATTCTGGTACAAAAGATGGGAAGCCGAACAAGGGCCAGATATTAACAAAATCGGTCGAGTACTTACAATATCTTCAAAACTTAATTGACGAGAACAACAGAAAGGAAGTTGAATTGAGGATGAAGCTTAAAGCGGCACAGTTGAAATTGCAAAATAAGCCATCTACTCCAGAAAATTTGAACATTGGTAATACTAGTGCCGAAATCGCTCTAGGTAAAATAGGAGTGGGACCATTGTCAGATGAATACTTCAAGGAGGTACTTGTCAACAGCTCTGGAGCTAAGCAAAGGCGGGACAGTGTTGACGATTGAGCAGCTATTTTTTTTGAAGTATATAATTAGTTCTAAAGGTCTAAATGCAGGGTTCATAAAATATACTAACAATGTGTACCAGTAGACTTCAGAAAGAATGCTTATGCATATACTACTTTACGTTTCTTCCTAATCTTTCCCGCTCGTCAGCTTGGTCTGCGAGCATATAAGCAGGATTATATTCATTCAAGTCAGCTTTTTTCAAACACGGGTTTCTAATAGTGTTGGTAACGCCACCCAAGCTAGTATATCCTTCGTCGTACATCTCACAGTAATCTAAGTCACATCCTACCAAGAAGTCCCAAATCTCAACGTATTTCCAATGTAAAATAGGATGGATACGAAGAAATTTTGGCCAGTGATGATCGGTCATTTGTTCATATTGAAGCTCAGATCCATACGGATCCGAATACCGGATTCCGACTATTATTGCTTTCACCTTAGTATTGATCTCATTCAAGTAAGTCTCAAAGCCCTCCTTTAACCGAGATTTTATTATTATTGGGTTCAAATGATAGTGCTCGGTGGAACTCTCTATAAAAGTTGCGAGCTTCGGGAATGGAAGCTCTGAGTTGATGTACACGGAATCTAGTTTGTAATCTTTTGGGATTGTGGAAACCATTTGACCGGTTTCAAAAAACTTGCGGTGAATCGTTGCTAGTAGCAATACCAACATTACAAGGCAGTCTTTTCCTCCATTGTATGAAATGGCTATTTCCTCGAGACTGTTCAGTGGTTAGTAACAATGTCTGAAAAATTCCATAGGGATGTAGGAAGGTAAAGAATACATACGAGTGACTCTCTATTGCTTGTTGTAGCACCTCCATACTTTTAGCAACCTGTTCTTTTACCTTGTCCCTTCTTTTCGGATTATAATTATACCGTGATCTTCTTGCCGGGACTGCTCCCCAAGGGAGGGAGTCGCCCAAAAAGTTCTGGACTAGGTCATAGCACTCTTTACACCTCAACGAGAACTTGTCGTCGTGATGGCTTTCCTCTGTCATGCTACGTTCGTTGCCAGAAAACCGATGTCTTATGAAAGAAATTCCATATGTCTCTATATTTGAAGATTTAATATACAGTCTATTTGTCGGTACCAGATAGTAGGTCCGACCCCACAAAAATGCTATTTATACAAGAATTGAATATAAAAGTCTTTGGTATCGATATCCCAGTGCCACCAGTAACCATTAGACATCTCGTCATCATTGACATCGTTTGGCTTATCTATTTCGTTGTTGGGTACAACAAAGCAAATGTTCTCATATGGTTCAGCACTTATGACTAGATACTGGTAGTTATCACCAGTAGATTCATCGAGACCATCGCTTTCCCGATCAATAAAAGAAACAACCTCGCTTTGGTTCTTACTAGTAAGTTCATAGAACGACATCAATCTGAAAGTAGGCTCATCTATAGTGATCTTTGGGTATTTGATATGAAACAATATACCAGTCTGCAAAGTATCAGGGTCTCTCACTTTGGTAGCTGTATAAGCTGGCTTTCCAATTTTATTCCACTTTCTTTTAGCAATGTTATTAATGCTGATAACATTAGACGGAGGGCTGAGCTTACGATTAACCTTTTCATCTAACAATCGCCTCTTTTCCAAATTCATCTCATGCTTGCGACCTCCTAAATGTGAAATGTACGAGCTCTCGCTCACATGGGTGGTCAAACAAAGTTTACATTCTAAAATACCCAAATGATTGCGAAACACATATGGATCATTATCAAGATCAAGTACTTGAGTCGTAAGAAGCTCTTTAAGTCGTCTTTTTGTATGTACTGCAGCTTCTTGGAAATCTGCTATCCCTCCAGCTCCTTTCTTAGAGTTGACTCTTTCTGAGTAATCCATCCTCTTGTATTTCGCTTGATGTCGACCTCTCGGCTTCTTCTGGTAACTGAAGTCTGTCTTTTTATGTCACCAAGCGCAAATTATGTTTCTGTTTTTCGCACCGTAATGAGAATAACAGTTTACAGTTTACTTTCGAGATGATGTTTTGCAGATTAAACACGTCTACGAAAAACCGAGAACTTCCCTTTTGAACTGGCTTTAGATTTCAACAACCAAAACATTGTGTGGCATAAGATTCAATTTACAAGACTATTAGTAGTATTTAAGACAGATTCGTATTGTATGCCATACAAAGGGACGAGTAAGAGTAGACGGAGGCAAAGAAGGAATATTTTGTGGACTAAAAAAGATAATTGGGAGAAAGCGGCACGAACACGAAAAGAACCGAATAGTCTTGATAAGGACACAGGCGTACTTGGGCAGTCAAATATAGAATAAATGATGGAGTCTCCCTTGCACATAGGAGATATCACTACAAGTTCGATACAGAGGCGATTGAACGACACTCACTTGGGCCAGAAATGGACAACATCGGTGGAGGCTGCCACGTACTCGAGCACAAAAGTCATTCAGTTGAACGTTCATATCAAAAGCAGCACCTTCGAGACTCCAATTGTGGTATTGAGACGCGTAAATGACTCGTATGTGAATATAAGTCACTTGCTCTCAATTTTAGTCAAGTTAAATCTCTTGACAGAAATACAGAAGGATAATTTTCTTAGCAACGAGATCTTGACGAACGTTTTTTATCTCGAAGATAGCTCTAACCCTCAATACAATGACCTCAGGAAACACAAGTCTAAGGAACTCCAAGGTGTTTGGATTCCGTACGGAAAGGCAGTTTCACTCGCGTTGAAATTGGATGTTTATGAAGTAACTAAGAAATTGTTTTTGGTTGACGTACACAGTTTTGATACATTGCCGAAAGCAACAAAAAGACCTTTCCTGTCTAACGAAGAGAATACTGAAGAATCTGCGTTGACAGGATCCCCCTCCAAAAGACCCAAGATATCTCTGGACGAATCTAATCCCGAGGTATTATCTGATGAAGAAGTGGTCAAAAAGGCTGCTCTTAACAACACGAATTACCCGTTTACTTTGGAAGCTCTGACTTTAGATAATCCCGACATAGTCTCGGAAGTGAAGCAAAAGTTCAGTGAAGTATTCAAAAGAGATGAAGAGGAAAGCCTAACCACATCTCAGATCAAGACCATTTTCGACCCAATACTTAGAAATAAAGAAGCAAAACTTGATATCGCATTAGATCAACACGGCCAAACTGCATTGCACTTTGCAGCAACGTTGGCTTCTCCAAATTTAGTTTCTTCGTTTATCCGTTTGGGGTTTGACTCTCCCGCCAGAGGAAATTTGAAAGGTGAAACACCCTTAATTTCAGCTATACAAGTTACAAACTCTATGGAAAAGGGTAACTTTTCAGAACTATTGAAAAATTGGCTATGGCCAAGTATATGGTTGTACACCGCTAACAAGTGGTCGTTCTTACATTATTTAGCGTCAGAACCTACCAAGAAAGCAGACAGTGCTAAGTTCTATTTGACAAAGATATTGGAGTTCATTTTACAAGATGAGAAATCGTTGTATAAGCTAATCTCAAAAGTGGTCAATCTTCAAGATGAAGAAGACGGGAAGACTTGTTTGCATCTAGCAGCAGAAGCAGAATCGAGATGGTTTATTAAAATCTTGTTGGCTTTGAAAGCTGATTCAAGCATATCCAATAAACTTGGAGTAAAGCCGATTGATTATGAAATTGTCAAGGACATTGATGAAGTGGAAGATGAGTTTGAAAACGAGCACTTGTTAGAGCTTATTAAAACTAGTGTTGAGTTTTTGGATAAAAGGCTCGAAGCAAATGAATCCATAGAAGGCCTAGATGACAAGTCTGGGGCTTCGGAAACTAAGACATCTTCAATTGGTGTATCATCTAATAAGATTTTGCAAAGTATTCAAGAGTTGCTTTCTAACACAAACGGGGAATATGAGTCTATCATCAATGCCAAGAAACAGCAGATCACCCAGTTGAATACTTCATTACGTGATTCCACAATGGTCACTGCAAATAACAGGTATTTGGCTAAAAAGGTTGGGGAAAGGTTGGTTCATTTGGATAATTTAAAATTACAGATTTCCAATATCAGCGAGAAATTGCAACTATTCAAAAGGGACGAGATCGAATTACCTGAAGATGTGGAAGGCGAGTTCAATGCAGACGAACCGTTCATCATCAAGCCCATATACGATAAGTTATCTCAGGGAGAGAATGTAGAAGGATTGAAATCAGACCAAGAACTTTTGAACTCCCTACCACCCGCAAACATTTTGAAAGCAAGAATCGAATCCTACAAGGAATTGAATAGCGGTATAGAGTCCGAGTTGAATCATCTAATGGACTACAGCAGATTGACCTCGAAATTCAAGAAGGTCGTCGGTATTTGCACTGGTGTTGATATTAATGACGTCGATGAGTTACTAGATGGACTTCTAGAAGCCGTAGAAAGCCAACAATAAAGATTGTCTGCTCATTCATCTTTCTTCTAAAATCTGTTAATATTGTTTGTAAAAGGGACTTATGTTGGAATCAAGGTAATTGTATTCAGATCGATATATCTATGTGTCTTATATATGTAGCTCATTAATATTATTTCTGTCAATAAATGTAGATAAATCGGGAATAGGGCTTGAGTGAGTTCATTGGAATGCAAAATGATGGGGCTATGGAAGCACACGCAGAAAATCTAGGCTCTTCATAGCATTCCTTCGTATGTACTAAGAGCGTTAACAAGCGTGGGATCAATTTTCAGTAGCTTTTTGAAATCTTCTAAGTTGATGGTGTCGGTCTCTTCATTTTTTTCCAAAAGATGAAAATATTTCTTCGTTCTTAGTTCTGGGGTCTTTTCATCATCTGGTAAAGCAACCATGGAGCCTATCATTTTGTAGATAGAGCTGACAACCTGTAACATATCAGAATAGGAAATTTCCCCTCTGTTCTGAAAGTCATAGAGCTTGAAGCTCCAATCCAACTTCTGGTCTCGCGATCCTCTGCTAGTTATACTTAGTACTATAATGAACTCTTTGAAATCGATGTACTTTGAATTGTCTATGTCAAAAATACTGAACAAGTAATGGCAATAATCAGTGGGATCCCCAAATGGAAAAAACTGTTTGAAAACCTTAGCAAATTCCTCTTCCGATAAATGGCCCGACGGACAATCACGTAAAAACCCCTTGTACCATTGTTGTAACTCCCTTTTGTCGAAGTATGTGGCTTGCCTGAGCGACTTCAAGTCGTCTTCCGATAGCTTAGAAACTGCCTTCCCCATGTTGCTATCAGATTTCTTTTTGTTACGTTTGGTTCTTGCTTTCGCTAATGGCTTTACAAGAATCCGAAAGCTTATACTTAGAATTACTTTTCTGAAAAGAAGTTTGAAATGCTGGTTGCAATAGCGCCTGGTACAATTATATTTGGCTAAACATTGCTTCATTCAATTGCGATATGTAGATCATAGTCTGATGTACATTACACAAAACCTCCCAACTCAAATTTCCTCTCGGTAGCACCAGCCGAAAATGTCATATATATCTGCTAGAAAGTTGGACCTTGAAGTGTACAAATATACATCCGTGAAAATGATTGGAAGAAGGCTGCTCAAAATCAGTGCCAGGAGGTTTCTCAACTATGGAAAGCCCCAAAATCCGGCGTACGACGCCGCCTCAAGTCATAAGATCGAGCCCATCAAAAGAACAGGTGAGGACATCAACACCAAAAGAGCCAGGCTTGTATACCAATCAAGAAAGAGAGGAATATTGGAGAGCGACTTGCTCTTGTCTACGTTTGCGAAAAAATACTTGAAAGTGTTCGACCACGAAGAACTCGATGAATATGACCAGTTGTTGGATGAGGCTGATTGGGACATCTATTACTGGGCTACCAAGAACTACTCAGTGACCCCTCTCCCTGAGCGTTGGCAAAAATCCAAAATCCTAAAAATGCTCCAGGATAGTACTGAGAATAAGGACAGAGAGTTGTTACGTATGCCAAAGCTCGAGACATACGATATACCGAAGGCAAACTCTTAATGGTCATCAATGTATATAGTCACGTTAAATAGCAGAGTCAATATAGGACAGTTTCACGACCAGTATACAAAGCCAAACACAAAGTCGTACCTGTGTCAAGTCTGTGGTCTCTTACGTTAAATTTTCACGATGTGTCTAGCATAACCAGTGATCCACTTTTTGCGCATTATCGCAAATTTGATATTAATGATAACACTAAAGATAAACGACTAGGACATACCATGAGTACTATATCGATAAACTCGATTCCTGAAGAATTGAAACAAGACAAGTCGGTGACCCCCTTCATAGCTCGGTCTCTTGAGTTGGAGGAAGCCAACCCTGTGGTGAGCTATTACTCCAAAATCTATGTGCTTGATTATATCCTCACAAATAAGCTTCATACGAAATCGAAAGAGATTGAGCAGTTCACAGTGCTCTTGCTCGACAACACAGAGCTGATACATAACAGCACCGAGGATGAAGAGCTATTCGCGGTGTTGAAAGATAAAACCTTGTCATTGAGCGTCGCAATGTCCTTTAGTTATAAGCTCTTCAATTCTTCCCTCGAGGAGCTCAAGAAATATCGAAAGCTGGAAAAGGCTAAATTCGTACAGAAGTTCAAGGCTACAATCAACTTTCTTACTATTTTGAGCGTCTTTACCGTTGAGGGTAATGTGATAGACTTTGCAAAGTTGACTGGCGGAAAAGCTATCAACGGCGAGCAATTCAACGACATGAACAAAGCTAAGATCAAAGTGTTGAAGTATCAGCTTTCAAAGCTTATTAAAGATGAGATCCCAGAGTATGATGAAGACGAAGACCTTGAAAAAGAGCTCAATCTGGAATTGGCAAAATTGACCCCCGTAGAGAATGAAGGAGAAGAGTTGCAAGATTTCAAGCCTGAAGATGTGGCAGACGAAGATGACGTCGAAGAGGATTTCACCAGAGGTCAGGAGAAAACAGCGGACTTGAAGAATGCTGATAGCGAACTGGAAGTAGCTCGAGATTTGCCTGACGACGTTGATACCGTTGAAAGTGCATCAAAAGCTTCCATTGTCTCCCCCCAGGGTAACAGCGAGGTCAAGCTACCTAAAGCGCCTCATTTCTCGCCAGATGATGACGGAAACGACGTCAGATTGCCTGGTGCCCCGAAGTTCTTGCCAGATGATGATCTTACGCTGATAAACAAGACATCTTCAATCCACGTCTTTACCCCCGGCAACAGCGCCAAGGAGGAGCCAAGAAATACTTCTTCCGCCATCCCCAAACCTACTTCGCACCCGAAGACCCAGCCTACATCCGTTCTTACCAAAACGAGCCTTTCCAGCTTGATGAAAAGGAGTGACGAGATTGCCAAGGTGCAAAAGCATGCCAAGTTTGCCATTTCAGCATTGAACTACGAAGACATAGAAACAGCAGAGCTCGAGCTTTTGGAGGGGCTTAACATCTTGAGGCTTCTCAAAGAGTCCCAGTAAAGGACCCGCGGAACCAGCGCCCCTGTCTGAGGTCCTCTATGCTGCGTTGGCTTGCATCGCCCGTAGGGAGAGCACCCGCCGGTTTCTACGACTTACCCCATGTCCGGTTGCACTCAGCCTAACGCCGTTTTTGGCGTATGGCGGTATTCATGCGCACTTGAACGTTCACTCTTAGTGCATCGTGTCCCAGTAACTTTAATAAACAAAGGCCACCGTTCTGCCGGATCGCAGTGTGTTTTCCTGACTGCACGAAGTCTGTAGCGTGGAACAAATACAAGCTCCGCCCAATCCCACCGCCATGTTTCGCGACTCTCCCGTAAAGGCAATAACGCCCACCGGGTTGTCCGCACGTCGCACGTCGCACGTCATTACTGAGAAATGGCTTGTGCTGCATGCGAAAGAAAGCGAGCTCTTGGCGGTACGAACTGCACTGTCGTTCGCTAATTTCTCACAATCCCTATACGGCAACCTTTATTAGGCGACATCCATCTTCGGTACAGCTTACAGGGAAGGCAGTCGCATGCTTGGAACGTAAAATCGCGGCTCCCGTTGGTTACAAGCGCACCGGGTTTGACGTTCTTGTGCGGCTTCTCAGCGTGCTCCAGTCGTTAAAATGGTTATCTGGCCCGGATCCTCTCAGCAGTCCCTGCCAATAACGGTCACTGCGGCGACGTTTCACCTGAAGCAATCTCCCGACGGGGAGCCACGCAGTTGTCAGATCCACTATATACACACCGCATTGTTTTTATAATAATATATGTGAGCCAAGCAGTAGAACGTGCGTTTTTTCCTGTGTGATTCCTCCACTCAAAGCGTAATTGTGGACAAAGCAGCCCGGTTTAAGTGTTGATATAATCGTGTCTAGTCGTACTGCCATTTACCGCTAGCAAAAAAGACGTGGTCTGGAGAAGCGCCCAGACGGTTTCCAAGATCATAACAAAAATTGTGATCCTCTAGCACGGAATCAATAACAACGAGAAAGCACCAACAGAAGTGTTTCTGGAAATAGCGCCAACATTAGAGTGGTGTATAAACAGGGGTTTGCGTATTGAAAAGCCCTTTGCCGCTGACTTGAGGTGAAACAAGATTTGATTGTGCAGATCAAACCCACACAGAACCACTTTTGAATAGATATCATTGATCTGGCCTGTACGAGTACATCCTACGTGTACGACTAGAATCACTGTGCAGATATAGTGATAGCAGGTCTACTGTGACAGTGCTAGACACAAGGAATCCACAGCAGCCATGAATGCTATGAAGAAGATCACGTTGTCGCCCAAGAAAAGTCTGTCTAGACACCAGCTGGACAGGACTGCCGAAGGCAATACTAAGGCGACAAGCGTGGCTGCTACTTCTTATGATGGCTTGTCGCCTGAGTTAGTGCCTATAGTCACTCTTTTGTCCTCACAAAGCCACCGTCGTTACCAAGAAGGAATTTTTATGTTGTATTATGATTTGAATGGCGATGGTAAGCCAGCCGACAGAGAATGGAAAGAGGTATATGGAATATTGACTGGAAATCAGCTAGGATATTGGGACGCCGCTAATTTAGTGGCGTTCAAAGATAATCCAGACGGACTTCTTGAAGCCTCTGCAAAACCAAACTACATCAATTTCACCGACTCGGTATATAATGCAATGAGAACATTGCCTGCCGCAAAGCAAAATTTGGATAATGTAATCATCGTTTCGACCACGTTAAAGAACCGATATATTCTTCAATTCAAGTCTTACCATGATCTAACGATGTGGTTCAGTGCTCTCAGATTATCCAATTATGAATACAACTCGCTTCAAGAAGCGTACACGGGGGCTTTATTGTCCGCAAGAGGTTCTCGCTTGAGTGATGTGAGAACAATATTGGCAGAAAAGCGATTTGATCATGAAGACTGGGTGAGTATAAGATATGGATCAGGGATGGCTTGGAAGAGATGCTACGCTGTTGTTGAGCCTAGCAATTCAAAGAAGAAACTGTTTACTTCGGGAAGACTATTATTTTACGAAAACGATCAAAAGAAGAAGAAGCTGTTGATGGCTGTAGTCACGAATGCAACCAGCGTGACAGCTGTTTATCCACAGTCTCACAAATTGATTGACCATTCAACGATGTTGAAGTTGGATGCTTACATAAATTTCAAATCACCGTCATTTTCTAATAAAATCTCCAAGAAGAATGCCGATGATTTCAAGAATACTTCATTGTTCCTCATGCCAGAACAACACTCGTCTGTTCCTGGATTTGATACATTGATCAGGTTTTTGATACCCCTTTTAGATACATTCGGTTTGTATGGTCGTCCAAAAAGATTGAAAGCTGATAGGGTAGATCCTGAGTCATTACTTTTTGGCTTGCCAACTTTACCCAGGGTTCACTATTTGGATATTGCCGATGTTATGCAATTGACAAATAACGGTTCATTTTTGACGTGGGACAGTAAACAATGGACAATGGCTCTAAAAAATATTATGAAATCAAAACTTGATAGAGGATATGAGGGTTGTGGAAGCACTAGAGGGGTTGCGGGTGCTATAACGTCATTAAGTAGTCCTACTTCATCGTCTTTCGAATCGGTCACGAAGTCCGACATGAGTCAGCCTGTTTCCAGATTCCACGAAAATGGTTCTGGTTCATCCATTCCTCGCACCAATTCACTTGTTGCTCAAAACTCACATGATAAACAATATTCTGGGTCCCCTAAGAAGAGAGCTGCTCCAAAGGATACAGAGTTGTTTGTTCCTCCGAATGATGATCCGCGTATTTCCTCTGAATTGGCTGACATATATCAAAAGTACTCTACTCTCAGAAGTCCTTCGGGTCAATTCACAAATAACCGAAGTCAACTTTTAAACGGATCCCATGAACGCTTGATAGAAGATGACTTACCATCGGATATGCAACAACTCAACTTAGAGTCGGAATCGGGCATGTATCCTACTAATGATGACGATTTATTTAGTGAGGAAGATGAAGCTAATCTATCGCAAGGTGAGGATGACCACTTGGTACCACCAGGTGCAGCTAAGTCGTATTCGAATAGGAATAGTAGTTATTCGTCAGTTCAATCACCCATGACCCAGTACCATCAGTTCAATCAGGAATTCAGTCAAAGTTTAGATCCTGATGGAAGAGAAGATTATGAAAGTGAGGAGTCTGATTCTTCGCCTCCCCCTGCTCCTCCCACCCATCAGCAAGTCGGTTACTTGCAAGGAAGCAATGGAAGCAACAGAGATGTGAATATTGCCAAGTCTGCTCCTTCTTTGAATCTAACACAGAAAACTAGTACCGTGGCCCATGGAACAGCAAATCCACATGCTCCCGAAAATTCCTTGGATCACCACTCAATACATTCAGAGGTTGGTAACATAACAAGTGGTGGTTCTTCGGCATACTCTCGCAGCCCTGAAGATCCCACAAGATCACAAACTCAATCAAATATACCATCGCTGCTGCTGAACAAGAGTCAGCAACTATACCCTAACTATGGGCTGCACAATCCAAATACAAATCAACATCAACAGTACCCATCTCTGGATCAAAGATATCAAACGCGGCCTCGGCACACTTCCGACAATGCTCCCAGCGACCCCACTCCAGGCCACGGGATGTACCAACATCCATTCCCAGAATCTGACGTACCACCTCCAAACTATATTTCTCAGGAAGATTTACCTCACTCAGATTCAAAACTTTCAGTAGTTGCTCCAACAAGTGGATACCAACAACAAACCCCACATTATCAGAAGGTTAACGTGAGGTATGATACCCCACCTCCTCCACCAAAGACCCAGAGAATGCCGCAAGCACCGCCGCAACAGCAAGTTTATCCACAATCACAACAGTTTGGATATACTGGCCATATCAAAGTCCCTTCGCTGCAAAATTTAGCCTCTGATTCAAGACACGTGAACCCAGGTCCTCAACTGCTTC